>SZWC01000560.1:164188-203447 GCA_023375785.1 Penium margaritaceum | reverse complement strand
GGTTGCCCACATGTGTTGGAAATATGGATCGTTAAATGTCACAAAGAACTCTTACGAGACAGCGTAGACCAATCGCATACTTATGTGGATCAACACAGGCTTGTCCAAACCAGATCCACAGCACACTGCGATAAGAGAGATGGAACAGAATCCTTTATTCAAGAAACTCTAACCCCTTGGTACAAGGGTAGCTACACTCTGGATATAACTGGTAGAAAAAAGAACTAGCTAAAAAAATTGCTTATGTAGTCATGTCGCTGTTCACACCTCGCATGTCGCATCGTGCACATCGACAGTCCTTGAACACTGTTCCGCAAAGTGTGCCCGAATCATCCCATAGGTAAGGATCTGTTCGCGTCCCCTCCGAGCAATCATCCAGAATTCCCCCCCTGTTCTCGCAATCCTTCACGGATTTTTTTAACGGTCGTGGACCTTAGATCGTAGTTTATCTCGCAGGCCGTCGATGTTGTTCGATGATCGATCATGAGATCGATAATCGAAACCTGTCCGCTGCTCTGGTCCGGTCTTCTGTGTCTGCTTTCGGCAGTTCATGTCGATGCTCCATGTCAGCCACTGTGGTCCATCGGAGCTTCTCCAAACCTCTTTGCCCAATTGCGCAAAGGCCCACATCATATAGCCTGTTGCTCAGCGATATCCTATCGCAAACAGGTTCACTTGAGTGGACTGGTGGAGGCATGGGATTACCCTCTCTGCCAATCCCAACAGGGTAGGAGTAGAGTAGAGTAGGCTGCAGAGGGTCAGGGGAGAGGGTGGGACTTCTCCCCTGGTCCTCTGGGGTTTTCCCCCATTGGAACATACCTTGCTCATTTCTAAAATTCCTCCCCATATGCTCCAATGTCCTCAACGAAACAGCAAGAAAATAAAAGAAGCATATAAACTTCAAGACTACTCATTCCCCCCACCTCCAGATCAGTAGATGAGTGAACCATTTGTATGTTAAAAGCCCTCAAGATCCTCGTCCACAATCCATTCCTCGCATTGGGGGATGTGGACATCGCTCATCACTCTCTCCCTTGGTGATACACTTTTTTTGTTAACCAGGGGAACAAGGATGCTTCGGTACAGTCCAATGAGTCAAGGAGTCAAGGAGTCAACGAGTCAGCTGAGTTGCCGTTTGACACACTATGTTCCACACCATGGAACTGGGATCAAGGCTATAGTCCGATGCCCCTACACAGCTTGTCGTGATGACGGTGCTCCAGTGCCTTTGTGAACATGTCAGCGACTTGATCCTTCGTCCCGAAAAACTCAAGCTGCACATCTCCTTCAGCCACTGCATTTCGGACATAGTGATACTGATGTTTCACATGCTTGGTCCTGTCATGCAGTACAGGGTCCTCACTCAGCACAATCGTGCCCTGATTGTCACAGAAAATCGTGGTCGGCTCCATTTGACTGAAGCCAAGTTCTTCGAGCAACAGGCGAAGCCAGACGGCTTCTCTAGTGGCTTCACTTGCTGCTATATACTCAGCCTCAGTAGATGACAAAGCCACTACTGACTGCTTCTTGGACCTCCAACTGACAGGTCCCCCACTGAGGAGAAAAACATACCCTGACATTGATTTACTGGTGCTCTTGTCACCAGAAAGGTCCGCATCGCAGAATCCAGTGAGGCGTACACTGGTCTGTGGGCTGTACTTGATCTTGTACTCAGCGTTGCACTTGAGATACTTGATGCAGCGCTTTGCTGCTGTGACATGGTCCTTTGTAGGATTTTTGCAGCCCTGGCTGAGAAGTCCAACTGCGTAAGAGAGATCAGGGCGAGTTCCCACACTGGCATACATTAGCGACCCAACCAGGCTGGGGTACAGCTTCGTGTCGCTTGGGTCCGCCAGAAGTTCAGGAGTCACGAACTTGGTGAGACCATGATCCACCGGTAGAGGTGTGCCAGTAGGATGAGGGTTGTGAAGATCAACCTTCTCAGCCATTTGGTTGATGTAAGTGCTTTGGGAAAGGGTGACCTCGGATGGACTCTGACTGTGATGGATCTGGATCCCCAGATAGAAGTGGAGGGGTCCCATATCACTCATTTCAAAGGTGTCGGACAGCGTGTTCTTAAAGCTGGTGATGATAGTCAGAGAGCGGCCGAACAGAATGAGGTCATTTACATATAGAATCACCCCAAGGTTGTGAAGGCCATCTTTGTAGTACACAGAGTGATCAGAGTGAAGACGCTTGAGACCTTGACCAAGGAAGAACTCATGGATGCGCTTGTTCCATTGCCGTGGTGCCTGTTTGAGGCCGTAGAGGGCTTTGAGCAGTCGATACACCTTATTCTACCCCTCCGGCTGCACAAAACCCTCTGGCTGAGTCATGTAGACGTCCTCTTCCAGATCGCCATTCAGAAACGCAGATTTGACGTCCATCTGGTGAAGGAACCAGCGTTCGTGAGCGGCCAGAGCCAAGATGACTCAAATGCTGGAGTACTTGGCGACTGGTGCAAACGTGTCACTGTAATTGACACTCTGAACCTGGCTGAAGCCTCCAGCCACCAGCCGAGCCTTGTATCTGTCAAGGGCACCATGCTGGTCAAGCTTAGCCTTGAAAATCCATTTTCAGGTCACCACAGGGACACCCGGTGGGAGGTCAACAAGATCCCATGTCTTCTGCTTCTGGAGTTGTTCAAATTCACTGACAGCAGCAGCGTGCCATTCAGCTGCCTCAGGACAAGTCATGGCATCCTTGTAGCTGATGGGATCAACAACGGGGGTAACGAAGGCAAACTCAGGTGAGGAGACAACAGATGAGATCGGAGGGGAGACGAGAGAAGCGGAAGAGGGGGCTGAAGTGGAAGGTGGCGAAGTCGAGGGCACAGAGTGAGTGACAGAAGAGGTTCTGCGAGAGGGAACAAGGTCAGTGAATTGAGCAGCAAGGGCCTGGAGTTTGGCAATGCGAGAAGAGCGGCGAGGAGGATCAGCAGGGTTCCAGTTGCTGGGATAGGTAGCACGATTCGGACGAGGTGCTGGCGGAGGTGGCGGAGGTTGCGGAGGCGGTGGTGGCGGTGGTTGGAGAGGAGGAGCCGCTGCACGGAGGTCTTCACCAGGAATGATTGGTGGGATGATGCCGGCATGATCATCAGGGCCAAGATCAACAGGATGCTGATGTGGAAGCGGCGGTTGGGAGTCAAGAGGAATGAGGAGAAGTTCAGGTGGAGCAGTGGGAGTGGCGGCGACACGGTCTGTCAGAGTCTCATCAAAGGTGGCGCTGCGACTCTTGATAATGGTGTGGGTGGTAGGATCCCACAGTCTGTAGGCCTGACTGTTGTCATCATATCCCACCAGAACGCCGTCCTTGGTGTGAGAACCCAACTTATCTCTAGGAGCAGGAGTGACCCAGGCATAGGCCGTGCTGCCAAAGACACGAAGATGTCCAATGTTGGATTGACGACCATGCCAGGCCTCATAAGGAGTCCATTGACCCTGAAGACACTTGCAAGGAATCCTGTTGAGGAGATAGCAGGAATTGTTGACAGCCTCCGCCCAAAAGCCATTGGGGAAACCAGCAGCATGAAGCATAGACCAGGCCTTTTCAAGAAGAGTCCTGTGCATCCGTTTGGCACAACCATTTTGTTGTGGAGTATGTGGGACTGTACGTTGATGTTGGATGTCGTTGTGTTCATAGAAAGTGGTGAGAGTCTTGTTGACAAAATCTCCACCATTGTCAGAGCGCACGGCTTTCACACGAGTGTCAGTCTCGTTTTCAACCCGCCTGATCCAAGTGATGATGTGGTCAGTGGCTTCAGATTTGTGACGAAGGAACCGGACCCAAACGTGATGGGTGAAGTCGTCCAAAAGAACCAGGAAGTAGTGTTTTCCAGAGATGGAGGCATCCTTGATGCAGCACAGATCCATATGAACCAGATGAAGCTTGGCAGGAGCTCTGACATCGGAATAGGTGTTGAAGCTGTCTTGACTCTGTTTGCCTGTGAGGCAACCTTCACAGCAGACGGAGGCAGGCTTGGGTAGATTAGTGGGTAGTGATTCCACCACAGCTGCCTTGGACATAGCCGCCAACGTTGTGAAACCAACATGGCCAAGTCGTTGATGCCATAGAAGAGTTAAAGCATCTTGTCTAGGGGCTGGGGCTGTGGAAGGACCACAGGCATCAAGAGCCACTTCAGTAGTGCCTTCATCAGCCTCTGAGTCAATGGTTGGTAGAATGGTGAGGTTGCCTTCTCATTTGGCTTCTGCAACAATCTGGCCCCCCTTGGTATAAATGCGGCAACTTTTGTCAGCATAAAAAAAAACTTTGCAGCCTTTGTCATTCAGTCGTGTTACAGAGAGAAGATTTGCTGGTAGTTCTGAAAGAAAACTTTTGCAAACGTCCTGGAGGCCACCTTGCCTTCAAAAGAGATGGCCACACGAACTGTACCCATCCCAATGGCTGGGATGATTCGGCCATCCCCAAGTCAAACTGGTTTTGGAGTCTTGAATTCCTTGAAATCAGTAAAGCAGGTTCTGTTGCATGTCACATGTCTGGTGCTACCGGAGTCCAAAATCCAGGCTAGGATTCCCGCAGCCAAGAGAAAGGCACTGTCAATGGAGCAGAGGGCCAGTTCTTCAGTGATGAAGTTGTCTGACTCAGAGGTTGGCTGATGGGGAATATCAAAATGGGACATGGAGGCAGGGAGGTCTTCAGTTGGAGGAATGAAGTTGATAGTGGTATTGCCTGCTCCACTGCCTTGATGTCCAATACCCTCCATATGATGTATCAACTGGGTCCAGCCATGAGCCATCTGTGTCATCATTTGCTTGATGTTGCTGAAGAGTGTAGACTCAGAAGTGGAAGGGTACTGCTCTGCCTCTGGTCAAGTAGTCGGAAGAGCATGCTGTGGAGCCGGGTGTCGTGTCTTGGTTTTTCACAATATCTGCTGAGCATAGCCTTGACCAGAACATCATGCCAAATTCAAGTTAAGCACGCTATCCTCATAAGGGTGTTAGGTCAAAGCCCACACACTAACACTCCCCCTAGGCTGCACAGGCTGACAACACGAGCAAAGTTAATGGCTGTTCCCAACACAATCCCTGAGGATGGAGCACGACTTCCCCATGGCCACATGCCCCTGCAATGCAATGACAAGGGTGACGACGATGCTGGTGGGATGTGCTCGCACATAGCCTCGCCCTGGAGTGTCATCCTCGCTGTCGTCGTCATTGCCGTCGTGGTCGTCACTGCTGTTGTCACGTGCTCATGTGATTGGTGCAGCATTGAGGGCCTCCTAAAAAATGATCACCTTCTAAATAGCCTCCAAATGTTAAGCTGCACATCGCCTTGCGGCCTCCGCAGCATCGAGCCGCGTGTAAAGCTCGACAAGCTCTGACGCGGCAGCCGACCGGCCTGTTGCATCTGCGGCATGTAGTCAATAAGTCGCAGCACAGACCTGAAGATGGATCTCTGTCACGTGTACGGCAGCGCGAGCCATAGCCTCCACCAACCTCGTGGTCTCATCCCAAAGGAAGGAGTTGAGTTGCGCCTGCTCGCCATACAAGTCGACGTCCTCTATGCCAGTCATCGACACAAGTGCTGCCTGGCCACAAGCTGCTGGCAGGGCGTGGTCACAAGAAAATGATTTCCAACGTAAATTGTGTGGAGCTGTAGGAACGGCTACTGCAAAGGCATCGGCTAGTACTGACACATCTGCCGCGCGGCCGTCAGCTGCCGGCCAGATGTCGGCATCTGTAGGTAGATCTGCATCTACGGTATCATCGCGGTCATTGAACATGTGCTCACTGTCGTGGTGCTCCTCTTGACCCCTGGTGTGTAGCCCATCATCCACTTGCTGCTCGAGGTTCGCACATCACAAACTTCCATCCTATAGAGACCACTTAGCTACCTTGTGACACCTGTGTACATCCTCCACACACTCCTCGGCAGCCCATCGTGCTTGAATATCTGTAGTGTAATAGCGCCTGCTGGCCTCCCGGAGCTTGGCCATGAGACTCTGTACGTGCACATCTGCTCTAGCCATGGATGCCTCCTCAGCGTCCATCGCGGAGCGCAGGTGCTTATGCTTGAAAGCTATAACTGTGTCGTTGGCTGGAACCACCATGGTGTCAACGACGCTGGTCAAAGCAGCCATGAGCCGAATGTCCGCAACTCGCTCTGCGTCCTCCACCATGGCTACTACAAGCTCATCAGCCGCTGTTGACATGTCCCACACATGGATGTCTGCTATCGTACAACGGCCATCCATCGCTCATGCTGTGGCTGCTGCAAATACGGTAGCACACTGGGCCTATACATCTGTCACCGACTTCGTCTCTGACCAATCCTCCATATACGACTCGTCGTCCTCACATGGGACGTCTGCCCCCTCCTGGCGGTTGGCCACATGTGTTGGAAACATGAATCATTAAATGTCACAAAGAACTCTTACGAGACAGCGCAGACCAATTGCATACTTATGTGGATCAACACAGGCATGTCCAAACCAGATCCACAGCACACTGTGATGAGAGAGATAGAACAGAATCCTTGATTCAAGAAACTCTAACCCCTGGGTACAAGGGTAGCTACACTCTGGATATAACTGGTAGAAAAAAGAACTAGCTAAAACAATTGCTTATGTAGTCATGTCGCTGTTCACACCTCGCATGTCGCGTCGTGCACAGCGACAGTCCTTGAACATTGTTCCGCTAAGTGTGCCCGAACCATCCCATTGGTAAGGATCTTTTCGCGTCCCCTCCGATCAATCATCCAGAATTCCCCCCCTCTTCTCGCAATCCTTCACGGATTTGTCTAACGGTCGTGGACCATATATCGTAGTTTATCTGGAATTTGCAGGCCGTCGATGTTGTTCAATGATCAATCATGAGATCGATAATCGAAACCTATCCGCTGCTCTGGTCCGGTCTTCCGTGTCTGCCTTCGGCAGTTCCTGTCCATGCTCCACGTCAGCCACTGCGGTCCATCGGAGCTTCTCCAAACCGCCATAGCTGCTCCTATCGTCCCAGCCAATGTCGGGATAACAACGGCCTCTACTCCCCCTTCGACTCCCTCCGACACGTCGGCTGCAAGCTACAACTTGATCTCTGTCGCAAAATCAGCGTCGGACCACTCCTCCTTAGACGAACAATACTCCACCATAGCGAATGTGTCTGTCTCCTCCAGATGATGCACCAACTGAGTTTGTCATGCGCCTTGGTCTCCTGCCTCAGTCCGGGGCTCTACGGTAGTCTTCGATGGACACTCCATCTCCCCGATGACCGACACACCGGCAGAAGCTGAAAAGAGATCACATACCAATCTCGCAACCGGGGACGATGGACTGTTTGTCACTATTGGTGCTGCTGCTGCAGGCACTGCTGTTGCTGGCTGGGTACATCTAGACTGTTGTGCCATCCGTTGTCTTGCTTGGTGAGTATGTGGATGAGTGCGAATACGACGAGCAAATGGTAAAGGGACAACCACAGAAGTGGAGCGGTAACAGATCGAGATGAATCCAACTGACTCCAAGACAGAGCGAATGACGTCGAATGTGGAGCTGAGGTCAGGAGGCATGGCACCGTCAGGTGACAACACTGTCAGAGGTAAGGATAACAAGGGGGAAGATGGGGTCGTCTACAGCAGCATGGTGGCAACGGCCTGCTCAGAGACCTGATGGTCTGTGAGCAGTTGCTCCATGCGCTTCAGACCCTGGAGCTCGGCGTACAATGCTGCCAGAGCTCCACTGAGGGGTGCGAGGATATCGGCTGACAACGTCTCTAAGCCGGATGGTGAAGAAGAAGGGCGGGACCAAATCCAAGGCGGTCGCCACTCGGTAGGGCACTAGCAACACTGGCGCCAACCATGGTGCCAATCACCAAAGTGATAATAGGAAAATCCGGTAGACGCCCAAGGCATGTGTCATAGCTACAACGACCAATGTGGACTTGGCGCCTATCACGCACACAGTGTCAGCACCAACCACGGCACTAGCTACGCTCCCTACCATGCCGGTGTGCTCATCTCTGGAGTCTGGCAAGAGTGAGTGCATAGTGCATTTGCTCCCGCTGGCACAAAGGCACAGGGGGAGATCGCTGATCGAAGCAGAGTCTCTCAGACGTGCTGCGACGTTGTCACGAGGAAGGCCACCACCATGTTGGTGGTGCGCTATTGTGCGACTGCTACGCAATTGCTATGGTGCTATCGCATGGCCAATGCAATGTGCGACCTCAAGTCGCCTTTTGGTGTTGCTGTTGCTCTCACTGCTACCTACGGCCGCCATAGACGCCGACGGCGGTGGTCCCTGCCAAACTTCCTGCGGCTGGTAACGCTACTGGTGGTGCTGCTCCTGCTGCGATTGCTACTGTTGCACCGGTCGCCGTCACCAAACGACGACTGTGACCCCCAGCCACCTCCTCTTCTTCCTCTTTTTTTCTTTGGTTCACGGAACGCTCAATGCCAGTGAGGTACCCCTTCTCGGGGTCTTTCTCAAGTACCCAACTCAACGTTCCCCCCTCTCCTCTCCTTTTTTCTTTTCTATCTGGCTCAAATCCTCGAGCAAGCTTGTCGAGCTCGTCGAGCGAGCTTGCTCGGCGAGATCGTCGACCGGCAAGATTTGTCGTGGACGGGCTCCTTGATGGCCCCTCCCACCCTTGGGGGCAAGCTGTCGTAGTAGGAACCTGCACGACAGCTTCATGCTGCTGCAACGGCGACGGGGATAGCTGCAGTTGCTCGCGCAGCTACTATCCCTGCTCCTGCACGTGTTATTGCTGCCAATCCTGCATTGTACGCAACGTAGTACCGCTGCAGCTGTTGCACTTGCTCTTGCTTGCCACCGCTACAACTGCGGCTACTCACCAACGTCGCTACTACTACGGCTGATGCTAAGACTGCCGCCCTCAGGTACTACTATTGTAGCTTCTTGCTATAGCTTCTTCTAGTTCTAATGCTACACGGCGTTGCTGCTGCTACATCTGACCGCCATTGTTTTTGCTCTTGCTCGCCGTCGCTACTGTAGCTGCTCACTGCCGCTGCTGTTGCTACGGCTGCGGTCCATTGCTGCTGCTGCTGTAGCTGCCTGCTACCATTGTTGCTGTTGTGGATGCTACCCACCATTGCTTTTGCTATAGCTACTAGCTGTCGGTATGGCTGCTGCCCTCCGCCGCTGCTCTTGTAGTTGCTCGCCGCCGCCACAGTTGTAGCTACTCGCGGCCGTCGCTACTCCTACGGCTGTTGTTGAGGTTGATACCCCCCGCCTCTACTGCTGCATCTACTTGCCACTACCGCTGTAGCTACAGCTGCTAGTGTGGTTGCTGCCCTGTGCCACTGCGAGTGCAGGTGCTTCCCGTCGCTTCTGTTGCTACGGCTGCTAATACCACGGCTGCCGTTCCTTGCGGCGGTGATGCAGTTGAAAGGACACCTAGATGGTGCTCTCGTCAACGTACTTGCTCACACTGGAGGATATGACTCCTTTGTTAGCCTTGGCTTTACCTGAGAGGTTGGCCTGAAGTACGGGCCATTGAATGGCACAGTTGTCATCGGTGACAACCGTACGGTACCAGTGATTAGTACCTGTAAAGTGAAAATTTGTATTCAAGGGTACACACAGAGTGTCACGTTGAAGGTACTCAACCTTCTTGACCCATTTGACGTGGTGTTAGGCGATCCCTGGCTCCGTGAAAACAAGGCTCAAATGTGCTTTGAATCAAAGGGTTTGTTCATTCAAAAATGACAGCGTCGATTTACGCTGATTCCAAACACAGAATTGTCACCGACCCAACTCAAAGTCCATGCCAGCTTGTCTGCAATGCATGTCAGGAGCCGTATTCGACAAGTTTGTGGATACTTCTTGCCCCGGCAGCAAAAAGTGGAGGACGACATGAAGGAAGATACACCACAAGAGATCAAATCTCTATTGGCTAAGTTCTTGGATATATTCCAAGACCCACCGGCTAGGCTTCCGCCAGACCCACACATGGGCCACACGATGCCGCTATAACCGGAGGCGACTCCTCCATTTAGACCCATGTATTGCCTTAGTCAAGCAAAAAAGGCGAGAGGCCAAACGTCAAACTAAAGAGTACCTTGCAAAGGGGTGGATTGAGCCAAGTAGCTCACCGTACTGTGCGTCGATCCTTTTTGTGAACAAAAAGGATGGTGGTTTACGCATGTGCGTGGACTATCATGTGTTGAACAAGCTGACGATGAAATTTTGATTCTCTTTACCACGGATTGAGGACCTGTTTGACCAAATCCAAGGGACAAAATCATCTTCATCCTTGGATTTGTCTCAAGGATAGCATCAAATCCGCATCTTGGAAGATGATGTACCTAAAACTGCATTTTGAACGCACATGGGAAACTATCAGTTCCGGGTGTCATGCTTTGGACTAACGATCACTCCGGCAACCTTCCAAGGAGAAATGAACCGAATGTTCGCCAAGAAACTCAGCCATTTTGTCTTGGTTTACCTGGAAGACATCCTGGTTTTCACCAAATCGATGGGAGAGCACATAGAACATCTGCGCGAAGTCCTCACGGTCCTTTGAGAACAGAAGTTCTATGCGAAAGTGAGCAAGTGCAAGTTTGCACAAGATGAGCTAAAAAATCTTGGACACATTGTCTGCAAGGATGGTATCCATGTCGACCCATGAAAGGTCCAAGCTGTGGTGGACTGGCCAGCCTCAATAAATGTTGGGTATATATTGGTCTTTCTTCGGCATTGGAAACTACTTTCAATGGTTTACGCAAGGGTATTTGACCCTGGTAGTACCGCTAACCAGGCTCATGCGAAAAGACGTGCGTTGGGAATGGACATTTGATTGCAAGAACGCCTTTATCGAAGTCAAAGAGCTTCTATCCATAGCTCCCGTCCTAGCTCTCCTATATCCATCGCAACCATAGGAGGTCCAATGTGATGCGTCTGTAGTAGGACTCAGAGTTGTCCTCATGCATAACGGTCACCCAGTTACATATGAAATCCGGAAGCTCATCCCTGCAGAAACACAATACACGAATGGGGATCAAGAGATCCTTGCGGTTGTACACACTTTCAAGATACGATGTTGCTACCGCAAGGGTGCTGAAGGGGGTGTGATGGTTTTGACCGACCATAATCCATTGGTATACTTCCTAGTGCAACCAAACTTGTCAAGACGACAGGTACGTTGGAGCGAATACCTGAGTTGATTCTTGTTCACATGGGAACATCGACCAAGACGCATCAATGTGGCCGATCCACTAAGCCGATGACTCGTGGAAGTTAAAGAAACTACGAAGGTGGATGGGTGCTTCATGGCCATGGCCACGGCAACAGTGCAAACACCAAAGCCCCCTCCACCTTTACCGCAACCACCTTGAGAGATTATCCACTACAACGGTTTTCTAATAGAATCCGGATGGGATACTGTGTGGATTCTTGGTTTCAAGACTCTTGGAATGTAGACAAGTATGGATTGGTGGAGGCTGCATGAATATCTTGGCACGGGGAACAAGTTGTGCCCGATTCGGGAGACCTTCAAGCAAACAATATCTCCCAGTTCCATGACCCGTCGGTCGCAGGTCATGTGGGACCTCAAAACACTGTACATGCACTCTCGGACCACTATAGGTGTCGAGGATGGAGTGTAGATGTTTGTAAGCATTGCATGACATGCGACCCATGTCTTTGAAAGAAGGCTAGAAACAAGAAGCGTGTCGGAATCCTCCAACAGCTTCCTATTCTTGGGACTCCATGGGATTGCGTCAGCATGGACTTCATTATCGTCTTCCGGACACGGCCTGTGGCCACGATGCAATGCTAGTGGCTGTGGACCTTCTGAGTAGATGGCACAATTCATTTCTATAGCCACTGATGTGAATGCAGAGGAGATCGCTCGTCTCTTCTTTGAGGGCGTCGTAAAGTACCACGGCTTGCTGTTGGGCATTATCTCCGTATTTGTGCTAGAAAACTTGCTAGTGATTTCTGGCAAAAGATGCACGAGTACTTTGGCAGCGAGTCGTAAATGTTGACAGTATTTTACCATCTAAATAACAGACAAACAGAGTGCATTAACCGCACTCTGGAACAAATGATCCACATGTACGTGGCCCTGCCATGAATGACTGGGATGAATTCCTAGCACCGGCAGAGTTTACGGTGAATAACTCGGTGAACGAGTCTACACATTTCATACCGTTTGTGTTGAATAGTGGTTGGAATCCAGTGGTGCCCTCTTCCTTGGTGAAGAGTGGGGGTACAGGAGAACAGGTTCCTTCTGCTCAAGCCTTTGCCGAGCGCATAGACTCCTTGTTATAGGAGGCGAAGGGTCACCTTCAAGCTGCTTGGCAATGAAAACATGCATATGCATACAAAAGTCGCCGTGAGGTCTTGTCTGACATCAGTGACAAAGTGTTGCTTAGCACTAAGAATCTTCGACTGAAGTACCCAGGGGCATGACAACTTCTACCAAAGTGGATTGGGTCGTTTCCCAGCGTTGCATGCATCAGGCCAGTGGCATACCAATGGCTGCTTTTACCGAGTATGAAGATACATTACGTGTTTCATGTGAGCCTGTTGACTCCATACACGACAGAGGAAACCATTCAGCCACCACCGGTAGTCCTTGCAGCTGACGGCCAACACAAGGTTCTTCATCAACTTCAGCACCAAGAGCGTACACTTTGTTCGGGGGTTGTCTGGGATTACATCGTTCATTTGGCAGGTGTGGACCTGAACATAACTAATCGGAGCCTGAATGTAAGTTGTCCACAGCGATAGTCAACGAGTATTAGAGGGAGCTGATAGCTCGCACAGATCGACTCGTGTCAGGGTGCACCACCAAAACGTGGAAAATGTGAACAACATTTCTACATGGTGGCATTCATGGACTACGACCATAGGAGGTTGGGGACGCCCAACATGGTTGTCGCGCGGATGCTCCAGCCTAAAGGGGGGGCCACTAGACTTGCTGACTGACAACCTGCAGCTTAGGTCCAAGTGCCATGCACGTGTTCATGTTCAGCTGGTGATTGAAATTTTTAATTCTCTTTCACAATGTTGATGAATGACTATTCGTTAGTCTTGCTTGTTATTTACGAACCAAGACAATTCATAATTAGTAGGGAGGAAGGTAGCGGGAGGGCCGGTTCAGCTCTCCTTCCTCACTGAAGTGAGGGGTGGTTGCGCACCACCCCTCGTGTCAACGAGGGCTAGCTGACGGCCAGCACTTCGCTTGCCGCCAGCCAGCTGGCTGCCGGCCGGCCAGATGGCCGACGGCTAGCCAAAAGACCGGCTGGCCACCAGCCGACCAGCCGCCAGCCGCCGATCGCGGCCTCAACCCAATCGGCGGCTAAGGGAACGTGAGGGCCTCGAGGGCAAGGCCACGTGGCCTCGTACCCTCGCCCATGCTTTCCCTCCTTGTAAGCAAGCAAGCAAGGACGAGGGAAGGGGACGAGGGATGAGAGACGAGACATCATGGTGCAAAATCGCTTGCGTGCCTCACATGGGACAATTTACGTAGAAAACGTAAATCGAAGTTTCTATGCGAAGAAATTTGACATAAAAGAACAAAACAGCTTGGGCGAACGCAAGAGTTTGAGATAAAAACCCCAGGTTTGGGTCCCAAAACTAGGGGTAAGGTTAAAAATGGAACTGGACATCCGGAGACCAAAAACTTTTGAGTCTCTCTGCTTTGGGTGATTGATGACAATTGCCCCTCAGTCTTGCAAAGGGGGTAAGCCACTGACGCGGACTGAGAACGCCATTGCAAACTCCGACGATGGATTCAGAACAAGAGCTGGAGAATCTGGCATGTTACACGTGGTTTTAGAGTTTACTTTTGTGCGGGCACCTGCTGGGTCCCGCGGTAGCGGGGCCCAGCAGGTGCCCGCACAAAAACGAGGGGTATATGGGATTTTCACCCTTTTCCGTTAGGAAGTATTCCCTAATGTTTTCAGGAACAATCATTTCCCATACCACCTTGTCCACCTTTGGGAGCTCTACCAAAATGCGAGACTCACCCCTCGAGTAAAGAGGATGCACACAATACATGCTACACATCCAGTCCTTAAACCTGACGGGATCAAAATCGCCAACTTAAGCTAACGCGAACGTGATTGAGCTCATTGCTTTCAGGGCATTTGCTTCAATCGCTGCATCCGTCAATTCATGCGCAATGGTTGGTGTCACCACCACTAAGCAGGTTTGGTCATGCATCTTGTCTGGTGATGCAAGATTTAGTGGGTAATGTCGATTAGCAAGTGTAGAATAAGGTTCAATGAGGGGGGAGAAAACAGTAGAGAAGTTTGAACTCGTCAAAAAATCAAATTGTTTTCTATCCTCATCTGAAAACATGAATCCACACTCGTAGTCCACATTTATCCCTGAGTGGTCCCCACTAACATCACTCAAATGTGGGGAAAACCCGCGCCACGGCCTTGTTCGTTTCCAAGGCCGGGTCCATTGCCGCGACCGTAGCCTTTTCCACGGCTTTGTTCACGGCTTCCTACAGCAACATCCCCATGAGGTACTACTGCTGCAGCTAACGCGGCGGCCTCTTGTCGACCACCAATAGCCTCAAGGCACCGAATCCTACAGTGGCCTGGCTGCATGCAGTTGTGGCAGAGTCTGTAGCAGATTTCTGTGTTGCGACGGTTACGCGCCGCCTGCACCTCGTCATTATCGCGGCTGCACTTGTGGTTTGGGGTCTTTTGCCCGCCAGTCTTGCCCTTTGTCCCGTCTCACAGGTTTGCGGGCAGCTTGCCCTTGGCCCCGCCCCACAGCCCTGCTGCTCCTCCAGTCCCTGCAGCATCCATACGCATGTCGCGGCCTTGCTCTGCACACGCGTTCGGCCATGCGTCCGAGTAGTGCTTTGAGTTTACCGAATACACTTTACTCATATAGTCCCGAAGTGCCCTTCAGCTTGTCCAAGCCTGGCCGGTTGCCGTTGTAGTCCTTGTTCTTTAGATTCTTGTTGCCAAGACCATCACGGAAGCACTCCTGCAGCATGCACTCCGGGCACTTGAAGGTCTAAATCCCATCGCCCTCAGCGAAGCTTTTGGCTTCCTCCACGAGTGCAGTGAATTCGCTCAAGTAGGCTTCGAGCAAGGTACCCAGCAGTCCAAAGTTCTTGATCATGTGGAAGGCGCGTTGCGCCTCCTCATGCTTGGTACACTTCTTACACATGATCGCGTAGAAGGTCTCCCACGGCATGGGCTTCCACTCAAGATGCGGCTGCTGTGCACCCCACTCCTTGACTACATACTTATGAGCTTGTCTTCAAGTCGCGTCGTGGCAAGGTTGCCCCACTGACTAAGTAGAGCCTTGTAGACCCATAGAATGTGCTCCATGCGATTCAGCCAGTCAGTCAGTTTCAAGCACTTTNCACTTCTTACACATGATCGCGTAGAAGGTCTCCCACGGCATGGGCTTCCACTCAAGATGCGGCTGCTGTGCACCCCACTCCTTGACTACATACTTATGAGCTTGTCTTCAAGTCGCGTCGTGGCAAGGTTGCCCCACTGACTAAGTAGAGCCTTGTAGACCCATAGAATGTGCTCCATGCGATTCAGCCAGTCAGTCAGTTTCAAGCACTTTCGGAAGATCTCCACACTATGGAGGAAGGACGTGTTCATGACTGACCCTGAAGTCGTCGAGCTAGGCAAGTTGTCGCTGCTACCGGCAATGGTATCACCACTTGCGGCACACTGCAATTGCTGCTGCATCCACACCTAGGTCATGCTCTGCAACGCCTTGTCGAGGTCGTCGCATTGGCGACTTGCCTCATGAGCGGCCAGGCGCTCAAGCTGGCGATCACAGTCGAGATCTGTGATGCTCTCCCCAACGTGGGCCAGCAGGTTGGCGAATGCAAACTTCACGTCTGATGACGTTAGAGCATTGGCGATAGCGTCCAGGGCCTCATGGTGTCCATACACATTTACTCACTGCAGGAGGGTACGGTTCGTGCACATGCCTACAATGAGTCCCACCTTCCAGAGGAGGCTGTCGTTAGCGACGTAGCTCGAGTGGCCGCTGGTCTGCCCCATTGCGGCCACATCGTAAGAAGGGGGGTCTGCCCCCGCTCCTCCAAGTAGTACCGCACCTCCACCGTCGATGGTGATCTTGAGTCGACCCACCACCTCAGGAGCCAACTGAGCAAGCCTATGGCGGTCATCGTAAATTGCCTTTGCGGCAACGTCGTCAAGCTCGTTCTCACGAGAACTTCTCGCGTGGCTGCTTTCTGAGCCTTAGCTGCTCTCGACATCCTCGCTGCTGTCGACAGCTTCTGGCAATCCGACGAGCATCTTGCTCTTCTTTAGCAATCAACTAGAGTTTGCCGTACAACGATGGTGATGATCGCGATCTTTGATGCCTTTGCCATCGTTAACATCATGCTCTTTGCCGAGGTCCACGCCTGGATTGTCTTCCTCGAGCGCATCGTCCATTGTGTGGGGATTGGCCACGTGCGCATCGAGCACTTTTCCTGCTTCCACACGCTTCTCGGTGCCGCCGAGGTTGGCACCGGTTGCCTTCGGCGATACGGTTGCCTTTTGTTTGAAAATCGTGCTCGCGGTGGCGGCTCCCAAAACTTGGAGTCCGCCAATCACGTGTGGTGAGGCTGTCACCATCTTGCCCTTGGTCTTAGAGCGTCCGGCACTTGCCATCTTGTCACCCATGCAACTAGCACGTGAAGACCATTGTGAGGATCACCCCACCACTTTGAGGAGCTTTCACATCTCAAGGTTTCCTTGCTCTCACAATCGATGAGGCAATTATAAATTTGATTTCTAATTTCCTAGGCTGCCACGGTCCGCACAACCACGTGGTAGAAAAACACTGTTTTTCTAGGCCGCCACGGTTCGGCACAAGCACGTGGATTTTAGGCAAAACCCTAAGCCGTGACTCACAACAACTAGGAAAGCTAAGAAAAACCTACAAAAAAAGAAGTTACAAGATCAAGAAGCTATAATAGTTTGAGCAGCAATCAACGAAGTGAGGGGGAGGCGAGGGTCAACTCTAAGTTAAAGTTTGCACCCGCACACACGCCCTCCTCACTAATCTTATGTCTTCTTGTCTTCTTGTCTTCTTTGCCCTCTTCGTGTGTCTTCTAGGTACGCCTTCTAACCCCTTTGAGGTGCCTTCCTTGTGCTCTACGATAATGTGGTGGCCTCCAAAATTCTCAAAGTGGTGTCTTTCTTCTTTTTCCTTTTCCCTTAGGCCACGGGAGTCTTTTTTATTGGAAAAGGGAACTGCCCCAATTTTTGGTTGAAGGAATTTTGAAGGAGCCTTGAAAATGGGGAAGATTTGGTATTCTTTGGGGGTCGGGAACTCCCCACCTCGTCCGACAAGAATCCCCCAAGCCTCTTGGACATGAGGAAAGACTGGAGGCTTCACCAAGTAAAGCTCATTTCTAGTTCTCAAACCCACTTTACGACACTTCAATCCATGAAGTGTAGATATCGTAGTCTCTGTTGGTGCTTGTAGCTGCTGGTGGCGTTTTATATACGACGTAGCCCCGTTTGCGTCAAACCCTTGTACACGGGGGTCATCTTGCTCTGAGAACCACTGTAACGGGCCTGAACCTCCAGCCCAACTTCCAACCCAACTTCCATCCCAACTTCCAACCCAATTTCCAACTCAACTTCCATCCCAACGTTCAACCCAACTTCCAACCCATTTTCCAGCCCAACTTCCAACCCAACTTCCAGCCCAGCTTCCAGCTCAACTTCCAACCCAACTTCCAACCCAACTTCCAAGCCAGCTTCCAGCCCAACTTCCAACCCAACTCGAACCCAACTTCCATCCCACCTTCCATCCCAACTTCAAACCCAATTTCCAACCCAATTTCCAACCCATCTTCCGACCCGACTTCCAACCCAATTTCAATCCCAAATCCCAACCCAACTTTCAACCCAGCTTCCAACCCAACTTTCAACCCAAATTCCTCCTCCTGCTCTGAAGTCGTCATCGGAATTTGCAGAATGGCGTTCTCAGTCCGCGTCAGTGGCTTACCCCCTTCGCAGGACTGAGGGGCAATCATCATCAACGACCCAGAGCAGGGATACTTGAATGTTTTGAATCTTTGGAGGCCCATTTCCATTTTTAACTTACCCTTGGTTTTGGGATCCAAACTGGGATTTTTACCACGTAATTCAAAGTTTGTCGCAAACAAACTACAAATGACGTTTTTTACGTACTGGCGCAAAATCGTCGTGTGCGAGACACGTTGGCGATTTCATGCCATGCTCTTCTGTGTCTTGTCCCTCGTCCCCCGCCCTTATCCTACCTCGCTCGCTTGCGAGGAGGGCGAGCGGGGTGAGGGCACGAGGCCACGAGACATCATCCTCGAGGCCCTTGCGGACCCTCAGCCGCCGATCGGGCTGAGGCCATGATCGGCGGCATGCAACTGGGCAGCTGGTGGCCGCCAGGTCATTTGGCCGGCCGCCGGCCGTCTAGCCGGCGGCCAGCAAAGTGCTGGCCGTTGGCCAACCCTCACTGACGCAAGGGGTGGTGCGCAACCACCCCTCGCTTCAGTAAGGAGGGAGGGCCAAACCGGCTCTCTCGCTACACAACAAGTGTAATTTGGGGGTGGATTTTTCCGTAGTTTGTGTATCAAAGGAGGGTATAAAGTTGAAGAAAATACAAAACAAAACAAAAAGGGATTTTTTGACTCCCCACTGATGGAGCAGGGATTCCTACGGATAGCTGTTGACCGGAATCCCTGACAAAGACCCCTTCACCACTCCTCCCTGCCTCGCGGCAACCCACCGGCTGCCCATTCTATCCCTACCCTAAATCACGAGGGCCTCGATCGGCGGGCGGGTGGGTGGGCAAGTGGGCTGCGAGAGGGGGGGGGGTTGACAAAGTGCCGACCTACGGACGTCGGCCAGTAATCTCCCCATCTCCCCCCCACCCATCGATGCCATCACGACCCTCTATCGTGAAGTCCATGGTGGAGGGTCACATTGTAGCACAGCATGCCCTGTTTTGCCATGGTTAAGTAGCAACATGAGTCCATGTTTGAGCATGGTGAAAAGTGTTATGTATTGGACGTACACGAGTCCCTAATCTTCCCAAGTGGACATTTCTGTTATTACACAAACAGCCCATCACGTCATGAGGACCACGAACCTTCTGAAAACTTCAATCACTCTCGTCAAAATACAAAAAGAAGTGTCACGACCTTTCGGTGGACTTCTCAACGCATCTCAACAAATGTGGATTCATAATGATGCATCACACATCTTCACCGTTGATTCTCGAAGCTCCCTGACTTCTTGATGGACCTTTTAGAATCTGACCACTCACGACGCGACTCTGCACACGTCGCTTGACATTCAACCCAAGGACCCCGACTATGCTTCATTCATAACTCGTCACTTGCATATACATGTTTGACCATTTTGACACAGTTCATCGAAGTACACTTAACACTAATCATAAACTGCTCAAACGTCCCAAATTCTAAATCATGTTTTGCCTCGCAACTTCTACCTGTTCACCATCTACGCTCCGCTCGACGTAAAACTTGGTATCAGAGCGCAACGGTACTGGATAGGAATCTGACTACTTCACCCATCCGGAGGACTACCTCGCATAAGTCTTCAGCGCATCTCGCACGTCCAGACTTTGTAGACTTCACGACTACAACGTGAGGCAAGCGAGCGCAACCGACGACCACCAGCGGGTCTTTGGCGACGCCTTCGGCGATGGAGGAGCAGAACGTGCCAATGCAAAAGAACCCTGAAGCGACAACAAAAGCAGGCATGGCAGGCTTTGCGGTAGCTTGAACAACTCCTACGGCTATGGCGACCGATCCGGTCATGGATCCGACAGCGATAAACCAGCTGTCCCTACCAACAGTGTCAACGATGACAACAAGGACGGCAGGTGGCACTCGACGACTGGTGCGGATCAACGAGGAATTGGCAAACAGGATCTCCGCACTCAAAAGGAATCAACAGCCACATGCTCTAGCAACTCAACTTTGCGATGGAGGCTCTTTGCAATGCAAGCACGCAAGAAATGGTGCTCGTTGAGAGAAATTCCCAACTCTCGAGCGAACCCAAAACTCTTTCAGCTCCACCAGAACCGGTCGATCCTACAAACTCAAAAGGACCAACGGTTTTGATGTGGCTAACGAGTTTGGAGGTGTACTTCACCGCTGGTGGGGTCAACGACGATCAAAAGAAAATTGACATCGCGGCAGCGCTTTTCCGTGGCACGGCGTTAATTTGGTGGTCCGATCTAAAGACCATCCGGCTGAAGCAAGAGACTAGGGGAGCATCATCAACGGCTCACGAGGCCCGTCTCAAATCACCGACCACAGGCGTTCAACCCTTGGAGCAGCTCAACCCATCGTAGCAAGACGCGCTGACGCCACCAACCAACTGGAACGAATTCGCGCGCGCAATGTTCGCACACTTTGGACGACTAAAAAAATATCTAACACACGATAAAAACTCCGGTGTCTGCGTCAGCAGTCCAGCGTGGCGGAGTACACGCAAAGATTCTATGAGATCAGCACCGGAGCATACATCGCCCCCGACAAACTTTGTTTTCACTACAACAACACCCTCAAGCGAGATATCCGGTGGTCGATCGCTGTTTTGGACATCCAAAACGACTTTTTGTAGATGATCGCAACAGTAGAATGAATCGACAGCAGTGACTACAACGGCCAGATCCAGGAATCCTATTGTTGGAGACCTCCTAACCACAGTCATCGTTGAAATGGAAAAAAACTGGTCGACATAATCCTCAACTCCGATGGAAGTGGACGCCATCGACTAGAGAGATGTACAAACCTACTTAAAGTGAAAAAACATTGGGCACATCACTTGAAATTGTCGCAAGAAGTAGCAAGCCAAGAAGGGGGGGGAAGTCATAGAGCAATGAGTCGGGAAACGGCAACGGGCAGGAGTAATAGGCGCAACTCTTGTCTCTGAGGAGCGATCTGCGCCAAACCATTACCCATATGAATGGCCTACATCATTGTAAAGGATTTTTGAGATTGCACAGTTTGACGAGGGATACGAGGAAGACCAACCGGCAATATTGCTAATAGTTTAGCCTCGAGGAGGCAGAAGTTGTAGAACTGTACCAATACTATTGGATTGAGGAGCTTCACACAGCTTTGTAAACAATGACGTGGTTTGCAAGCTTGGTTTGTAGACCAAACCAGGAGTGTTTGAAGGAAAAACCGTCAACAGGAGACTACACATACGGAGACTTGAGAACCACTATGACTACAAGTGGGAGATCTTCGGGATGTAATGCTCTTGAGGTCTTCTCCAATGAGCGATCACAAAATCATCCTCGGACGAGATTTCCTATACCAGCACAATCCACGGTCAACTGGAGAGTGGTGACATCTATGTGGAGATTGACGCTGCAAAACGACAACTTCCGCTTGCACGACAGAAGCCGACACCGAAAGTAGTAGAGGTGGAAGTAGAAGAGGTGGAAGCAGCAGAGGAAACCGCGGAAGCCAAAAAGCGACAGCCGATGTTGCCAATACTGCTCAACGTGGCCGGATACTGTATTTGACGAGGTACTCATGCGTGGCTCATACATCTCGAGCTAATGGGCGAAACAGAATTGGCAGCAGCAAAATCATTATCACCCTCATTAACCTTAGCAGCCTCATCGGCCTCGACAAAGTTCGCGATGGAACCCGAAGAGTTCGCATCGCTCATTGAGGAGTTTGCAAACGTCTTCCCTGAAAACTCCTCAAAAACTTACCTCCTCAAAGAGATGTTATCCATCGCATCGAGCTTAAGCTAGGTAGAAGACCTACCATCTTAGGGGCCTATTGGATGAGCGATCACGAGCTGACCAAGCTAAAAAAGCAGCTCGACGAGATGCTCAGTCAGGGGTTCATCCACCCAACCACGTCACCATACGCCGAACCATTACTATACGTGGAAAAGAAAGCTGGCAAAATGCGGATGACGGTGGGTTCTTCAGCATAGAATGACACGACCATCAACAACGCTACCCTCTACCCTTGAGTCGACAAACATTTTGACCTACTTCGAATTTTCTACGAAATCAACTTACGCAACGGATGTTACCAGATACGCGTGGCAGCCGCCAACATCAAAAAGACTGCATTCCGAACTCCCCACAAGCACTTTGAGTTCACGGTTATGCCATTTGGACTCACAAACGCCCCGATGATGTTCATGGCGGCAATGAACAATACATCCATACCATCCGTACCATCCGTACGGATGGTACGGATGGTACGGATGGTATGGATGGTACGGATAGTACGGATCCGTTCTCCATCCGTACGGATGGTACGGATCCGTTTTCCATCCGTACCTCGACGAATTTCTGGTGTACAAGTGCACGATGGACATCTCTGAAAAGTCCCCAAAGATTTAAACGAGAGATTTTTTTTTGGAAAACTCTCAAAATGAGACTTCGGTCTTCGTTTGGTCAAGTTTTTGGGTCACGTCATCAACGGTGGACGGATCACTATGGATCCAAAAAACGTTGCAGCAGTCGTTGATTGGCTCATGCTAACCAACGTTTGAGAAATGGAAGTCTTTCTCGGATTCTGCAATTAGTACCGGCGATTCGTGCGGGGTTAAGCACGAGTGTCGGCGCCTCTTTCCATCCTCACTCAAAAACGAAAATGAGTGGCAGTGGGGAGAAAGCAAACAAGAAGCGTTCACCGCTTTGCGGAATGCTCTGACGTCAATGCTAGCCCTACGATTAGCTGATCCAACTATTGACTCTGTTATGGCTACGGATGCATTAGACCCATCCATTGGCGTGATGCTTGTGCAAGATCACAGAAATGGTGAACAACTGGTTGCTTACATGTCTCAAAAACTGTGAGGACCGTAACTCAATTACGCGGTCCACGAAAAGGAGATGTTGGCAGTCGTGCATGCGTTCAAGAGATGGTAATGCTACCTAGAGTGTCGACGATGCATCGTATTTACCGACCACAATGCGTTGAATCATTTGAAGACGCAGCCGAATCTCAGTCGACGTCAAACCCGATGGATGGAGTTCCTTTAGTTTGGGTTCGACTATGAAATCAAGTACCGGCAAGGCAAAACCACATTCTGGTTCGACGCACCGAGACTTCTGCAACCGCTCCCCGTTCTGACGGAACCATGTGCAGACACCTCCATGGACTTCATCACCGGATTACCAGTCACACCCAAAGGATATGACGCCATCCTCCTGACCGTCGATAGGTTTTCTGAAATGTCCCACTTCATCCCGACAGCGAACACCGTCACCACCAAAGGAACAGCAAGACTGTTTCTAGAAAAACATTGTGCGGCAACACGGCGTACCAAGAACCATCATGAGCGACAAGGACGGTCGATTTACTTGCCGTTTTTGGCACAAACTGATAATTCCTTACAAAAGCAGGATTCAATCTTCAATGGCGCTTCATCCTCAAACCGAAGGTCAAACCGTACAAACAAATCAGATGCTCAAACAACTGTTATAAACACTATGCAAAAATCATGGGACGAATTGGGCACAAAAACTCCCGAGAGCCAAAATCACATATAATTCGGCAGTTTCCACTACAACAGGTACAACTTCATTTGAAGTGGTGTTCGGCAAACTTCCCCCCACACCAGTCGGACTATAGAGTCGTAGCATTATTCCAGCAGTCGATATTCAATGCTGAGACTTCACCACCGTCTAGGAGGAATAACGGTTAACTCTCGCAAAGACACAGGCAACGATGAAGCGTGTAGCTGACTGATATCTCAACGACAACATCTTCAACGCTGGTGACAAAGTCCTCCTCAACTCAAGGAACATCAAGCGCTGCACATCGGACTATTCAAGGCTCAAACCCCGATGGTTGGGACCGTTTGAGGTCGAGCGCATGTAAACCCCTGTGGTTGCGCGACTCAAACTCCATGACACTATGCAAGTTCATCTAATATTCCATGTCAGCAGACTCTAGCACTATCGAGACCCCAGAGAGAACTTTCTTGGCAGAGATGTCCCTCCTCCGCCACTTGTCCAAGTGAATGAAGACACGGAGTACGTCATCAAGGACATCCTCGGCCATTGACGACAAGGCAAGTCAACAGAATATTAAGTCATGTGGCACGGCTATGACGCCGCGCATAACAACTAGGAGCCCTATGACAACCGTCGAGACGTCGATCATCTCATCGACGGCTCCTATTGCCGTCTCCGGGCCACAACTACACGCGCGCTGGGACGTCGCACCTAAAGGGGGGGGGAAGTGTTATGAACCAGACGTTCACAAGTCTCCAATGTTTTCAAGTAGGCATTTTTGTTGCTACACAAACAGCCCATCGCATCGCAAGAACCACGAAATTCACTCCAAGCGCCGAGGGGAAAACTGGCCAACTGCCCCGCCCCGAGTGGATATTCCCGAACCTTCTGATAGCTTTGACCACTCTCTCGAACCTGTGAGCAGAAGTGTCACGACCTTTTGGTCCAATTCTCGACGCATCATGACAAATCGGGATTTATGAAGATGCATCGCCCATGTTCACGACGCGACTCCGCACGTGTCGCTCGACATTGGACCGAACGACCCCGACTATGCTTCATTCATAACTCATCACTTGCATATATGTTAAAAAAATGACGGTTTTGATCGAAGTACACTGAGTGATAATCATAAACGGCTGAAGCGTCCCAAATTCTAAATCGTGTTTTGCCTTGCAACTTCTACTTGTTCACTATCTAACTCCGTTTGGCGTAGCAAAACGGGGCAAGATTGGGATTATTGTTGCCGGACAAGGGCGCATGGGCTTATTTCTCCGTCGGAGGGGTGTATGAGGCTTATTGTTGTGACGGAGGGGCGGATGAGGCTTGTTAATCCAACAGAGGGGTATGTGAGGTTCATGGGTGACAAAAAAAGGGGGGAATCAAATCTTCACTAAAGCAAAAAAATCCTAAAATGAATGGATATTTTTCAATAAATGTCCGACTTACTGGATATGGTGTCCTCATCATTGAAGTCTCCGGATATGGGAGTAATTTTACTAGACTTGCAGAGATCTCGGGCTTATGTTGACTCTTGCATGGATATACGAGGGAGTGGCCATATATCCACAGATTTCTCGATATCTATCGACATATCCACGTTTCACACATTAACCATGCCATATCCAATTCTGGAACTTTTCACTTCTTTATTAACGTTATATCTAGCGAACATGCAACAAAGTAAGCTATATCCGAATGTTCACGCTATGTTGACGCCGCATGCCATCCAGCGACAAAATGCTGACGTCGTGAGACACGAGAGAAAAATCACAAACCCCTCTATTGAGGGGTTTGTGACTTTTCTCACAAGGGTTTGCGTTATCCTTTCATGCTTTGAAAGGGAACGTACTAGGCCCCGCTGCCGCGGAGACCAGCAGGAGCCCGCTTAAAAATAAATCCCTAAAACCCCGAATGTAATCTGAAAGGGCATAATACCCATAATACCCATAAACGGAGGGGGTAAGGAATGCCCTACCCGGCGACTTAAAGAATAAGTCTGCTCTGCCCACTCACTTCACCATGCTCGGTCAGCGGCATGCGCCGCTGATCGAGCGAAGCGAGGTGAGGCATGTCGACCACCCTCGCGATTCTCGCTCCCACGCGAGAATCGCAATCGAGCGAAAACACCCGTTTTCGAGTTCGAGCGGAGACGTTTTTTTCTTCTTTTTCTCACTTGCAAACCGTAAATACTTTCCATTCAAACTGTAGTCAAATCTTACCCTAAATTACATTTGGGGTTTAGGGTTTTGTTTTCAACGGATGGGGAGTCTCGGACCCCCCATGCAAACCAGAGGCAAACCCCTCCTCCCACGAGCATTCACAAACCCCTCGAATGAGGGGTTTGTGAATGTTCGAAGTGATTGATGACGTTAGCATGTCGACGCTGCATCGGATGCCGCGTCCACATGCTGCATTTTCTCGCTGTCCGTGGATGAAATGTCAATATTCTGAGGTTTGTGGGCAGGGGAGTCTTATTCTTCCGAACGCCGGGTAAGGCATACACACAATCTAATTCTGTGGGTAATTCCTACATGTACCCAAATTGAAAACAATTTGCATGGATAAAAATGTGTTAACTTCTCCAATATTTTCTGGAAAACGTATTTTCGCTTGATCGCGATCGAGCAATTTGCCTTTTCTTCTTGCTTTTCTTCTACTCGCAAACCCCAATTTGAAGATGTAGGATTTTATGTTTGAGCCCACGCAAACATAGGAAACACTAAATCCTCGAATGGGGATTTACGAGTAGAAAACAAAAGAATTATAGCGGGAGGGCCGATTCGGCCCTACCTCCTCGCTGAAGCAAAGGGTGGTTGCACACTACCCCTCGCGTCAGCGAGGGCTGGCCGGCGGCCAGCACTTCGCTGGCCGCCGGCCAGCTTGCTGCCGGCCGGCTAGATGGCCGGCGGCCGGCCAAGCGACCGGCCGGCCACCGGCTGGTCAGCCGCCAGCCGCCGATCGCGGCCTCAGCCCGATCGGCGGCTGAGAGGCCACGAGGGCCTCGAGGGCGAGGCCTCGTGGCCTCGTGCCCTCGCCCCCCCTTGCCCTCCTTGAAAAACAAGCAAGCAAGGATGAGGGATAGGGGGAGCGAGTGTGAGGATGTGAGGACTGGCGCAAAATCGCCTGCTTGCCTCGCACGTGATGATTTTGCGCCAGAACGGCAAAACATAAATCGAAGTTCATTCGCGACAAACTTCGACATAAAACGAACGAAACAACTTGTGCGAACACACGAGTTCGAGGTAAAAACCCCGGTTTGGGTCTCAAAACCAAGGGTTTGGTTAAAAACGGAAATGGGCCTCCGGAGACTCGAGATATTCAAGACTCTCTGCTCTGGGTCGTTGATGACGATTGCTCCTCAGTCCTGCGAAGGGGGTCAACCCCTGACGCGAACTGAGAACGCCATTCTGCGATCTCCGACGACGACTTCAGAGCAGGAGCTGGAGACACGACCCATTACAGTGGTTCTCAGAGCCAGACGACCCTCACGACCAAGAGTTCGACGGAAACGGCAGCTAGAACATAGATAAAACGCCGTCGTCAGCTACAAGCAGTAGCGAAAGCGCCAGAAGGGACTACGGCATCTACACCTAACGGATTAAACCGCCGTTAAGTGCGTTGGAGAGCTGAAAAATAGCTCTACTTGGGGGAGCCTCTTTCATCCAGTCTCTCCTCACCTCCAAGGGACCTTAGGGATTTTTGTCGACGGGGTGGGGAGTGTCCAACCCCAAACCACCAAGTTTTCCCCCTCTTTTCAAGGTTCCCACCTTCCCTCCTTCAACCAAGAATTGGGACAATGCTTCTTCCCAAGGCCAGGGGCTCTCAAAGCTTGATGAAACCCAAAAAAGAGAGAGGACGACACCTTGGGGACTTTTAAACTCCCCATACGCCGCCGGCTCAAGGTAGACGCCACCAGGGGGCGCGGTACGCGCAAAGAAGACTCAAGAGGAGGCCAAGGAAGACAAGAAGACAGGGAGAAGACAAGAAGTTACAAGAAGGATTGGAGGAGTTGCTAGGAAATGTGTAATTCCTCTCCCATTCTTTGCCCTAGCTTTGTTTGCGGTACTCACACTTCTTGTCAATTCCTTGTTTTGTAATTTTCTGTCTTTCCTAGAATCTAGTCTCTACCAAATGCCGTGAGTCACGACTTAGGAGGACTAGTTTCAAAACCCACGAACTTGTACCGATGTGGCGGCCTAGGAACATAGAAAATTAATTTACAATTGCCTCACCGATTGTGAGAGCAAGGAGTTTGTAAGAGGCGATTCCTCCTCGTTGTGGGGTGATCCTCATAACGACCTTCACGTGCTAGATTGCACAAACAACGAGATGGCAAGTGCCGGACCGTCCAAGACCAAAAAGGACAAGGTGGTGACGGCCTCACCACGAGCTCTCGGCGGACTCCAGATTTTGGGAGCCACCGCCGCGAGCACGGTTGCCAACCCAAAGGCAACCGTACCGCCTAAGGCAACCGTACCACCTAAGGCAACCAACGCCAACCTCGGCGATACTGAGAAGCGTACGCAGGCCAAAAAGGTGCTCAACAAGCACATCGATGCGCATGTGGGCGTCCCCCATACAACAGACGACGCGATGGAGGAGGATCTCCCAGAGGGGGACCCTGACGAAGAGCACGACGTCGACGATGGCGAAGGCGATGAGGACCGCGACCATCGCCATCGTCGTGCGGCAAACTCGAGCCGATTGCTCGAGAAGGGCAAGGCGCCCGCCGCATCGCCTAAAGCTGCCGACGGCAGCGAGACTGCTGAGAGCACTAAGGGCGCTGAAAGCAGCCACACGAGAAGTTCCCGCGAGAACGAGCCAAACGACGTCGCCGCGAAGGCAATTCGTGATGACCGTCGTAGGCTCGTAGAGCTTGCTGCTGAAGCGGCAGGCCGACAAAGGATCACCACCGATGGTGGAGATACGACACCACTCGGAGGAATGGGGGCGGACCCCTCTTCTTACGATGTGGCCGTAATGGGGCAAGGCAGCGGCCACTCGAGCGTCATCGCCGACGACAGTCTACTCCAAAAGGTGGGACTCCTTGGAGGAGTGTACGCGAACCGTACCCTCCTGCAATGGGAAAGGGTGCACGGACAATGTGAGGCCCCAGAGCTCAAGTTCGCGTTTGCCAACCTGCTGGCCCATGTCGGGCAGAGCATCACAGACCTCGATCATGATCGCCAGCTGCAGCGCCTGGCCGCCCATGAGGCAAGCCGCCGATGCAACGACCGCGACAAGGCATTGCAGAGCGTGACCCAGGTGCGGATGCAGCAACAAGCGCAGCATGCCGCGGTTGTGGATGCCACTGCCAGTGGCAGCGACGGCGTGCCTACCTCGACGACTTCGGGGTCGGTCATGAACACGTCCTTCCTCCACAGTGTGGAGATCTTCCGGAAGGGCGTGAAACTGACCGACTGGCTGAACCGCATGGAGCACGTTCTACGCGTCCACAAGGCTCCACTCAGCCAGTGGGGTGACCTTTCCACGACGCGGCTTGAAGACAAACACTTCAAGTATGTGGTCAAGGAGAGCACTGTGCAGCAGCCGCACCTTGAGTGGCAGCCCATGCCGTGGGAGGCCTTCTGCGCAATCATGCGCAATAAGTGCACCCAATGTGAGGAGGCACAACAAGCCTTCTAGAAGATCAAGGACTTCAAGCAGCTTGGCGGCTCGCTCGAATCCTACTTGAGTGAGTTCGCCGCACTCATGAAGGAAGCCGAAAGCTTCACCAAAGGCGATGGGACTCAGACCATCAAGTACTTGGAGTGCATGCTGCATGAGTACGTGCGTGATGGTCTCGCTAGCCAGAAGCTGAAGGACAAGACCACCACGATAGCCACTGGCCAAGCTTGGACAAGCTGGAGGGCGTTGTGCGACTACATGAGCAAAGTGTATTCGGCGAACCCGAAGCACTACTCTGATGCGCGGCCGAACGCGCGTGCACAACAAGGCCGCGACATGCTCATGGATGCTGCAGGGGCTGGTGGGTCAGCTGGACAGCGAGGCGGGGCCAAGGGCAAGCAGCCTGCAAACCCTCCAGCCAAGAAGGCCGGTGGATACAAGGGTCCCAACAACAAGCGCAGCCACGAGAATGACGAGCTGCAGGCGGCGCGTGAGCGTCACAACACATCCTTTCGCGAAGGGCTCTGCCACAACTTCATGCAGCCGGGCCACTTTAGGGCTCAGTACCGTCAGGCTGCTGGTGGTAGACAAGAGGCCGCGGCGTTAGCTGCAACAGCAGCAACTCGTAGGGATGGTGCAGCAGGAGGCCGCAGGCAGGGCCGTGGACAGGGTCGCGGTCGTGGCAATGGGCCCGGCCGTGGTAACGGACAGGGCCGTGAGGCGGGTTTTCCCCACCCCTGAGTGATGTTAGTGGGGACCACTCAGGGGTAAAACTGGATCACGAATGTGGGTTCATGTTTTCAGATGAGGATGTTAAATAACTTGAGTTTTTGACGAGTTCAAATTTCTCCGCTGTTTTCTCTCCTCTTGTTGAACCTCATTCTACAGTTGTAGACCGACATTGCCCACTAAATCTTGCATCTCTGGACGAGATGCATGATCGAACATGCTTAATGGTGGTGATATCGAACATGCTTAGTGGTCGTGACAACGACTACTGTGCAAGAGTTGTGTGGCGCAGTGATTGAAGCAAAAGCCCTCAAAGCAATCAGTTCAATCACATTCGCAGTACTTTTAGTCGACGATTTTGACCCAGTCAAATTTAAAGACTGGAAGGTGCTGGCTGAATTCACATGTGCCCACAAGATGTGGACTCGAGTGGGTGAATCATGGGAGTTGTGACACCCGTCGTACAGATTCAGTGTTCATCACAAACTCGGCTTGTCGTCGTCGAGTCTGTTCACTCGGAACAGTGGAGGCAGCATGACGATGCAGTTCAAAGGACACCCGCAAACACTGGAGGAGACGACTCTTTCATTAGCTTTGGCTTTACCCAACAGGTTGGCACGAAGTACGAGCCATCAAATGGCGCAGATGTTGTCGATGACAACCGTACGGTACCCGTGATCGGTACTTGTAAAGCAAAAGTTTGTATTCAAGGGTACACACAGAGTGTCACGTTGAAGGTACTCAACCTTCTTGACCCGTTTGACGTGGTGCTAGGTGATCCCTGGCTCTGTGAGAACAATGCTCTAATGTTCTTTGAATTAAAGCGTTTGATCCTCCAAAGAGGACAGTGCTGCGTTACGTTGATTCCGAGTACGGAATTATCACCGGCCCACTCAAAATCCATGCCAGCTTGTCTGCAATGCAGGTCAAATGATGTATTCGACAAGGTTGTGGATACTTCTTGGCTCAGCTGTAGAAAGTGGAGGACGATGTAAAAGACACACCACAAGAGATCAGATCTCTATTTACAGAGTTCTTGGATGTATTCCAAGACCCACCGGCTGGGCTGCCACTAGAAAGACACATGGGCCACACGATTTTGCTGCAGCCGGAGGCGATTCCTCCGTTCAGACCCATGTATCGCCTTAGTCCAACAGAAAGGCGAGAGGCCAAATGCCAAATGAGAGAGTACCTTGCAAAAGGGTGGATTGAGCCCAGTAGCTCGCCGTGCGGTGTGCCAATCATTTTCATGAACAAAAAGGATGGTGGTTTACACATGTGCGTGGATTACTGGGCGTTGAACAAGCTGGCGGTGAAAAATTGATTCCCCTTACTGCGGATTGAGGACCTTTTTGACCAACTCCAAGGCGCAAAAGTTTTTTGGTCCTTGGGTTTGTCTCAAGGGTACCATCAAATATGCATCACGGAAGATGATGTGCCCAAAACCGCGTTTCGAACGCACATAGGACACTATCAGTTCCGAGAGTTGTGTTTCGGGCTTACAAATGCCCTGGCAACCTTCCAAGGAGAAATTAACAAAACGTTCGGCAAGCAACTTGGAAAATTTGTCTTGGTTTACCTGGATGACATCCTGATTTTCTCCAATTTAATGGAAGAGCACATAAAACATCTACACGAAGTTCACGTAATCCTTCGGGAACAGAAGTTCTGTGCAAAAGTGAGCAAGTGCAAGTTTGCACAAGATGAGCTCGAATACCTTGGACACATCGTCGGCAAGGACGGCATCCGTGTCGACCCACGAAAGGTCCAAGCCGTAAACCGCATCCCGAGAACGTTGGGCAGATTTGGTCTTCCCTTGACCCTGCAAACTACTTTTGACGATTTATGCAAGGGTATTCGGCCCTGGTAGCAACGCTAACCAGGCTCACGTGAAAAGGCGTGCGTTGGGAATGGACACCTGATTGCGATAACGCTTTTCTCAAGGTCAAAGAGCTCCTATCCACGGCTCCCGTCCTAGCTCTTTCGGATCCATCGCAACCGTGGGAGGTTCGATGTGATGCGTCGGTAGTAGGACTCGGAGCCGTCCTCATGCAGAATGGTCACCCAGTTGCGTATGAGAGCCAAAAGCTCATTCCCGCGGAAACGCGGTACACGACTAGGGATCAAGATCTCCTTGCAGTAGTACACACTTTTAAGATGTGGCGTTGCTACCTCGAAGGTGCGGAAGGGGTTGTGATGGTCGTAACCGTCCATAATCCATCGGTGTTTTTCCAAACGCAACCGAACCTGTCAAGACGACAGGCGCGTTGGAGCGAATACCGGAGCTGGCTTGGTGGAGGCCGTAGGAATCTTCTGGCACGGAGAACATGTTGTTGTGCCAAACTCGGGAGACCTTCGAGCAAAGGTTATCTCTTTGTTCCACGACCCGCCGGTCACAGGTCATGTGGGACCCCGAAAGACTAGACAGGCACTCTCGGACCACTATTGGTGGCCAGGATGGAGTGTCGATGTCCGTAAGCATTGCATGACATGCGACGCATGTCTTTGGAATAAGGCTAGTAACAAGAAGCCTGTTGGACTCCTCCAACAGCTCACCATTCCTGGGACTCCATGGGAGTGCGTTAGCATGGACTTCATTACTGGTCTTACGGACACGGCCCGTGGCCACGATGTAACACTAGTGGTTGTGGATCTTTTGACGAAGATGACACACTTCATTCCTACAACCACTGACATGAACTCAGAGGAGACCGCTCGTCTCTTCTTTGAGGGTGTTGTAAAGTACCATGGCTTGCCGTTGCTTACTATCTCCGATCGAGATAAAAAAAATGCTAGTAAGTTCTGGCAAAAGATGCACGAGTACTTTGGCACTGAGTCGCAAATGTCGACATCATTTCACCCTCAAACTGACAAACAAACAGAATGCATGAATCGCACTCTAGAGCAGATGCTCCGCATGTACGTGGACCCTACCATGCATGATTGGGACAAATTCCTAGCACCAACGGAGTTTGCAGTGAACAACTCGGTGAACGAGTCCACACAGTTCACAAAGTTCGTGTTGAACAGTGGTCGGCATCCAGTGGTACCCTCTTCATTAGTGAAGACTGGGAGTACAGAAGGGCAGGTCTCTTCCGCTCAAGCCTTTGTCGAGCGCATCGACTCCTTGTTACAGGATGCAAGGGTCACCTTCAAGCAACTCGGCAGCAATAAAAGGCATATGCCGACAAAGGTCGCTGGGAGGTCTCCTTTGACATCGGTGACAAAGTGTTGCTTAGCACTAAAAACCTTTGGCTGAAGTCACCCAGGGCAAGAAAACTTCTACCAAATTGGATTGGGCCATTTCCCATTGTGGCACGCATCAGGCCAGTGGCATACCGATTGCTACTTCCGCCGAGTATGAAGATACATGACGTGTTTCATGTGAGCCTGCTGGCTCCATACATGGCAGACGGAACCGTTCAGCCACCGCCAGCAATCCTTGCTGCCGACGGCCAATACGAGGTCCTTCGCCCACTCCAGCACTGAGAGCGTACTCTTTCGTCGCGTGTTGTTAGGGAGTACCTTGTTCATTGGGCTGGTTGTGGACCGGAATATAATTCATGGGAGCACGAATCTCGGTTACCCACAGGGGTGGTCAATGAGTACTAGAGCGAACTTGCAGCTCGCGCAGATCAACGCGTGACAGGAAGTACCACCTGAACGCGGAAAGAGTGAACAACACTTCCACAGGGCAGCATTCATGGACTGCGACCATCGGAGGTTGGGGACGCCCAACATGGTTGTCGCGCGGGCGCTCCAGCCTAAAGGGGGGAGGCCGCTAGCCATGCTGACCTACAAGCTGCAGCTTAGGTCGAAGTACCATGCACGTGTTCATATCTAGCTGGTGATTGAAATTGTTTGTTTTCTTTCACAATGTTGATGACTCACGAACTGACAATCCTGCTTGTTGTTCATGAACCACGACGGTTCAGAATAAGTGGGGAGGAATGTAACGGGAGGGCCGGTTCGACCCTCCCTCCTCGCTGAAGCGAGGGGTGGTTGCGCACCACCTCTCGCGTCAGCGAGGGTTGGCCGGCGGCCAGCACTTCGCTGGCCGCTGGCCAGCTCGCTACCGGCCGACTAGACGGCCGGCGGCTAGCCAAGCGACCGGCCGGCCACCGGCCGGCCAGCCAATAGCCGCCGATCGCGGCCTCAGCCCGATCGACGGCTGAGAGGCCACGAGGGCCTCAAGGGCGAGGCCTCGTGGCCTCGTGCCCTCTTCCCCCCCTCGCCCTCCTTGCATAGCAAGCAAGCGAGGACGAGGGATAGGGGGAGCGAGGGTGAGAATGAGAGGACTGGCGCGAAATCGCCAGCGTGCCTTGCACACGACGATTTCGCGCCAGAACGACAAAACATAAACTGAAGTTCGTTCGCGATGAACTTCGACATAAAATAAACGACATAACTCGTGCAAACACACGAGTTCGAGGTAAAAACCCTTGGTTTGGTTCCCAAAATCAGAGGTTTGGTTAAAAACGGAAATGGGCCTCCGGAGACTCGTAACATTCGAGTCTCCCTGCTCTGGGTCATTGATTAGGATTGCCCCTCACTCCTGCGAAGGGGGTCAACCCCTGACGCGGACTGAAAACGCCATTCTGCGAACTTCGACGATGACTTCATAGCAGGAGCTGGAGACACGACCCATTACAAGAACCAAGAGGCACGTGTTGCACGCAAAGCATACATAGGGTTACATAGTAACCAAGCAAAAGTATTCATATTAGTATCTCTTAAGAGGCTAAATAATTGCCCGCAATCTGGACCACATAATGCAAGGTTTTACATGAGACTTTACCTTGTCCGTTGAAGCCAAACCTGGATATAAATGGGCTGCCAAAATGTCACCCGCTTTTGTTCAAACTAATTTATTTTGTTCCCCCATTTGTACTCTTAAACATTCTTCATGGTTTGGGCGAACTCTTCCTAAATTAGTTCAAGCTATCCTGGATTCATTGCAAATTGTGTGGATTTAAAAGCTGAAAAAACACAATGGAAAATTGAACAAATGCGCTTGAGGATACATTGTTATGTACAACAATTAGCCAAGATATTGATGAAGAACCTCAAAAGGCATTTCTTCTCATTTCTTATGATCATAGTTTCATTCGATCATGAATTTGTTTGAATGAGATTAAGTTGTTCTCGTATTGTGAATGTGCTAGTTTCACACGTGCATTATGAAATTCACAGAAAAAGGTCTTTGACAATTTTGAATGAATTCTGAAAGTTTTCGTATGTTATGAAAAATAAAACGGCCTAATTCTACTATACCCACTTTTTGGGCCTCCGAATTCGCTGGCCAATTCTCGCACATTTAGAACACCGTACCCACTTAACACAAAAATGGGTGTTGTACCCACTTTTCTCGAAGCGGCTCACATCGTGCATGCCGCACCCACTATTGCAAAAAAATTCACGCCACACCGGTTTCATACAAATTAGTTCGTTGACTGAGGGTATCTGAAGCATGATTTTTCAAGTTTCGTTGGTTTCACATGATATCTTGTTTCATCCTATGTTGATTGTTCCTTTATGTGATGAATATTACATCATTTTTGTTTTTACTCACGAGTAGTCACGTTCTTTGGTACATGAAACACTGGGGGTGTCATTTTTGTCTACTTAAGAAAATTTTGTTTTCTTCGTCGAACATAGGCCGTTGGTCTCTCGTGTACATCACAGTCACACGATAGTGGATGTCCAAGGTCGTGTTATGTTATTGTTTGCAACGCAAACGAGCAAAAAAGCCCTCGAATGGGCCTATCAGCCATGGGCCTACTCATTAGTTCAAGGACTGTTTCGCTCGTTTGTTACGTGAACGAGCAAAACAGCCACGTCCACTTTAATGTGTTCACTACGACGTTAAAAACAGAAGAGCGAGGTTGGATGAGAACAAGTTTTCGAGAAATCTCTTGCACACCCAAAAAAAATGAAGTCAACGTTGACTTGACGTCTTTATATGCAAATTTGTTTTTTGGGCGTATTGCGCATATCGACGTCGTCGATATGAGAAGAGCGCAAAAAAAAGGCAAGCTGTTGATCAGACCTCGTCCGGTCGAGAGCTCGATAGTCCTTGTCAGCATTTGCCGATGACGACTAGCGGAAGAGGGAGTCAACGAGCTGGTTTGCTACCGCCAGCCAACTTGTCGGAGTCCCGGCGTCGGTATGGTGGGTCCTGGCCTATGGACGAAGGATGGGATGAGTTGAGGGTCGGAGACCCTTAACTACCGCGGTTTTGGCACAGTGGGCCAAGCTTCCCATCCGTTTGTTACAATTAGCATACGGAACCTAATATGTGTTTGAGTCAGTGACCAAGGTTTTCTTATCATGTTGTCGGGCGTACACCGGTGGAGTGTCACAGTGGGTATGCTAAGAATTAAATCGTTCCCTATATGATTTTTAGCTCGATGGACATCTGGAGTATTAGTTTTCAACAGTGGCCCTCAAAATTGTTTTCTGCATTTCGTGGATGGTATGGGTATTTTTCAATCAAGGTGGCCGTCCTATTCTGTTTCTGCAAGAAAGGGGAAGGTGTACATTAGTTGCGACGGCGGTGGGTGTACGGCAAGTTTACCCAAAATAAAGTGACGTAATTAAGTGCATGATTCAATTTATTTACCTTCTTCTATGATGGTAGTTGGATTTCTTTTCTTTCAACTGCATTTTTACCCTGTTTGAAGCCGGGTTCACAAGTCTCAAGAGTTTACCATTACGACCAGTTCCGTGAAACAAGACAAGGCGAGGCCAAGGATGTAGCGCGAGGTGTGCCACGTGGCCTGAAATGGCCACCTCGCGCCACAAAGGAGGAGGGACATAGAGGGAAAGAACAACATTAAATTCTGCTCGCCCATGGACTGGAGGGTTTGGACTGAACCCAACGTACAATCCTTACTCTTTTGTCCTTGCGTCGGACTGGTCATTCCATACTATCCGGGGTCTTTCCGGACATCTAGGTCGATGTTCCTATATTTTTCCCCCCCTGGGCCGACCCTTCATGTGTGTTTGCGGACGTGGGGGGCATACAGTTCGACAAATTCTTGCACCCTGATTGGTTGACAAGTCAAAAGAATGACCGATACACCACTTAGCCCAGGTACAAATGCGGAAAAACTGATTGATTTCCCCAGCGAAGCATATTTCATAGGGCTAGTACGTAACCCAAAAAAGACAAACCGCTCAATCACGATTCTTGCGTGCGGGAGGGCGAGGGGGGGAGCAAAGTGACGGGGGTGACACATCAACCCCCTCGCTTCACTCGATCGGTGACTTCAGTCGCTGATCAGGCATGGCAATGAAGCTGGATGTGGCGTTTCTTTTTGTCGAATTTGCTGGATATGGTGTACATAATATTGAACTTACAGATATCTAAGGCTTATGTTGACGCTTGCTGGGATATATCAGCCATATCTTTGGCGGATACATCGGCCTTAATGTTCTATATTCTTTTGCTCTTGGGAGCCACGCATTGGGTGACAGCAATGTCAACCGCGCCGGCAGATCGATTGAACTTGTTCTGCGTGATTCTGTCATTTGTTTGAACGCGACCCCTTTTGTCGCGACCCATGGCACCCTTCCGGTCTCTGGCTTGCGGGAAAATCGACGATGAGGATGGAACCCGTTTAGTTAAAAAATGTGTCGCGTCATTGAACGAGTGTGCGTCGCACAAATAGAAAATACGCTAGACGCAGTTTATGATTTGTGTCTTTCGATAAACCTCTGATGATTCGACCATACCGCCAAATTCAGAGTATTTAGCTATCCCTCTCCCGAAAACCATTGACGAGAAATGGCAAACTGGAGCAAACGCAGATCTCTTTTCAGGCACTTTTAAGCGAAGCCATCACCGTCTGAGACAAACAATCTACCGTTGGCTCGAAGTATTTTCATTTCATATCCGGTCATTTTCGACATCAACCGGAACTGTTTTTGCACATACGGAAAAGGTTGAAAGACTATACTCCTCTTCGTAGAAGGGGAACCTCGAATACCCACCTACCGCCGGGTCTGAAAGGTGCCCGATCCTTAAGAAAACCGACAACCCCCTATTGTTACAAGGGGGGTTCGCAGGGATGATTTTTATGGGACATTTTTAGTGTATTTGAAGGGTAACATTTGAGAATATCGTAAGTCCATGCTAGAGTTGTGTTATACAAGAATTTAACTGGTAGAGGGTCTTGCGCTTCGAGACTGGCATGGGGGCGCTCTATCTCTTCGCATCTTTTCGTGCCAGCTTAACGCCTACATCCAGCATATCCAGCTTCTAGCGAAAGTGTAAAGACAAACTCGACGCGCGCTAATCTGAATTTGCTTACATCCACCAGTGCTAACAAATTGAATGTTCTACACGCATAATTTAAATATTGAAGAAAAGAAAAAGGTATTCTACTCATTGCATACCATTTCACAATAAATCTATGCATCTAAAACAAGTTTATATCCGAAGAAAAATGGAAAGCCCATACTCCTCCATACATCCATCTTTTGAGAAGCCATGGGTCAAACATAATTTCTTTTTGATAATATGAAAATGACCTTTTGGAAATCACAACTTAGAAAAGAAGAGAGGGGAAAAAAAAGTGAAAAGATTTGCAATGATTTTCCCCCTAAAAACCTCATTAGAAAAACGGCTACATTCACATTCATGATTTTCTGTCACAAAAAGTATGGAATCATGAAAGAAAGAAAGTTTTCACTTCAACCACTCAAAATTCACCAAAAAGTAAAACCTTTAAGAAAAAGTAGAATAAAGGCGATATAAATCAATAGAATAAGTGACAAACCTTCATTATTTTGTATTCCAAAGAAAAACAATCCATGTGAGAAAATAAAAATTCGTAGAAACCAACGCTACAACATAAAAAGACATGGTACACACAAAACAGATGAGGAAAAAGAACACCAGCATAACCACATATAGGTAGAGAAGAAGATATGACGATATACAAATGTGTATAAGTATAGAAATGTATCAAAATGTGATTTTTGATGTAGATGAAAATAGACATAAACATGAGGACGAGGATAAAGATATGAACATATATATAGATATCGATATTCATATAGATACAGATATAGAAAACGATATGGATACCGATACAAAAAAATATGTGGAAAGAGGTAAACATATGGAAATCGATAAATATACAAAAATTTAGAAATATATAAATGGACAAAAATCTAGTTATAGATATAAATCTAGTTATCGAAATGTATAGATATAGATGTGGATATGCATGTAAAAAACAAATGAAGAAAGATATAGATATACATACAGTTCTAAATCTAGATATTGATATTGATATACGTATCGATAAATACATATAGATGTATACATATATATAGATATGGATATATATAAATATATAGATATAAATATATATATATATAGATATAAATATAGATATAGATATAGATATAGATATAGAAATAGATATAGATATAGATATAGATATAGATGTA
>SZWC01000560.1:140568-154925 GCA_023375785.1 Penium margaritaceum | reverse complement strand
GAGCACTCTTGGCACTGCAGCTATATGAGCATGCGGGCATGGAGGGATGGGACTTCACGAACACAGGCGACAAACCCGCAACCAACGACTGGGCAAACATGACGTTTGCCGCGTGTCCTCCCGGCATCACGCAGTGGACTAGCCGCCCCTTCAAGGTGAAATGTGTCAATTTTGTCTTGCTTTGTTTTCAATGATACAAAGAGATGAATGCTGTCACTGGGCAGCACAACCATGCGGTATAAAAGGAAAAAGGGAAGTGCTGCCGCACACGGCACATTAGGGTGGAAGAAGAAAAGAAGTGGTTGGAACAAGCATGGGACTCAAAGATTCAAGCATCAATGAAGCAGATGAAACTGCTCCTCCTCAAGATGGTCTTTGTAGAATATGTCTGTTGGAGCAAGGGGGCCCGGAGGCCAAGGTAGGAGTTGGCTTGGCAAGCAGCGATGCATCCAACCCTCCATGTGTTGTGCTGTGGGTCTGGATCATGTCGTAGTGCTGCCAAACTCCCGCTATGGATATCCGCCGGGCAATGAGTGTCACAGCAAAGGAAGGCTAGTCAGAATGGCCTACCAAAACAGAGTCCATCCCTTGCTGCCAAGCGCTAAGTAAAGTGTCAACAGTCTAGAACGAGCCCACCAATGAGTGCAATGGCATTTCTTACAAAGCATACAATAAATTTCACATATGTATGGTTAATGGAGGGCTCTTTAGACACTGGTTTTCTAGTGTGTCCCTCAGGTGTGTGATTTTGTCCTATATGAAGCATTTGATCCCTCTCAGTGTGTGACTTTGTCTTACATGGATCATTGGCCCCAACACCTATGGGGAATCTAGTGCATGGGGCTAGTGTATGAGAACAGTGCGCTTGTTTTCCAAATAAAAATACACAGACCATGCATTCAGTGCATGATTTTGTCTTATGATACCTCACTCCTTTTCGTGTCCAGTGTGTGGGGGTAGTGTATGAGGGTGATGCACTTGTTTCCTACATAAAAATACACCAATTGCGTACTACGTGTCTGATTTTTTTTCATATGGAACATTGAATCCCCACTCCTAGAGGAAGGTCCAGTGCATGGAGCCAGTGTATGTGGGCAGTGCGCTCGTTTACCATATGAAAACACAATGATCACGCACTCAGTGCGTGATTCTGTCCTACATGGGACCTTTGAACCCCACTCCCATGGGGGTCCTGTGCGTGGGGCTAGTGCATGAGGGTAGCACGGTTTTTTTCCAATGTAAGAATACACTAATCATGCACTCAGTGCGTGATTCTGTCCTACATGGGACCTTTGAACCCCACTCCCATGGGGGTCCTGTGCGTGGGGCTAGTGCATGAGGGTAGCACGGTTTTTTTCCAATGTAAGAATACGCTAATCATGCACTCAGTGCGTGATTTCATCCTGTATGGAATGTTGAATCCCCATCCCTATCGGGGGGTCTGGTACGTGGGGGTAGTATATGAGGGCAGTGTGCTCATTCTCCATATAGAAATACACTGATGACATACTACGTGTGTGACTTTGTCTCGCATGGAACATTGAACCACCACTCCTAGAGGGGAGGTCCAGTGCGTGGGGCAGTATATGAGGATAGTGCAATCATTCTCCATACAAAGATACACTGATCACACACTTTGTGTGTGATTCTGTTTTACATGGGTGCTTTGACCCCCACTTTGTGTAGGGGGTCATGTGCGTGGGGTTAGTGCATAAGGACAGTGCGCTCGTTTCCCACATGAAAACAGACTGAGCGCGCACTCCGTGTATGATTTCATCTTACATGGAACATTGGATCGCCACTCCTATGGGCGCTCATTCTCCATTTTAAAATACAGTGTTCAGGCACTTAGTGCATGATTTTATATCATATACAACATTGGAACCACACACCTATGGGAGGGTTTAGTGCGTGGGACTAATGCATGAGGACGGTGCGCTTGTTCTCCGTATAAAAAAAATCTCGCACTCGGTGTGTGATTTTGTCTTACGCGGGTGCTTAGACCCGCACTCCTATGTGGGGGGTCCAGTGCGTGGGGCTCTTGAATGAGAACAGTGCACTTTATCCCCATATAGAAATACACTAATCACGCACTCAATGTGTGATTTTGTGCTATGTGGATTTTGGACCTACACTCATAAGGGGGGGTACACTGCATGGGGCTAACATGTAACGGCAATGCTTATCCCTACTCCATGTCAGTGTACACAAATTGCGTACTCATTATGTACAAGCACTATAAAGGTAAACTTCAATTTCAGTGCGCTTGTTCAGTACAAGCACACTATAGGAGCGCACGTGTGTGAATTGAACACCATTGGGCACAGATGTGTTTAAAGCAAAGACAGATGCAGTGAAATTCTACGATGGTATTGAACGGTTGGGAATATGCAGTGCCAGATTGAAACAAAGAAAAGCCAAGTCATAAGCAAAAACTGAAATGTTTTACAAAGAAAAAAAGTGCAATGCAGCATGTTCTGCATTGCGCCCCACCCCTTTCACAATCAGTTTGAAAAACTGTCTTGTAGTAGGGAATGAAGCAGCACCAGCCTGAACAGCAGCATCAGAAGCAGCAGCATCAGTAATCACAGTAGCAGAAACAGCATGAGCAGCAGAAGCAGGTGAAGTGCCAACAGATGTAGCAGCAGTGTGGACCAAGCTTGTGAGTTTCAAAATCAGCAAAAGTGACAATGTTACTGCAAACTGGGAGAAAACCCTCAACAGCTGCCACAGCTGACAGCTGTAGCAAAAAAATCCTCAACAGCCATCTCGCATCCGCCGGCTGCCCCCTCATGTCCTTATCTTGCATGGTGGATGTGTTCCCTCCTTGTGATTCTGCAGGCTCTGATTGCAGGGGCGGTCCCCATCACGTTCTTCCGCTTCCACGTGAACCCATTTGAGGACGTACTGGACTACAACGCCTTCAGTATCAACATCGAACCTGACGGCGTGTCCCAGCTAGGCCGCATCATGCAAACGCTCAAGGACTCCCCAGAAACTGTCCGCAGGTTGCAGGATGGTGTGGCAAAAGTCCAGGTGAGGTTGGGGGATGTTGGACAGTCTCTGAAAAACTTTTCTTCTTTTTTCATTGAGCTTCCATCTTCAAGCTCTAGGAGAACAGGGTGGCATGATTGCAGGAAATAAACAACTGAAACTCTGGTGTGCAGGCACATCCCACGTACACGTAAGCTGGACGGTACATGAGGGTTGATTTTCTCTGGAACAGTTTGCAAAGCTTTTCAGAGAAAAACTGATCCTACAGAGAAGAAGTTTCTCACATGTTGGTTTAAGAGCATAAATGCTGAAAATTTTCAGAATAGTTGGCTGTGTTAACAGAATCCCAGTTTGAGGAGTTCATGGAAGAAGAAACATCTTCCGAGGAAGATGTTTTAGGAACATTCTGGGTAGGCAAATTAAATCAAAACCACAAGGAAGAGATTTGTGTTAACTTCTCTTTGTCAGGTTTTGAGTTTGAACAATTTGGGCAAAACAAAATTCTTTCTCAATTTAATTTGGAATAGCTCCATTAGAACCCTTATTTCGATTTGATTTTGAGCTGTTTCTTCACTTTCTTTGACATGCAGAGATGCAGCACAGATGAATCATTCGGTCTTTAAGCTTCCTTCTTTTGTGAAATAATGCACTCATTTTTAATCCAATTTGAACACATAGGCCATCAGTCGCACTGTTATTCGAATTTGACAAAGTAACAAGGATCTCGTGTGCAAGTTACAAAGTAGAATGGAGGTGCAAAAGCCATCAGTTGTATGATTTGCCGGATGCATCAACACACATCTGCAACGCCTTTAACTGTGTATCCAGCTCATTCACCAATTACTTGGAAGTCACATGGGCAAGGCTGTGGCAATAGTCGGTGAATCCAAAGCATGCAGTTGCATCCATTCACATGCCACAGTTTCATTCCTTGACATGCCACTATTTCATCCTTGACATGCCTCTACTGCATCCCTTGGCATGAGACTGTTGCATCCCTTTCTGTTGCCACAGTTGTCACAGGTGCCACTGCTGCTGCATTTGCCTCTAGTGCCGCTTCTTGCCTTTGTTGTATCCTTGATGCCCGTGTACAGTAGCGCCACTTTTTTTTTGCAGATTGCACTGGACTGGTGCTCGGACACCTCTGCCAGAGTGGCTGTTTCCACCGAAAAAATTTGGAGGAGGGAAGCTGCAATGGCTGGTTGCTGGACAAGTTGTTGAAGTGGAAATTCAGTCCAAAATAAGGTCTGAGTCGAATTCATAATAGCAGGAGAAGTAACTTAAAGAAAAAAGTGGTGGCTCCAGCGGAAGTGCAATGCAAACACTTTGCATTTGACACTGGTCAAAGAGCTGCTGTGCAACCCATTGGCCAGCATCATTGCACACCAGCAGCGGTGTCGACACTGTTGGTAATGCAGGGTTCACTGCACGCCAGCAGCGGTGTCGTGGTTGAAGGTGGAACTCTAAGTGGCCTCATTGCTTGCAGGTTGCGGACATTGTGGAACAACCGTAAGAACCGTTCCCTGGGCATCGCAGTGACCAGTGGAAGATCCAATCGACATCCAACCGCAGTCATTGAAATGACTGCAATCCGCAGTCCATGGCAAGGATCACAAGGCGTGGATGACATTGAGCAGCTGCATGCAGGTTGATTCCGTTAACGATGTAGTTGAATCTCTCATCAAGTTGTCTGTTCACATGGCCGACTGTGAGTTTGGTGCCAGCAACTGTTTCGGACGATGAAATTTCCTACAGTTGGCCGTGAAAAACAAACGTAGTGATTGATGGTGTATAAAAAATGGAGAGATGGTCCTCAAGCGGCTAGATCCCGGCCAACTTGACAACTGGTGTAAAGGACCGGCTTTCAAGCTGGCAGGATGATGAGACAAATCTTGGTGACTTGGGGGGTTTATTCCACGACCAGCGGCCAAATGAAGGAGCCAAGTCAAAGCTTAAGTTCTGCAATGATGGATGTCAAGGTTGCAAAATCAATGAAGGATGTGTGTTGCTGAAAACCATTTTCCAAATTGTTTTCTTTTGTTGATGAATTTCTGTGCAGATGTTTGCAGGTATTCATGATTTGGGAGGCACAAAGGAGGTTGTGACTTTGAGGGGGGAAGGGGGGAGGGAGGAGGGGGGTGTGGGGTGCTCAGACCCACCAGGAACCTTCCCAACTCGTTCTTGGTCAGGCTCGGCTTAACCATGATGGGCTCTTGGCTAGTCTGAGTCTCCTTACCGGCCGCTACCTTGCAGGTCCAAAGACAAGTCGGATAGCTGTTAGTGCATCGGACATTCCCTAAGCTGCATGGCATCTCTTGCCGCGTGCACAGGCTTATCATGAAACAAGTTCAGAAGAAATCATGTATTTTTTGCCAGCCTTGTGCACAACTGAGTTTTTGGAACGGTTCTCAGCCTTTCGGTCACTGAAAGCTTTGTTTCTCTGTAAGAAAAACTTCACCCACTTGAGTGTCAAATAGGGTGCATTTCTGCAAAGATTTAGAGTGGGGAAGCACGTGGATATCTTCTACACCTTACAGCATCTGCTTTGTGGTGCTGTTTCATCAAAGTTTGATCTTGTTGATGCTGCGTGCGAGCAGAGGCCGATGGGACACAAAACAGTGAGACTCATACATATGCTGCCCATAAAAAAACCTCAATGTCCTCTTTCTCGTCCTTTCCTCCGCTCTCAATGTCCTGGCATTCCTTTGTCCCTAATCCTGCAAAGGATGAAGAGCCATCCACCCTCACATCACGCGCATGCAAAAGACATCAAATGTTGCACTATGTGTACTGCAGGAGCACTTCCTATGGAGCACAGACCCAGACAAGGGCGCGTCTCGCCTTGTCCTTCACTCCCTTCAAAGGCGGGCGAAGCAGCTTGTGATGGCAAGAAGTGAACCCGGCAGCTTGTCCTGGCCGGTGGGAGGGCAACAAGCACAAGAGGAGCAGCAGCAGAGAGGGCAGGAGGAGAAAGAGAGCGTTCCAGTCATTTCTGGGGACGGTGCTCTGCGCAATCGAAGCACCTGCGACGGTCGCCGCATCCACATGCTGCTACTCCCTCCCAAGTTCAACTCTGACCTCGAGCTCCAGTAACACGAGCGCGAGGGACGCACGTGTTGAAATAGTATGCACCCTGTCCACTGCCTAGCTGGCTAGCTACACATACAGACAAGGCATGCACTGCTCTATAGAGTATGTCCCCTTGGTCTGTTCTGAGATGGGCCAGGAATGCACTGCCCATAAATGGGTATGTCCCCTGTGGCTCATCATAGGAACCATACCTTTTTGGCTTGGTTGATTAGGCACCGGAGTCTCAAACGAGAGGTCGCGGGTTCAAACCCCGCGACGGCCGCAATTTTCTTTGTGGCCAAAACTAGGACAGGAAGCTTCTAGGAAGTTTACTAGAGCCTGCCTTGAGGATGACACTTGGCGGTCTAAGGACGCGCCAAGTAGGAATGTAGGTTGAGGTTGGCTCCAGTGGAGCCACTACAAGCAGAAGCTTTAGCAAAGCTCTGCAAGTATAAAAGCCTATACCTTGCATGCATCCATTCACAGTTCTTGCCTTTGAGACTCCTCACGGAGTGTCCATCCAAAGGTAGACACTAAAGACCAACATGCGGACTTCGTGAGGTTGCAAACCAAACGAACCTAAAGTGTGGATCCCTCGTTCGAGGGTGATATGTTATCTTGGTTGCAATACCAAGAGCGGTTGGCAGCCTCCCATGTCGGGACCTGTTTTCTAGACCGTTGCTATCCGGCGCATTGACAAAGGGTTATGGGCCCACACTTCTGGTTCTAAGGCACGCTTCCAAGACCGACTAGCGCGTGGTCTTACAAGGCGCACAGGTACAACAGGGACACAACCATCGGACGGCTCCATCTGCTCCATCGGCTCCATTGGCTTCTTCGGGTAGGGTGCGCGCACGTGGCAGACTAGGGGATGAGGAACAGCTCTGTCCATGTTGGACAAGACCCTCAAGCCCCAACGGGATTAAGCTCTACCCCTTTTTAGAAGGTGGTACGACCCCGAGTCTGTTCTCTCACGACGGCACCATCGCCTTAGGCGATCATCGGCGGGAGGGGTATGCAACGGAACCAACTGCACCTTTGACAACGGTCGCTGTCAGCAGCCTCATCAGCCTCATCGGCCTCAACGAAGCAGAGTAGCAGCGAAGCAGAGAAGACAAGCAACCGCAGGAAATGGCGGATCCGAGTCAAGCCCGCCTTGAGGCGGGTATGTCCAAATTTACAGGGACAGGGTTTCCCTTGTGGAAATGGCAATTTGAGATTGTCATGAACGTGCGTGGCTACCTCGACATCCTAAAAGGGACCAAGACGGCACCCGCCGATGCGACCGTGACGACGCATGCGGCTGACCTTGCAGCATGGACGATGAATAACAACATGGCTCTCGCCATTCTTGTGACGTCCATCAACGAGACTCAACACTCCCACATTACAGGATGCACGCTGGCTGCTGAGGCCTACGCAAAACTCGCACGCGTGTATCAATCGAACGCCCTAGCAAACCGACTCTTCATCTTCCAACGGTTGATGTCGATGAGGGTGAGCGAAGGAGAATCGATACCCGCACTTATGCAGTCGTTCGACAACGTGCTGCAAGAGGTCCAGCAAATGGAATGGAATCTCGACTCCAACATGCGTGCCATGATCCTTCTAATGGCGCTGTCGGAAAGCTGGGGGTCCTTGATCACCGTATTTGGCGGTTGGAAGGAGGCAGATCTGACGTACGAGGCTGTCGCCGAACACGTCCGCAACGAGTCCATGCAACGCAGTGGCGCTGAGGCAAACATCTCAGCCTATGCCTCTCGCTTCGGTGGACAAAGTGCAAGCTCTCGATCCAGTCAAGGCAACAGCGGAAACGGTGGCGGTGGAGGGAAAGGCAATGTTGGCGGGAAGAGTTCCAAGAAGCCCGGCAACTGTCACAACTGTGGCAAGGCTGGGCACTGGGCTAGGGACTGTCGTAGTCCNAATCTGTCATGCGCATCAAGTGTGCAAACGGTGGCGTCGTCCAAGCCATGGGCGAAGGGGACAAGGTGATCACGTTCAACGTGAATGGTGCGGAGAAGGCAGTCAACCTTCAAAAGGTGGTGTACATGCCCTCCTTTGCAGCCAACTTGCTGTCCGTGTCACAAATCACTGACAACAACATGACAGTGGTGTTCACCAACAAGGAAGCGGTGGCCCTAAAAAACGAGGACATCCAGATTTTGTACACCAAAGACGACCTCATGCTTCAAGTTCCAAGAGTCGACGGCCTCTACGTGCTTCAAACCAAAGTCACTAAGGCGTCGGATGAGGTTCTTGCATGTGCCACCAAGACAGTGGCACCGGAGCCGAAGGATGCACCACCGGCGGCCGTTGCGGCCACCACATCAACGAAGGACACTGATGCTCAGCTGTGGCACCGGCGATTTGGCCACGTGGCTAACAGCACGCTACAGAAGGTGTAGGAGCAAGAGGTAGTCCGCGGAATGGAATGGTGCACCATGAAGCATGGCGAAGGGTGTACATTGTGTGAACCATGCCTCCAAGCGAAGGCAAAGAAGAAGCCGTTTGGGAGAGGAGGTCAACGAGCGGAGCACGTCTTGGAACTGATACACAATGACGTGTGTGGACCCTTCCGCACACCGTCTAGCGGAGGAAGCAAGTACTTCCTGACCTTCATTGACGACCACAGCCACAAGTTGTGGATCTACTTCCTCAAAACAAAGGGAGAGGTCAAGGAGAAGCTCCTCGAGTTCGTCGCCATGGTGGAGCGGCAAACGTCCAAGAAGGTGAAGGCACTCCGAAGTGACAACGGGGGTGAGTACGAGGCATGCAAGCCTTGGCTCAAGCATCATGGCATCCGCCACGAGCAAACCACCCCTTACAACCCCCAAAGCAACGGCGTTGCCGAGAGGATGAACCAGACCCTACNAACAACATGGCTCTCGCCATTCTTGTGACGTCCATCAACGAGACTCAACACTCCCACATTACAGGATGCACGCTGGCTGCTGAGGCCTACGCAAAACTCGCACGCGTGTATCAATCGAACGCCCTAGCAAACCGACTCTTCATCTTCCAACGGTTGATGTCGATGAGGGTGAGCGAAGGAGAATCGATACCCGCACTTATGCAGTCGTTCGACAACGTGCTGCAAGAGGTCCAGCAAATGGAATGGAATCTCGACTCCAACATGCGTGCCATGATCCTTCTAATGGCGCTGTCGGAAAGCTGGGGGTCCTTGATCACCGTATTTGGCGGTTGGAAGGAGGCAGATCTGACGTACGAGGCTGTCGCCGAACACGTCCGCAACGAGTCCATGCAACGCAGTGGCGCTGAGGCAAACATCTCAGCCTATGCCTCTCGCTTCGGTGGACAAAGTGCAAGCTCTCGATCCAGTCAAGGCAACAGCGGAAACGGTGGCGGTGGAGGGAAAGGCAATGTTGGCGGGAAGAGTTCCAAGAAGCCCGGCAACTGTCACAACTGTGGCAAGGCTGGGCACTGGGCTAGGGACTGTCGTAGTCCCAAGAGANATGAAGCATGGCGAAGGGTGTACATTGTGTGAACCATGCCTCCAAGCGAAGGCAAAGAAGAAGCCGTTTGGGAGAGGAGGTCAACGAGCGGAGCACGTCTTGGAACTGATACACAATGACGTGTGTGGACCCTTCCGCACACCGTCTAGCGGAGGAAGCAAGTACTTCCTGACCTTCATTGACGACCACAGCCACAAGTTGTGGATCTACTTCCTCAAAACAAAGGGAGAGGTCAAGGAGAAGCTCCTCGAGTTCGTCGCCATGGTGGAGCGGCAAACGTCCAAGAAGGTGAAGGCACTCCGAAGTGACAACGGGGGTGAGTACGAGGCATGCAAGCCTTGGCTCAAGCATCATGGCATCCGCCACGAGCAAACCACCCCTTACAACCCCCAAAGCAACGGCGTTGCCGAGAGGATGAACCAGACCCTACTCGGCATGGTGCAAAGCATGCTCTTCGACGCCAAGCTCTCACTGCGCTTTTGGGCTGAAGCAGCAACAACGGCTTGTTACCTCTTGAACCTCACACCAGCGACCGCCTTGCGGAAATGTGGAAAGGAGCAGGACAAGCAGCTGAAGACCCCACAGGAAGCATGGTCGAGAAAGAAACCCAATGCATCTCATCTGAAGGTGTTCGGGTCAACTGCATGGGTGAAGATCCAGTCGGGAGAAGGTGGAGGCAAGCTCGACGCACGCTCCAAGAAGTGCATCATGGTTGGGTACGACACGTCACACAGAGCCTATCGGCTTTGGGACCTGGCAGCAGGCAAGCTCGTGAGGAGCCGCGACGTCGTGTTCGACGAACGCACCCTTGGAAAGGGAGAGTTGCTGGACCCGACCCTCACTCCCAAAGCGCGAGAGTGGATAGTGTTGCTTGAGTCCGGAGACCAAGCACCCGACAACTGGCTCGCTTTGCCAGCAGGTGGTGGGAATGGGAGAGTAGCTGCGGAGGATGATGCAGCATCTGACATGGACGCGGATACCAAGGCATCCGAGGCTTCCGAGTCTGACTTGGAGTCTGACGACTCTTCTGACGAAGACGACGATGACAAACCACCACCTGTGGAAGCACCAGCACCAAAGGAAGAAGCGGCACCACTACCCCGGCGCAGTTTGCGACCAAAGAGAGCACGTTTGCGGTATGAGGATGACTGGACCGGCCTTAGCTGGTCGTGCATGGCTCAGGGAGAGCCATCCACAGTGGCGGAGGCCATGAATGGCCCAGATGCGGCCAAGTGGAAGGAGGCAGTGGATAGCGAGCTCGCATCCATTGCCGAGAACGGCACGTGGGTGCTGGTGGATAGACCCGACAAGGCCCACGTGGTGGGATCCAAGTGGGTCCTCCGAGTGAAGAAGAAGCAAGACGGCAGCATCGACAAGTTCAAGGCAAGGGTAGTGGCTAAGGGGTTCTCTCAACGCCCGGGCTCCGAGTACGATGAGACATTCGCGCCCGTCGTGACCTTTGCCTCCATCCGCTCTCTCCTTGGCATTGCTGCCGCAAAGAACTTGGAGATACACCAGATGGACGTCAGGACAGCTTTCCTTTATGGGAAGCTTGACAAGGAAGTGCTGATGGAGGTGCCCGAAGGAGTCGAAGCTCCCAAGGGCAAGGTGTGCAAGTTGGTGAAAGCGCTTTACGGGCTGAAACAGGCCCCAAGGATGTGGTACAAAGAGATGGATGGTTTCATGACCGGCCTCTCCTTTGCGCATTGCCAGAATGACCCGAGCATGTACGTGCGCGATGATGGGAGAGGGCTGATGCTGGTTGCGCTGTACGTGGATGATCTGATCATCTGCTCGTCTTCGGTCGAGCAACTGGTTGGGCTGAAGTCTGACCTCAGCAAAAGGTTCAAGATGAAGGACATGGGTCCTCTCGAGTACTACCTCGGGATTGCCATCCACCGCAACCGAGTAGCAGGCACCATCGAACTCAACCAAACCAAATACATTGGTGAGGTACTGAAGCGCTACCACATGGAAGACTGCAAACTTGTCAACACCCCAATGACGACCGACACAAAGCTGAAGGCCTCCATGTCGCCAAGTAACAAAGCAGAACAAAGGGAGATGCAAGACATCCCCTACCAGTCCGCCGTGGGTAGCATCATGTACGCCATGGTAGGGACTCGTCCGGACATCTGCTATGGTGTGGGACAAGTGAGCAGATTCATGGCCAACCCTGGGCCACAACATTGGCAGGCAGTCAAGCGCATCTTGCGCTACCTGCAGAAGACACGTCACATGGGCCTCGTCCTTGGAGGCCAAGAAGGAACGGACCCCCTTCGTCTGAAGAGCTACACCGACGCTGACTGGGGAGGAAATCTCGACAACAGGAAATCCACCTCTGGATACGTGTGCATCTTGAATGGCGCTGCCATCTCATGGGCCAGCAGGAAGCAGGATTGTGTTTCCGTGTCCACGGCTAAGGTAGAGTACGTTGCTTTGTCTGAGGTGTGCAAGGAGACTCAATGGCTCCGCAACCTGCTTGGCGAAATGACAGTGCCACAGAAGGACGCCACGGTTGTACACGTGGACAACATGAGCGCCATATCGATGGCTGAAGACGAGATCATCTCCCGGCGAACGAAGCACATCGACATACGTTACCACTACTCACGTGACCTGGTCATGAAGAACGTAGTGGACTTGCAGCACTGCGGAACGAAGAGCATGCTTGCTGACTGCATGACCAAGCCGCTGGAGAGCGACTTTCATTATGCAGGCATTCGTGGATTCGGCATGAGGAGTGCGGCAGAGGAAGGGTGACCTCCAAGGCATTGATGGAGCCGAGCAAGGGACAGATGGACAGAGGTGCAAGGGAGAGATTTGTTGAAATAGTATGCACCCTGTCCACTGCCTAGCTGGCTAGCTACACATACAGACAAGGCATGCACTGCTCTATAGAGTATGTCCCCTTGGTCTGTTCTGAGATGGGCCAGGAATGCACTGCCCATAAATGGGTATGTCCCCTGTGGCTCATCATAGGAACCATACCTTTTTGGCTTGGTTGATTAGGCACCGGAGTCTCAAACAAGAGGTTGCGGGTTCAAACCTCGCGACGGCCGCAATTTTCTTTGTGGCCAAAACTGGGACAGGAAGCTTCTAGGAAGTTTACTAGAGCCTGCCTTGAGGATGACACTTGGCGGTCTTAGGACGCGCCAAGTAGGAATGTAGGTTGAGGTTGGCTCCAGTGGAGCCACTACAAGCAGAAGCTTTAGCAAAGCTCTGCAAGTATAAAAGCCTGTACCTTGCATGCATCCATTCACAGTTCTTGCCTTTGAGACTCCTCACGGAGTGTCCAACCAAAGGTAGACACTAAAGACCAACATGCGGACTTCGTGAGGTTGCAAACCAAACGAACCTAAAGTGTGGATCCCTCGTTCGAGGGTGATATGTTATCTTGGTTGCAATACCAAGAGCGGTTGGCGGCCTCCCATGTCGGGACCCGTTTTCTAGACCGTTGCTATCAGGCGCATTGACAGCACGGCCGTGAATGACCTCCAGTGGATGGCCCTCTTCAGGCACAACCGGGGGTTTGGTGCCGCCCCGTATAAGGGACACTCCATGCATGATAATGGGACAGAAGCGACAAGGAGTATCGAGCGAGAGATGAATGTGCTGCACCTTCTGGAAAACATCTGGTACCATACCTCCCCTCACAGCCTGGAGGCTATCATCCGGTGGAGGATGGAGGAGTATGACTGTATGGTGGAATCGCACAAGGCTGCGGACTGGATCTACGTCCCCTACTTCGGAAGCCTTGACTTTGGACGCTACAAGTTCAGGGATGTGGAGAGGCGAGACAGGCTGGGGAAGGAGTTGACGGCATGGCTACAGGAGCAGCCGGCATGGCAGCGCAAAAGGGGCACAGACCACTTTCTTGTACTGGGGACCGGCTCCTTGAACTTCAGGCGTGCAGCTGGGTCCAAGGAAGGCTTGGGGACCTCCCTAATGACCAACGAGGGGATGGATGGGGTGGTGGTCTTGAGCGTGAACCCGGCTGGCCTATCCAAGAACGATGTTAGAGTGCCACAACCCACCCCTTTTCATCCTAGCAGCTGGGCTAAGCTGGAAGCCTGGCAAGAGGCTCTTCAGGGTCACATGCGCACACGCCTCCTCTTGTTCTATGTGGGAGGTCCTGCAGAAAAAGTGCAACCCTCGCGCCTGCAAGATCTCCTCAAGGAGCGGTGCGAGGCAGTCGACCAAAGTGAGTGCCACTTTGTGAACAAGTTGCAAAGGGACAATAATGGACTCGAACACAGCGTTCAGTGGCTTCAGCCGATCATCATGTCACTTTCTGCGACGTTCTGCCTCCACCCGTGGGGTTGCGCTTGCTCTCAGCATTCTGTTATTGAGTCACTGCTTGCTGGGTGCATCCCGGTTGTGCTCCAGGACTGCGAATTCAGGAAGCACCTTCCCTGGAACTCTGAACACTCGTCGGATTCTGCGGTTCAATCAGTAAAGCAGTTTTATGTTCATGTTGCGGAGGAGGACGTGTTGGCGGATTTAGATGGTAGAGGACGTGATTCAAGCCTTGATATGGGCCTGTTGGGGAGGAAGCTGCATGAGCTGGCAGAAGACACTGTGAGGGAGCTGAGGTAAGCTGGTTTAAATCTGATTCTTCGGTTAACATATGGTGGGAGCGTAAAGGCTGGAGGTGGAATCTCACCCCCTGACTTCACGGACGCTTTTGACCTCATCATTGAAGGCCTTCAGAGGCTGTTAAGCACAGCATAGCTCTGATTACGAAGGAAATCCAGAAACATTTACTCGATGTCACAATCAATCGATCTCTCTCTCTCTCTCTCTCTCTCTCTCTCTCCC
>SZWC01000560.1:95937-125842 GCA_023375785.1 Penium margaritaceum | reverse complement strand
GGGGGGGGGGGGTACCTTCCATCCTATGAGGCTCCAAATAAGGTCTTGATTTATTTCAAAATGGCAGGCAAGGAAAATGGATGAATGGGCATGCTGTCGGGCAAGCCAAGCTTAGCAAAGAGAGGAATCTATGTCTTTTTTATCGTGAACAATACCAACCACTTAGGCTTTGTGCACCCTGTCATTGCAACCTGATTTTTACGATGCTGAGGAGGACGCGGTCACCAGCTTGAATTTTGATGTCTTCCCAATGATTCTTGGCTGCCCGTTTTGTTGTCGCTTGGGTCTTCATGAGCGTCTGACATATCCCATCCCTGGTGTTGTGAGAGTCTCATCGTTGAATTTCCACTACGGTTACGTCACTCAAATGCTGTAACACAACCAGATTTGCAGGAAATTTGTAATCAACCTTGAATGGCACTTTTCTAGTTATTTCACTGGTTGTGTAGTTGTGCGCAAGCTTGTCAGACTGTAGCTTGACTACCCAGTTAGCGCCGTCTATCTTGTAGAGGTTTTCAAAGAAATTGTTTGAGTGTCTCGTTGGTTCACTCAGTTAACCCGTCAGTCTGAGGATGTAAGGCCTTTAATCGTTGGCCGAATCGCGCAGTGCGTTATGAGTTCTAGCCAAAACGAACTCGTGAACCTCCCATCTAGATCACGATGTTTGAGGAGGGAACTCTGTTTGACCAAACGATATTGTACAGGAGTAACCGCATTGATCCCTTGGCAGCAACCGATGTCTTAGTTGTGAACCTCCCATCTAGATCTTGAAAGGATCACCAGTACTCGATGTCGTAGTTGGATTTGGACTTTAGGAACTCCATCCATCAAATTTGTTGACAGCTTAAAAATTTCAGAGCCTTAGGGCATTGTGGTCCGTGTGAATGATGAATTGTCAAATTTCCAAATAGTATTGGAGTAAGCGGTAACTACGTTGAGCTACTCCTTCAGCATAACACAGTCAGTGCTCCAATCCAGAGGCTCTTTGAATGTTTACACATTTTTCCGTGAAATTGTTGTGTGCAGCTCGTTGGAGATTTTCCTCGGGGGAAAGACCAGATTTTAACCGGTGAAGAGCCCTGAAGGGTGCCAAAGGTCTTTGTGTGGAATCATGCACACGAGGACAGCGCATGCCTCTAGGAGCTAAAACCTACAACATGCTACACAGGAATTATGGTCAGGTGGGACCAAAACTGACTGTGCTCCAAGCACGGATAAGTGTGAGGGCGTCCAGTTGGGAAAGTCATACACTTGCATTCTTGAGGTTATAATCAACGTGCCTCCCTAATCTCCATATGGCCAACCTACATGGAGAGCTCTGCTGCAAGATTTATGGGGATAGAAATGTATAGACCACGTGAGACCATGTAGAACCATCAACATAATATAGAAAATTCTTTGACAGAAGCATCTGACAGAGAATTCACGCCATGACGCCTGGTGAAGCTTCTTGAGAAAGGAAGCTTCCCAAAGGCCCAGCTGCAGGAAAGTGTACAGCTGAAGTGGATAGGATCGGCTGAAAAACGGAAGCTTCCATGGAGACAAGTTTTCCTCAAGTCAAACTTGTAGACATCAATGGTTCTTGTACATGTGAAAGGACCTCTATGATGCAACAATTCCTGCTACAGTGATCAATAATTCCAACTGGTCTGTGAGAAGGCACAGAATTTGAGGATCCTGAGCATGGTACAACGAGCCACATGGCAAGCTTGGTACAAGGATCAGGCACACGGTTCACCATGAACCTCATTATAAAGGCAGTCAACCTGCCACAGCCGTGAGTATAAAAGGAGACAACGATGCCATAGTTAAGTATCTACATATCATCGGCATCTCCAGACCAATAGTACCTTCAGCCAGTCGATGTGCAAGGCTTTAGCCTTGCACCACAAAATCTTAGTCAAAGACGCTGTTGTAGGTCCCTCCAAGACCCTTGTAGCTCTGTCAACGCTTTTCAGCCTAGGAGGAGGCTGACCTGACGTCCTGAATGTTTTCCATGTCTGAAGGTGGTGGTTATGCTGAGATTATTGCTCCTATGGCTTTGACATTCTAGCAAGGATTTTCTTCCAAGTTTACGCCAGGATATAGGTCAGAGCATGGAGCTGAGCTATGTGTAGCTGATCCTTGCACTTAATCTTGTACTTGTGCTTTGTACCATTGACAGGAATCAATCCCGTGTTTTTTCTTCCATTAATCTTTTATTGAGTGTACAAGACATGGTTGCTGGGAACACAAAGATCTTCTGGTAGCAAGGTAATCTGAAGCTACAGTAAAGGCTCTGTTGTGAGGTATTTGACTGTTCTCACGTGTGTCTCAAAATCCAACATGGTTCTTGAGCCTTAGGTTTGTGGCACCAGCAAGAGCAGCAGTAACAACTCCAGTTTTGTGTTTTCATCAGCTGTAGTGAAGACATCCAACGGAAGTCTAAACTTGCACAAGTCAAAGGCAAGACGAGTGAAACTGAGATGGAGAATTGCGGTATCCATGCTACGCTACCTCATCATCCATCAGTGAATTCAATTCCGCCCATAATTTTGAGAGATGAATTCCATGTGGCAGAGCCAACAGATGGAGCTAAAGTGCCGCAAGATTCTTGGCAGATGAAGCATTATGCATGCTTAAGATCACAATAGCACTGTAAGCAAAAGGGCATGTGGCACAAGACTATGGGAAGCAGTGAAGTACACCTCCAAACTTTTAATCCACAAAAAAACCGTCCGTCCTTATGAATTCACAGGATTGAATGGCTCGGGAAGCGCCTTCCAATTTGGGGTTCACTTGAGAGTTGATTGTTCCTCTCTATGAGCACTCTTTCCAACACCCGTGCATTTTACATCTCCTCCATTGTCACGGTGAGTTGTTGGAGCAGGTGGTTATTGAGGCTTTTAAGTCCCAACAGTTCCGGTGGTACAGATTGTCATTTATGCGAGTCTGATGGCTGATGCCTCCTCCCATTGATCCAGATGTCACCCTAATTGGTAACAACAGAGGCAAGAGGTTGGCCGAGCCCAAGAGAATCATCGTCGGATTCGCCGTCGGAGTTAGTGGAGCACGCCATTCATTTTGAAGCATGTCATAGCTGCTGGCTGTGTCTCCTAGAGAGTCTCATGAATTGCTCTCTCCTGACCCTCCTTCGCCAAAGTCTTTTTTGGTTTAGCACTGCTCGTCACTAGGTGTGCTTGCTATTTTCACTTTTTTTGTCGCAAGGTCTGCAACCCTCCGGATAGTGGAGATGTGTGGCAGACTTGTGTCATGTGTCACCTGGAATTGTTATTTTAGGTTTCCCCTCCAGCACCGTTGCGCTCTGATACCAAGTGTTATGCCAAGCAGAATAGGTCATTCACAGGTAGAAGTTGCAGAGATGAAAGAAAATTTGAAAAATGAAAGCCAGACAATTAGATGATTTATTAAAAGCAGTAAGGATACTTCAATTACAAGTGACAGAGCTGTTGACCCCATATAGACAATAGCACAATCAAGAATGAGGCATACTTGGGATTTTGGGTACTTGACTCAAGCTGCATGTGCGACATCGCGTTGTAAGAGGCTAATTCAAGAGAATCCTCCAAGAAGTTGGAGGTTTTGAGAATGTTAAGGGGCGTGTTTATAGAAGTCTAGCTCCTTCCAAAAGTCAAACAAACAGTATCAAAATATTGATATTTCTCATGATTAATCTCTATCGTTTTTTACCCTGTTAGAATCTTCTGGAAGGGAACACTGAGGGTTAGGGCAGTCGGCCAAAATGTCCTCAGCCAAACGGCCAAAAAATCTGGACGTCGGCACAGTGGGTCATGAATACAAGAAAGGAAATTCCCACGTTGGATTTTCGGGAGTTGTGTATATCACGGAAGTAAAAGTAGTAACCATGTATCCACAAAAACATTCTATGTCCACAAATCATAGAAAATGAAAGTAACAAGAAAACGCTGGGCAGAAATTGGATGTTTCACAGGTGGAAGATACAGAGAAAACGACCATTACGGAAATTGGGACGCTTGAGTCATTTGAGGCAAATGTTGTGGAACACCGGGTGAATAGTCATGCTGTCTGGTGGATGGAGCTTAGCAATGAAAGGTTTCTGTATTTCTTCAGTTGTGAATGGCCCCAACCACTTAGGTTTAAGCTTCACGTGGTCCTATCCTTGTAGCTTAATGTTCACCGAGTTGAGTAGGACGTGATCTTGACGTTGACTTTAGTGGCCATCAGATTCCTTCCCACCGCTTGCTTCATTGCCGCTTGGGTGAATGCGAGCTTCTGGTGAGACTCGTCCTAGATGCTTTGGAAGTCTTGCCACTATATATCGGCCAAAATCTTGCTGGTTTTGGAGGTAGTCTGCTATAAACCACTTTGAATTGAATTTTTTTTGCTGCTACGGAGGCTGCAAAGTTGTATGCAAGCTTGGCGGTCAAGAACTTGACCCCACAGTCAGTGCCATGTGGCTTGCACAACGTTTGGAGCAGTTGTTGAAGTGTCTGATTGGTACACTCTGTCTGCCTGTCAAACAGGCCATTGGAAGCTAAACCCCGTAGCGAGCCATAAGCTCCCACCAATATCTTCTGGTGAACCTCCTATCTCCATCGCCTTGAATAGAGAAGGGGATGTCAATTAGTTGGATGACTTTTTCGAGGAATAGCAGCATTTTTCCCATTGCGTTGTGACCTCCCCATTGAGATGATATGCTCTACCTTCAAGAACTGGTTGACCACCAAGAGTATTACATCATACCCCTCCACTGTGACTAGAAAATCTGTCACAAAGTCCACGGATATTTCCCACCATGGCTCTTTGGATACCAGGCCTATTCAGAGTGAACTCAGGATTCTGTTTCATCTCGACTTACAACGTTGACACATGTTTCACTTCTTTCAATAGTTTTCACAGTCTTTTTGCATATTGTCCCACTAGTAGTGCTTTGTGAGCTTCTTTAGAGTCTTGTCCTTGCCCAAGTATCCACTTGCACGTGTGTCATGGCACTCCTCCAATAGCATGCAACGTTGCTTGTCGCTTGGTGGTATGACAACCTGGTGAGAGAATTGGCGTCACGAGTATAGTTTGCTGAAAAACATTTTTGTTTTTTCATACCCACCAAACTCCTTGTATTAGTTTGATAACAACCATGCAATGTACATGTATTTTTCAACAGATAATGTGCTGACATCGGCCAGAAGTTCTGGCCACCTGTAGATCCATTAAAAACATTTTTCGACGGTGGAACTCCATGTCGTAGTCAAATTTGGTCTAGAGGAACTCCATCCATAGATTTTTTCAATGACTCCGTTTTTGCTGAGTTTTTTGTTGTATTGATGTGTGGTAATCATCTTCTGTATTCTAGATAGGATCGCCACATCCTGAACATGTACACGACCGCTAACATCTCCATTTTTCCCACTGTGTGGTCCAACTCCGGCTTGCGTAACGTTCTTGACATGCATATGACCGGTTGTTCTCCACATCTATTTTCTTGGATAAGAATGGAGCCAATTGCTCGATCGGAAGTACAGGTGGCCACAATGTGCCGAGGTCGAAGATTTTCTCAAGGAGTTACATTTCTTTTTTGCTGTCGTACAACTTCACTTACTGGTTTGACGAGTGGGATCGGAGTGAGACACTGGCACTCTAGCTTATTCCTTTACAACTCGATGGTAAAATCTACAAAATACCAAAAATACTTGGACGTCTCAAACGTTGGTGGACGTCGACCAATCAAAGATCACTTCCAATTTCTTCAGGTCCATTGTGATTCGTCGGCCGAAAATGTTGTGGCCAAAAAACTCAATCGCACCGTAACCAAAGTTGCACTTCAGTAGTTTTTTGTACTAATTCTCTTCTTGAAAAATCCTGAAACATTATCAAAGATGTGAAGTGAATTCCTCCAACATGCGGTTATACACCAAGATATACAACAACGAAGTCACTGAGGTGCGGAAAAGAAGCATTATTCATGGCCGCCTTGAATGACATGGAGGCATTTGTGAGTCCAAAAGGTACAACTGTGGATTGAAGTATCCGCAATGGGTTTGGAACACTATCTTCCCAATGTGCCTGCATAATACATACATCTGATGATAGCTTCTGTACAGCTCGATATTGGTGAGAATTCTTGCTCCTTGCAGTTGGTGAAAACGTTTGTCTGCTCGCGGAAGGGGGTAGTGGTTCTTGAAGTTGATATTATTCAACGCCCTATAGTTCATGCACATCATGTTTTGCCAATGTATTTTTCTTAAGAAGTACTGGACCTACGTAAGGTGAACTGGATGGCCCTATGAAACCCTGACCAAGCATTTCATCCAGCTTCTTTCTAATCTCAGTCCGTTTGTGATCGCACATCCAATGTATCTCCTTAGCAGTTTATCTGATGTTTGGCTTCACGGATTTTTAATGATAAGGGCTGCATTACATAGGTAATTCTTGGGATGATTAGTTGGGAAAACCCCCTTTGAAATCTCGTATGTTGAATGCAAACTCCTCCACAATGGCTCCAAACTTCTCAGGTGTCAAGACAGATGAGGCTGTTGATTTCACTCTTGTTACTAATTTTGTCTAACTCTTGTCCCCTGAATCCATGTGGACTAGCCAAGCTTGAGCTCGACGTCACAATTACTGCTTCTCCACTACTGCGGCTGTAGTAACTTCTTTCACTACTTCTCCACTACTGCTTCCCGTGACTACTGCTGCATCGTGGGTTGCTTGATCAGAGGCACATGAAACTTTCTGCCATCCTGAATTCATGTTGACATAGATTGCATTGCGACTCCATTCCATTTGCCGAGTATGCTGTTGTAGGGAATCTAGTCCAAGAATGATTTTTTGGTCACTCATTGGACAAGTTATCTAGGACGTGACATCCTTCAGTTCTCTGATTTGCTATCGGAGTGCTCCACAAAGTCAACAAATCTGTTGTTGTCTATTAATGATTCTGGTAATCATCCAAGGTCTGAGCCATCTTGTTGCATACAAAACTATGAGAAGCTCTTATATCCTGCTGTGATGGTACTGCTTTGTAACTTTTACAACCCCTCAGTTGTACTCGTAGCAATATCACCGGTTGGTCATCCTTGTACCCCGGATCGAACTTTGCCACCTTAGGAACCCTTGTCTGCAACATTTGGAGCTACTCAGATGGACGATCGATTGGAGAAGATACTTCTGACCGGATAGGATTCTCAATTTGTTCTTCCATGGTAAGCCGTTTCTCAACTCCTTGAATTCTTTCTACAACCTCCCTCCCCCCTTTTTGACCCTCTGCTATATTTTCTGGCAATCGCACAAGAGTTGATCTAGCTTCCCTATGTGCATCACAGTTGTTGGTCTCAGTTTTTGACAACATCAGTCAGCGACAAGGATTCCATTGACTGTGAATTCCCTCCACAACAAAAGGCATTGTGGCCTTGATTAGCCAACCGTTGGATTCTTGCATCCCACTATTGTAGCCGACCCTGTCTATGCGATCCGTTACTATAATCATTCACGGAATTTTGTCCGGGATTCCAAGTATTATGATGGCTTATTGATAGTCATGTTTGAAGCCGTCCCTGCAGTGGAAATACAGCTTGTCAGGGGAGATGGCACTACCGGTGATGATTTTGCAAAAACACGAAATTTACATTACCACACTAGATTGTTGACATAAGCATTGAAGCATGTACCATGTGTCGGACTTCTTGTTGAACTTTCCAAAGTGTGAAAGGATAGAGCGTGTGAAGTCGTTCCAGCTATTTGGTGGAGTCAAGGAGACTTGCCATGTTGAATGGATCTTCTCAAGTGGTAGAATGTCCGCAAAAAAAATTGTGAGAGAGATTGCATGACCCGTTGATGTGGCTCTCTTTGTTACCTGCTTGTGTTGGATGACCTCTAGGTTAGACCACCAACTCAATGCCATGTTTTGCAATAGCAAGACCAAGAGGTCAATTTTCTTCTTGTCTTTGACTCGTGCAGCGGTGAAATACACCCCCAAACTTGTCAGCCAAATCCAAACTGTCTGTCCTTGTAATTTTGCAGCATTGAATGGCCAGAGAAGCACTAGCCGGATTTGGAGTTCACTCAAGAGTTGAAGGTTCCTCTCCGTGAGCACTGCTTCCCACGTGCACACGTTCTTTAGCTACTCCATCACTGCGGTGAGCTATTGGAGCATATGGTTTTGTAGTCTCCCGAGTTCTGACAGTTTTTAGTGCAAGTTTTCAATTATGCAAGCTTGCCGGCCAGTGCCTCTTTCCATCATGCCAGCTCTTATCCTGAAAGAAAACGACGGAGGCAAGGGGATCTTCGGGCCCAAGGATTCCATCACCGGATTGGCCTTCAGAGTCATTGGTGTTGTGCAATTTCCATTCAAGTGTGGTAGGTTTTGTATTTACATGGGCTCCACCCACACAAATGTGAACAAAAATAGGGGAAGAATGAATCATCGCTTGATCAAGATTCTTGCAACAGCGAGGGTGTCATATGATGTTAACTGCTTTTTCCAAACAACAACGCATGTTGCTAGTGTAGTGTAGAAGATAAGATGTACCGCTTTTTTTTTTTTCTAACGTTTGAAATCCTTTCACCTCATTATTTTTAACGGTGGAAATGATGTAAAAAAACCTTCCGTCATAAGGATTTTTTGTTCTTTCACCATTTTTATTATCCATTGTCATCTAATGTAAATGAGCATCATTTCTACTCCAATCTGATAATTCTTTGTGCTGTCCCTCTTGCAAACAATGACATACCTTAAATCAAGGGAATACACGGTCTTATGCAATCTGTTATGTTTTTTTTGTCTCCAAAATCCATTTGGTATGTTATCTATTCATACTACCGCAAATTTGGAGCTGATACTCCTGCGTGAGCTAAAGCGCTAGTGTTTCACAATTTTACGTCAACAGAATTGTAAGCGATTCACAAGTAGAAGGAACCACATCCCTGATACAAACAAGTCTTGAAACTCCATGAGTGGGTGTTTTTGCCTTAACTGTGTAGTCCACCACGCAGCAAATTCCAGTTTGTTACGCCATTACATTGATGATGTTTTAGTTGATTGTCACAAGTGCCATTGTCTCGTTCAAGAAGTTTTTCACAGCTTTGACCACTTTCTAGAATGTTTGACCAAAACATTACAAACGTATCAATGTTTCAATTCTATTCAGATTCCTTTACGACAGCGTTAAACTTTCATGAATAAGAGCCTTGACATTCCCAAACTCATCAACTTCTTCATGATGTTTCTTGAATCCACCACTGACATTGTGACTTCAGACCTGTCATGTTCGTTGAGCGTCTATGACCTTAAACATAACCCATTCTTACTTTGGCTATTCTATTTATGCCCTCGACTCTTTTTGCCAACTTGCGGATCCGATACAGGCACTTTGAGTTCACGGGTTCTACTGTTTGGACTCATTACTACCACAACAACATTCATGGTGACCATAAACANTTCTTGAATCCACCACTGACATTGTGACTTCAGACCTGTCATGTTCGTTGAGCGTCTATGACCTTAAACATAACCCATTCTTACTTTGGCTATTCTATTTATGCCCTCGACTCTTTTTGCCAACTTGCGGATCCGATACAGGCACTTTGAGTTCACGGGTTCTACTGTTTGGACTCATTACTACCACAACAACATTCATGGTGACCATAAACAACATCTTTTGACCGTACCTCAAGAAATTCATCTTCATATATCTCGACGACATCATGGTGTACAACAGACCGTAAGAGAAATTTGAACATCTACAAAAATTGTTGGAGATCCTATAAAGAGAGAATTTCTATGAAAGAATCTCAAAGTGCGGCTTTGGTCACTGTTCGATTGAGTTTTTGGGCCACATCATCGGTGGTTAATTGATCACGATGAACCCGTAGAAAGTGGAGGCAGTACCTACTGGCTGACACACACCACTGTTGAGAACATCCTAGTGTTTTGGGGCTTCCGTAATTACTACCGCCAATTCATACAAGATTACGCCAGAATTTTTGCACATCTCTTCTATCCAACTTGTAAAACCATGCCGTGGATTTGGGGAGGTAGCAAAGAAGAATAATTCAATTCTTTGATGAATGCTCAGACCTTGGAGCTAGCCTTGTTATTGTTGTATCCAATGGTGGAATACATTATGGCTACCAACACATCCTATCAAGTGATCAGAGCCATTCTCCTCCAAGTCAGCAATGGTGGAAAACAGCTAGTGGCGTATATGTCGATGAAGTTTCACAGAACAGAGCTGAACTACAAGCTGGAATAAAAGGAAATTCTGGTGGTCATGCACAATTTCAATAAGTGGCCGTGCAATCTGGAAGGTGCTTTGTCCGCAATGACAACCTCACACTATCATATCTCAAGACTCAACCGCATTTGATTCATTGACAAACTTGATGGATGTTGTTCCTCAAGGCAAACAATGACTGCGACATTGAGCACCAACCAAGAAAAACATCCATCGTATGCTCTGAGTCAGCGACCAGATCTCATGGCTAAGATCAGAACGCTACACGTTGAACAAGACATGTACCTTGTGAGGATGTTTGTAAAGGGTTATGAGGAATTTTGCACATACAACAAAAAAAAAATTGGTTTGACAAACCACACTGGCGGTGAGGATAAACTTGTCAAATTGGCACACCCACTAGCAACGAGCTACATTGCATGCTACTGGAGGAGTGCCATGACATGGCTCTAGGTGGAAACTTTGATGAGGAAGAGATGCCAAAGAGACTCACTGATGGGAGAAGATGCAAACCGACATTGTACACAACTGCAAGTCGTGAAAAATGTGTCAACGCCATAAGTCAAGACGAACTAAACACCCAGGTCTGCTTCAACCACTAACGGTATTCAAAGAACCATGGTCGAACACCTCCATGGAATTCATGATGTATACAACCATCATACTGGAGGAGTTCATGCAATAATCATGGTGGTTCAACGGTTTTTAAAGACATCGCACGTCATCCTGATGATGAAAACGATCATCACTGATAGAACAGTGCAGCTATTCCTCAACCTCTTTTGACTACATGGCGTCCCCTCCTCCATCAGAAGCGGGGAGATAGGAGGTTCACTAGGAGATTTTAGAAGGAGCTGATGACCCACTACAGCAATCGAATCAAGCTATCCTCGGCCTACCATTCCAAGACTGAAGGTAAGACTAAGCGTACCATTCATAAGCTAAAAAAACTGCTTCGGTCGATGTACAATCCACATGGCACTGACTTGGTGGTCAAGTTCCCAACTGCTGAGCCTGCATACAACCCTGTGACCATTGTAGCGATGGGTTGAATTCCATTTGAATCTATTTACTACAAACTACCCGTCACTCCGGCAGGCTTGCAGAGTTCACGCATGATACCGGCAGCCCACATGTAGCGGTGAGATTTCCAAAGCATGTAGAAGAAAATCAGCAAATTCTGGCAAAGACCCAAGCAGCAATGAAGTGAGCAATTGACAAGAATTGGACAAACACCAAGTTCCACATCGATGATTGCGTCCTACTCAATTCGGCGAACATCAAACTACTAAGGCAGGACTACAAAAGGCTCAAACCGCGATTGAAGAGATGCTGACACTTGTCGTTGCTAAGCTCCACCTACTAGTCAGCATGGCTATCAACTTGGTGTTCCACATCAGTCACCTCCAACTCTACCGAGACTCTAACGAGTATTTTCCTGGAAAAACAGTGCCTCCGCCACCACTTGTGGAAACAGACGATGTTACGATGAGGTACGAGGTCAAAGATACACTTGGACAACGCCAAGGAAAACTGACATAGCATCTTGTCAAGTGGCATGGCTACGCCACATTGCATGATAGCTGGGAACTCTCCCACAACGTACGAGACGTAAGTCAGCAGATCAACGGTTGTTTGAACCGACATCAATCTACACTTAAAAAGCACTAGGAAATCATGGCCAAAAGTGGGTAAAATGTTTCATCCATCACGTTAAAGAATGCCTAAACTCCTTGTATAGGAATGTTTTCCCTTGCATTCAAGGTCCACCGTGTCTCCACCTCCAGATTTTTATGCCATTTTGGCGATGGAATTTGGCAGTCTGCCTTGACCCCGGGTATTTTGGTTAAAAATGTTTTCAAATGTTCGACCACCTCTGCAAGTGTTGACAGGAATTATCATGACCATAACAATGTTTTTGTACGGTTTGAGCTACTTCCCAGCACGCAAGACTTTCTGAAGACCATTACATCCTTGAAGTAAGTGATTCCCTAAGCTCTACAAGTGGACACTTCTTTAATTACATTTGTGGCCCATGACGCAATGACATCAGGATTTTCCTGCCAATCGGCTGAGGGCATTTTGGCCACCTGCCCCAACCTCAGGTGTTTGTTTCCAAAACGTTCTGACAATTTTGACCACTTTCCAGAATGGTCGCCAAAATTCTATGGACCACATCGATGTTTCAATATTTTTGGTCGACTTCTAGACAGTGATTGGGCTCTTGTTAGACTGCGCCCTGACATTCTTGAAGCCCCTCCGACCTTGTGGAAGAGCTTCTTGAAGCAGCCACTCACGGCGTGACCTCGCATGAATCACTTGGCTTGAGCGTCGAGGATCCAACATATGCCTCATTCTCATTCTCATCATTTTATACATGTGCTTGAATCACTTGACACTTGTCATCAAAGTACACTTACTACTTAGATTTTCCATTTGTCCCCATTCCTTGAGATGTCTATTATCACGTACCTCATCCATGTGAACCACCTACATTTTTCCCGACATGATTCTTGGTAACAGAGAGCAACGGCGTTGGAGGGGAATTCAACACATTAACTACCAGGTGACAACCTCGCATGAGTTTTTGTTGCATCTCCACCATTCACAAAACTACAGACCTTGTGATGACAACGGTGAAGTGAGCGATCGCAACCAGCGACAATCAACACTCACCGGTGAACACTCCGGTGATAGAGGACGAGCAGCACACAAACACCAATGCTCTTCATCCATTTCAGACAGCAGAAAAAACTTTTGTGGTGAATGGCACCACACCAACAAACCTGACGGCCAACCCGTTAATTGAATACATGGCCTTGGAACCCCCCTCCTCCCCACCGCTGCCCATTGGGACGATATCTAGCACGATGGGAGGCACTAGCTGACATGCTCAAGACAACAAACAAATGTACAAGAAGTTGTCAGGACTCAAGATCCTCAACACCCATCTACTCTAACAATTCAACGCGACGATGGAGGAGCTTTGGATTTCTTGTACGTGCAAAGCAGTGCTCACCGAGAAGAATCTCCAACTCTTGACTCAATCCCACATTCAAAGGGAACTCCCTCAGCCGTTCGATCTCGCAAAATCAAAGGGACCGACAGTCAGGATATACTTTGCCATTGCTAGGTCAACCATGACAGAAGAAAGATTGATCTTGCGGTTTACTTTTGCGTGGCACAACTTTGAGTTTGTGGTCTAGTCATAATGTCATCCAACAATAGCAAGAGACCAATGGAGCCGGATTAACGGCTCACGCAACCGCTCTCACATCGATCACCACAGGTATACTACCTCTCGAGCAGATAAATCCAACTTGGCACGACTTTCTCACGCCACCGGACGCGCAAGACCCGCTTGCTTCGGGAAGTGCAACAAGAAATCCACATGTGGCACATGCTCCAACGCCTGTGTCAGCAGCCTGCGTGGCGGAGTACATGAGACGTTTCTGATAAGTCATCACTGACAGTGACCTCGCCCCCGACGAATATGTTTCTACAACAATGGCCTCAAGTGAGATCTTGGACAAGCAATCGCCATTTTTGGCATCCAAGACGACCTTCCAGGAATGATCGCAGCAGTTGGTCACATCGACAATACCATCCACAACGCTTGGATGCAAGAATCTAGCAGCTGGCAAACCCAAAGCCAAAACTTCTACCGTGGCGGACAAAGTTTGCAGTCGACGGAAACCCCATCTTTGGTGGATATTGATACTTTCAACCAGTGAAATCAACGGCTCCACCGGACTTGCAGTAACCGAGTCATGTTTTGCGCCGCTGCCAAAAGCAACACCAGAAATCCAAAAAGGGAGGAAAGCCATAGAGAAAAAATGAGGGTTCAGAAAACAGCAAAGGATAGGAGTATATAAAACAAAACTCCTGTGCACTAAAAAAAATCTGCACCAACCGATCGCAAATCTGATTGGCTCACATCACCGTAGACAAGGGTACATGACAAATCGGTGATACTACTACGAGTACAACCGAGGGGTTGTAGAAGTCGTACAATCATGCTACCACTACTGGGTGGAGGAGCTTCTCATAGCTTTGTCAGTAATGACGTGGTTCAAAATCTGGGTTTGCAGACCAAACTGGAGGTGTTTGGAGGAAAAATCATTGACAGATGGCTGCAGAATCATGTACATCATGAACCTCTCCGACTGCAAATCAGAGATCTGCACAACGTAACGGTATGGAGAGCTTACCCAATGAGCGATCACAAAATCATCCTCGGACGAGATTTCCTTTACCAACACAATCCACATGTGGATTGGAGCAACAGATCAGTCTACATCAGCATCACTAGTGGAAGAGGACACCTGCCCGTGGTCGAGCCACGCACGACGCAACGGCAGATATGGGAAGCAGTAGAGATGGAAGCATCATAAAAACCTGTTGCAGCCACAAAATGCCAACAGATATCCTTGGACGTGGCCAAAAGATATCTGCGATGCACAGCTCAAGCGTGGCTCATCCAAATGTAGACTAGGGAAGAGGAAGAGATTGCAACTGCCAAGGCAACCACATCGGCCTCAATACCTACAAGGTATGCAGCCGTCCAAGAGGAGTTTTCAGCACTCATCGAGGATTTTGAAGGGGTTTTTCCCAACAAAGTACCCTAAGAGATAGCTCCACAGTGAAACATTGACCATCAAGTAAACTTGAAGCTGGACGGCAGATCGATGATGAAGGGGACCTATCGTATGAGGGGTCATGAGATGACCAAAATCAAGAAGCAGCTAGATAAGATGCTCGGTCAAGGGTTCGACAGATCTTCCACGTGACCATACGTGACACCTATACTTTTCGAAGAAAAAAAGAAAAAAGAAAAGAAAAGAAAAAAAAAAAACAGGAGAGATGCGGATGTGTATGGACTAAAGAGTATTGAACGACATCATCATCATCAAGGACCACTATCCTCTCCTGCGAGCATACAAACTTTTCAACCAACTCTGCGGGGGCCAAATTTTCAACAAAATCGATCTACGTAGTGGCTATCATCAGAACCGCGTATCTGATTAATATGTCAAGAAGAAATCATTCCAAACTAGATACTAGCACATTGAGTTAATGATTATGTCGTTTCGACTCACAAAAACCCTCCCAACATTTATCGCAGTGGTGGACAACATTCTTCGCCCGTACCTCGACAAGTTTGTCGTTGTGTGTCTCAACGACATTCTGGTGTATAACCGCATCCCAAAGAAATGCAATGGATATGTTTGAAGTTTCAGTTCTTGAGGTTTTACAAATGGAGAATTTTTTTTATGTGACTACAATCGCATTTCGGTCAAGTTTTTGGGCCACATCATCGACGGGGGGCAGATTACCATGGACCCAAAAAAGGTGGAGGCAGTTGCTAATTGGGCAACGCCTACAAATGTTCAGGAATTCTAGGTTTTGGGCTTCTACAACTACTACCATTGATTCAAAAAGGACTATGCTTGATTTTCAGCGCCTCTCTCCGATTTCACTCGTAAAACGACAAAGTGGAATTGGGGGGAAAACAAACAAGAAGTGTTCAACTCTTTGAGAAACGCTTTGACCTCAAGGCCAGCCTTACGATTGGGGGATCCAGCAGTGGACTACATCATGGCCTCCAATGCTTCTGATGAAGCCATCGGAGTTGTTCTCATCCAAGACAATGGCGGTGGTGAGTAGCCAGTCGCGTATACATCAAGGAAATTGCACAGGCTAGAGCTCAACTAGATAGTGCACAAGAAAGAGATGCTTGCACTCATACACACATACAAGACATTGTGGTGCTACTTGGAATGCCGTCGATATGTCCTTGGATTGTATCTTGTCCCAATAGTATTGCTTTGGCAGCTTTTTCAGCATTTTTTCCTAAAGTGTCCACCTGGACCGATGTTGTGGAATTCCTCCAATCGCATTCACCATAGTTCCTCGTTTGGGGGAAAAACAACCTGAAGAGTAAACCGTCTTCTTGAGGAGGGGTCGTCCATCCAAGACTTAGATTTGTATACCCGCCAAACTCCTCGTAACCCCATGCGAACAGCCTCATGAGGTACGGTTCTTGTTCGATGAGTAAAATGCTGACCTCGGCCATCATACTTGGATACCGACTTAGAGCATCCGTCAGATTAGTTTTTATAGGTTGGTAATTAATGTCGTAGTCTAAGTTGATTTCAAGGAACTCCATCCACCGAGTTTGTTGACTGCAGCAAAATGTGCAACACCTGTCATTAACAAAAATCTCGTCGCATGAGGCCACCTGTCCACTCCAACCGTTCCCTGTCCTCACAAGGCTGTGGGTCGACATCAACATTAATTTGTGACAAGATTTCCCGCCACTCCTGAAATGTATGTCACCATCCTTAGAGTGGTGGACACATTTTCTATATGTCGTACTTCATCCCTAGGAAAACCACTCTCACAACAGAAAGAGCAGCACAACTCTTTCTAAAACAGATTGTGCGGATGCACGTTGTGCCATGGACCATAATCAGCCACAAAGATGGCCACATCACTAGCCATTTTCTTCAATGTGTTTGCCCCTTGCTTATTGTTGTAAGATGGATCAGGAATTCCCTGCCCCTTGTGGAGGTATGACCCTTGGATCCATTGTAGTGTGATTCAACTGTGCTTTGTCTCATCTAAGGTATGACCTGTTAGCAAACCATGTGGCTGAGAGGTTAATTTGGTCATTTTGTTGATTTGACCGAGTGAGAGGTCATGAGTTTGATCCTGGCCCCGTGCACATCTTGGCTGTTATGGACGCTTCTATGAAAGAAATTTTGAACCTTCTTGGAAGCTACATGGTTGATCTGTCACCTTGACCCTAGGATGCTTATGTGCCAAGCCCACAGCCCAAGTCTATTAGTGATGTGGCAGGGTCTAGCCACTTCCCAGGAATGTGCTTTTGAGTTCTAGGACTGGACAGACAGCTACAAAAAGGACTTGTCTTGCATGATCATCAATTTATTCTTGCTTCATGCTCTCTTGCGTATTGGCATCTTGAGCTCTTCTTGAGACATAATTCTAAGGCATTAGTACTCTTGAAGGTGAAGTGTATGCCTGATTAAGTTTGCGGTGCATGACACATGCCTGCAAAGGAAGGAGTAAAAACCTTTGTGAGCTTTTTGTTTTTGCGGCTTCTCTGCCAGAGGTGATTAGCTCAATAGAGAACAAAAGGTTATGGGCACAAGTCACTAGTTAGAGAAGTTTCACGCATGCAACCGCTAATGTCAAAAGCAGTGAGAGCACCTTCGCTCGCACTCAACCTCTTTGTTTGCAGGTCAATCATCAAAAGAATGGGAATGCAACACATCTGTACCTTTCTGCTTTGGGAGCTGATGTCAACCTACATCAGCCTATAGTACAGTACATCTGCTCGCACCGGCCAATGCAAACAGGGCAAGCAGACGCCTCTATTTGCCAACAGCCTACAACGGTCTCAAACACAGGTGCACCAGCATCAAAAACAGGTACAGCAGCTGTAGCAGTTGTAGTTGTAGGGATGGCATGGACAGGGGAACCAGGGAACCGTTCTCCCATCCTCAAGTTTGATAGGGAGGAGTTTGTGCTCTGGAAATAGCGATATGAGATCATCATGGATGACAGAGACTAACTAGGATATTTTCACAAAGTAATCCCAGCACCAAAGGAGGAGGGTGCTGACCTTGTGGCATGGGTCAAGCTCATCAAGAAGGCTCTTGCTGTTCTTTTGTCCTCCATATAGCCCTCAGTCCTTTTAGACATCAGCGGTTGTATAGTGGCAGTCACGAAATACGCCAAAAAAGGCAAGGTGTATCATTCCTCCTCAATTGCCAACCATCTTTTCATTTTACAAAACTTCATCAACATAAGGCTTGGTGAAGGGGAGGATGTCTCCGCCTTTATGCACAAGTTTGAGAAGCTCTTGCAACAGGCCACTGGCAAGGGGTGGGACCTGCAATCCAATATGCAGGCCATGATGTTGCTGATGACACTACTGGAGAGCTGGGGTTCCACGATCACAATGATTCGAAGGTGGACTGAAGAGCAAGTATCCTACACCGCTGTCTCATAGTATGTGCGAAATGAAGCAACGCATCGCAGCATTATTGAAGCAAACATGACTGCCTTTGCCTCGCGGGGCAGCGGCACCTTCAGCAATACCTTGTCCTCTCAATACAAGGGAGATAACAACACTAGAAATAGTGTAAGGGATCCAAAGCACCTCGGAAACTGCCATAGCTGTGGTAAGGTTGCACACTGGGCTTGGGAGTGCCGGGTACCCAACAAGGAGAGAGGAGACGAGGATTAATGGCGAGGGGGAAATGGTGGGAATGATCCCACAAGCTTGATGGCTGAGTGTGCCTCCAACAAAGGGAAGACGATACTCAGGTCATGAGCTTACGGTTTTGACTCGACCACAAACGAACACACCACTTACAAGAAGAGAGACTTCATCTCTCTTGCTCCATACAAGAAGAACTTCAGGGTCGCCAACGGCAAGGTTGAGGCAGTTGAGGAGTTTGGTGACAAGCTGGTTACAGTGGGTGTCAACGGTGTGGACTCTGACCTCAAGTTAGAGGAGGGTCTACTTGCCCTCCTTCACAGCCAACCTACTCTCCGTCTCCAAGATAATTGACCATGGCATGACAATTTTCTTTACAGAGAAGGAAGCTATGATAATCCCTACCAAAGAAATCAACATCTCTTACTCTGCCAAGAAGGTTATTGCACAATTTCCTCGCGTTGATGGAATCTACGTCGTACAGAGCAAGATGACAACATCAACAATTAAATCCTCGGCTGAGAGTGATGATGAGGAGAGCAGAAACATAGATTCTGGTAACAAAGGACATGTTGGAGCAGTGGAAGCAATGGCAACGGAAGATTCGGCAACAAAATCACAAAAAAATACATGCACCGGAAACCTGTGGCACAGGCGCTTTGGGCACGTGGCTCATCGCACATTGGTACTCATGGAGAAGCAAGAGCTAGTGCATGAGATGAAGCTAGGTGATGAGGCAGAGAGAGCTGGGATCTTGTGTGAGCCATGCCTTCAAGACAAGGCCAATAATAAATCCTTCTAACGTAATGGTACGCGTGCTCTCGCACCCCTTCACCTCATCCACTCTAACGTGTGTGGTCCCTTTCGCATACTCTTCACTGGAGGTAGCAGATGTTTCCTCACATGCATCGACGACAACAGCCGGAAGGTCTGCATATACTTCTGAAAAAGGAAACTGAGGTGAAGGAGAATCTCCAAGCCTTTTTTGTTATGGTTGATAACAGAGTGGAAAGAAGGTGAAGACATTAAGGATGGACAATGGGGGAGAGTACGAAGCCTACAGGGAGTGGCTCAAGACATAGGGTATTGAACACCAGAAAACTACTCCCTACTTACTACAAAGCAACGGCGTAGCAGAGAGGGTGAACTAGACCCTCCTAGGCATGACAAGGTGCATGCTCTTTGATGCCAGCCTACCTCCTAGGTTCTGGGCTGAAGCAACACGCACGGCTATGTATCTTGTGAACCTCACATCTGGAGCAGCTTTGCGAAGGAGAGGTAAGAAGAAGTAGACACAGCACCTAAAGACGCCTGAAGAAGCATGGTCAGGAAGAAAACCGGACGTCTCCCACCTCAAGGTGTTTGGTTGCACCGGCTTGGCCAGGGTCCACGCGGGCCCTAGAAAGCTTGACACGAGAACACAAAAGTGTATTTCCATCGGCTATGACACCACGCACAGAGCATATAGACTGGGACAAAGGATCTGAGAAGGTCATTTGCATCAAAGACATGGATTTCCACAAAAAATTTGTGAGTAAGGGAGAGCTTCTTGAACTTGAAAACACTCCAAAACAAGAAAGTGGCTTACTCTTCTTGAGGAGGGAGAAGAAACACCAGCAGAATGGCATGGGCTGAGTACTACAACAGGGAGAGGAGCTGATAAAGATGACTTGGAGGAATCAGAATCCAAGTCCAATGTACGTGATCATCTAGACCATGAGGAGGATGCATCTCCCATCATCAATGAAAAGACAGGCCTCCAGCCTCTACATCAACAACAACAGCTAGCAGGTCCAAGGAAAAGTTCACGTCTCAAAATTCCTCGGGAGTATTATGACGCAGATAGGGGTGAATGGACAGGCTTTAACAGTTCATTCCCGGTTCAAGAGGAGCCAACATTTGTTGCAGAGGCACTCACGCAGCCTGACAAAGTTGAGTGGGATGAAGCAATTTGCAATTAATTGAGCTCCATCGAGGAGAATGGGACATGGGTCCTGGGCGACGGACCTGTCGATGCTCACGTTGTGGGATCCAAGTGGGTGCTGAAAACAAAAGGGAAATAGGATGGTAATATAGATAATTACAAGGCACGGGTGGTAGCAACGGCCTGGCGTAGAGTACGATGAGACCTTTGCTCCCGTTGTGATGTTTGCTTCCATCCGGTCAATGCTCACCATTGTTGCTACCAAGAACATGGAGGTCTGCCAGATGGATGTCAAGACAGCCTTTCTTTACGGAAAACTTGACAAGGAGGTGCTGATGGAGGTTCCAGAGGGGGTTGATGCTCCCGAGGGCAAAATGTGCAGATTGGTGAAGGCGTTCTATGGACTCAAACAAGCACCAAGACTTTGGTAGCGGGAGATGGATACATTCATGGCCAAGGGGTCTTCATGCACTATGAGAACGACCATAACATGTATGTGCATGAGAGCGACAAAGGGACTATGTTGGTCACTTTGTCAATGACCGAATTCTATGCTCTTACTCAACGCAACTGCTAGATGATCTCAAGGGGCAACTGAGCAGCGTATTTAAGATGAAGGACATGGATCCTCTTGAATTCTACCTTGGAATTACCATCAAGCATGAAAGAGCAGCAAGTACCATTAGCCCGAACCAGACAAATACATCGACTCCATCCTCAAAAGATACGACATGGAAGATTACAAGCCTGCCAGCACACCCATGAGCTCAGAATGCAAGCTCTCCACCTCCATGTCCACATCTAACAAAGTGGAGAAAAATAATATGATGGACATCCCATATCAATCTGCATCTGTATCGATGGATGGTCAATGCAAGTGATGATGAATGATGATGAAACCTGATGCAAGGTAAAAGGAAGATATTTTTTTAGTATGTTTGCCCCTTGTTGAGTGTTGTAGGATGAAACAGGAATGATCTGCCCCTTGTGGAGGTATGACCCCTGGATCTGTTGTTGTGTGACTCAACTATGCTCTTTCTCATGTTAGATATGACCTGTGAGTACATCATGTGTGTGAGTGGCTAAGTTGGCCATTTTGTTGATTTGGTCGAGTGAAAGGTCACAAGTTCGATCTTGGCTCCATGCACTTCTTTGTTGTTATGGAAGCTTCCAAGAAAGAAAGTCCATAGATTCTTGGAAGCTACATGGTTGGTCTTTCACCCTGACACTAGGATGCTTGTGTGTCAAGTCCACAGGGCAAGTCTATTGATTATGTGGCAGGGTTAGGCCACTTCCTAGGAATGTGCTTTTGAGTTCTATGATTGGACAGACAACTATAAACGGACTTGTCTTGCATGCTGATTCAAATAATCCTTGCTTGATTCTCTCTTGCGTGTTGACAACTTGAGGCCTTCGTGAGATGCAATGCTAAGGCATTAGTACTCTAGAAGGTGAAGCGTATGCCTGATTAATTTTTTGGTGCATGGCACATTCGAACAAAGGAAGAAGGTGTAAGAACCTTTGTCAGCGTTTTGGTTTCGTGTCTTCTCTGCCATAGGTGGTTAGCTTAGTAGCTAACACATTTTGGGTACAAATTGATGACACATTATGGCATTGGAGCGAGCTATCAATGGCGTTTCATCATAGAACCAATTGATAAATGGAGCAGACCAATTAGACACTCGAACAACTTCTCCACACTTTATGCGAGCCTCACGGCACCGATTGGACAGACAAACTGTCGACCTCTCAACTCGCACATAACCTTGTGACTTCTATCGCAACAGGTAAAATACCATTCCAAGTGGTCTACAACAAACTTCCCACCACACTAGCAGGATCACAGAGTCACAGCAACATTCCCGTTGTTGATATGCACAACAAGGATCTCTCTCGCATGTGGGAGCAAATGCGAGAGACCCTCGAAGACAGAAAGAGCTATGAAACGAGCGGCCGACCAGCATCACAACAATGATTTGTTCATTTCTAGCGATCGAGTCTCCTTAGCTCAACAAACATTGAACTCCAAGGACAGGACTTTGCCAAACTCAAACCCCACTAGCTGGGACCATTTGAGATCAGGCAGATGTAAAACCCTATTCTTGCACAAAAACACCTGCTTGGCAGCATGGAGATCCACCCTGCCTTCCACATCAGCAAGCTCAAGCACTACCACAACCCCAGTGCAATCTTCTCCGGCAGAGATATCGCACCTCCGCCTCCTATACAAGTGGAAGAGGATACGAAGTACGTGATAGAAGACATCCTCAGACATTGATGCCGTAGAAAAATGACCAACTATCTGGTCAAGTGACATGGCTATGACGCCGCGCACAATAACTGGGAGCTCTAGGACAACCTCTAGGGAATCAAACATCAGATCGACGATTGATATGGTCATCATCGGCCTATCTTGGCTAACGTGCCAGGACGTCGCTGCCAAAAAGGGAGGTGTTATGTCCTTGACGTACATGATTCCCTGAACTCCGCGAGTGGGCACTTTTGTCATTGATTTCGTGGTGCACCACGTGATGACCTTAGGATTTTTTGCCAATCGGCCGAGGGCATTTTGGCCACCTTTTCCGACCTCTAATGTTCCGTTTCATAAGGTCTTGATAACTTTAAACAAATTAGAATGGTCCATAGAAGTATGGTGTCCCAAACCATATCGATTTTGCGATGTTATTCAGTCAACTTCTTGACAACCTTGGAATTTTATTTAACTGCGCTTGTATATTCTTGAAGGCCCCCCGACTTCGCGTCAGAGCTTCTCCAAGGAGCCAGTCACAGCTCGACCTCGCACGGGTCACTCCTCTCGGGTGCTGAGGACCAAAGATATGCCTCATTTTGATTTTTTTTCATTGTACATACGTAATCAAATTACTTGACACTTGTCTTTCAAGTACGTTTATTGCTTAATACAAATTATTCATTAATCCCAATTCCTCGAATAGTCTATTGTCCTGCACCTCATCCCAATGAACCACCTACGTTCTGTTCGGTATGACAGAGACGTGCTTTGGTATTCTCCATCACCCCCACCCGACTTCTTGTTGGAGTTTCTCAAAGCAACCTCTCATGACACGACGTTGGACTTGACGCTCAACTCGAGCGCTCAAGAGCCCATGTATGCCTCATTATTGTTCACACTACTTTCTAAATGAGCTCGACCATTCCAGAAACTATCATCAAAGGACGCTTACTGCTAGTTACAAACCATCCAATTGTCCCAACACCTTGAAACTTCTACGTGTGAGCCACCTACGTTGCGCTCGGTGTAACAACTCCTCTGAAATGAAATTGTAACGTGTTTTGCATTCGTTTGTTATCAGATAGCTTTGTCAGTTTTGTTCGAGAATGACCATGAGCTCAAAGGGGGGTTCCGATATTGACTAAATAAGTTGTACTCAAGCCCACGATGTCGCAAACGACCATTGCCAGCTGTTGCGAGATGGCCGACTAGCTAGGGAACTGGCCGACCATGTTGTGACAACCTTGCGGAGGCGATATCAAAAGTCGACGATGGTGGAAACCAATGAATTAGTTAGAATCCTTTGTGAAGCCAAAACATCGACGTTAGTCAAAATTAATGAACTAAATTCCCGCACCACGCCCGGAAGCTAGCTAATTAGATGGTTTTTTACGTAGCCAATCATGTGCGCAAAACTGATTGTTGTGCATGCGGCGATGAGTGAGGCGAGAATCGATGTAAAGGATGACGGTACAAATTAGTTGGAGGAGCAGCTCGCATATCGTGGCATGTTTTTGACTGTTTTGATGGACAAGGGCACGGCATGCAGAGTCCACAGCGGCAGAGAGTTGGATGTGCAGTCAAACACCAACTGAACTGACCTGTTTGACCCTTGCCGCACACAACTACATCAACAAATAGTTTGGACTTTTGGTTCATCTCTAGTGAACTGGCACCAAAATTGGCCTTAACAAATAGTTGATTAATTTGTCCTTTGCTTTCGCGATTTCGTCTGACTAATAAGTTAAATACACAAATCCTTAGTTTGAACTCAATAGAAAAATTGGGAATAGTAACTTGTTCACCCATTCTCCAAGGGGGTTAGGAACGTCCTACCTGTTGCTTGAAAAGTATGACTTCCCCACCCGTCGGTTTAAAAAAACAAACAAGACTGCCCACTCCCTTGACCATGCTCGATCACATGCATACGCCGCTAATCAAGCAATGCAAGGCGAGGCATGTCAACCCCTCTCGCGATTCTCGCTTCCACACAAGAATCAAGATAGAGGGAAAATGCCGGCTCTTTAGATCAAGAAAAAAACACTCGGTCATTTTTTTTTCTGGTGGAGTAAACATACACCCCTCGCCACGGAGAACAAGCCTGATTCTCCCTACCTTGGAACAATGAGCCTCATTCGTCCCTACTGCGGAACAATAAGCTTGATTTGCCCTTGTCTTGCAAAAATAATCCTACTTCTCCCCTTTTGCAAAGACGCGGGCTTCATGTTTAGAAGAAAATAGTACACCCCTTCCGTTTGTCAAAAGACATGTCGACGTAGCATGGCATGCGACATCGACTTGGTGACGTCACTGTTTTCGGCCCAACACTCACAGATTCCCTCATAGAGGGGTTAGTGATTTTTCGGAGGTGGTTTGCGGGAAGTTTGTATGGGGAATCCGAGACTTCCTATGCGTTGAAAGGGAACATGCCCACGTAAAGAAAAAACCCAAAAACCCCGAGTGGGATTAGGGGGTGGATTTGTGTATAGTTTGTATGCTAAATACGGGCAAAATGAAACCAAAAATGAAAAACATAACAATTGGGGAGTTTTAACTCCCCATTCTTAGAGCACCGGTGATTCCAGCAAACAGGCGCTGGCCGGAATCACGGGCGCTCCAAACCCCCCCCCTTCGATCCCATTGCCTTCTTGACACTTGCCCACTGATCGAGGCCCTCAATCGTGAGGGCTTTGATCGACGGGCGGGTGGGTGGGCTGGTGGGTCTGCGAGGGGGTGGGGGGTTGACGAACTTCCGACAAGCATTTTTGTCTTGCAAATCCACCTCCCCTCGTCCCTCAATGATATTGCAGTCCTCCATCGCGACGGCCACAATGGAGGGCCGTGATCTAGCACCTCATGCACGATTTTGCCATGCTCAAGTAGCGACATGTGTCATTGTTTGAGCATGGTGGGGCGTTTTCTTGCCGATCAGGGCGGATGGGGCTCATTCTTCTGAGATAGGGGCAAATGTGACTTATTGTTCTATGGTAGGGACGGATGGGGCTTATTGTTCCGAGTTTGCGGTAAATGAGGGTCATAGGTGAAAAGACGAGGGGGTAATCGACATTTTCATCACCGACATTTCACCTTTTTTCCCCTAATATGCAAACCTTCCAACTTTTCTGAAGAACCCCTTGTCAAACCCTATCCATAACTACATTCATGGTTTTAGGGCTTTAGTTTTGCACGGGCTCCTGCTAAGCCTTGCGTGTTACACCGAGCCGAATGTAGGTGGTTCATAGGGATGAGGTGCGGGACAAAAGATTATTTGGGTGTTTTGGAAAAATGAAGAATTTGTATTAAGCAGTAAGTGTACTTCGATGACAAGTTTCGAGTGCGTCAAACACATACATATACATTGCCAAGAATGAGAATGAGGCATAAGTTGGGTCATTGGCGTTTGAGCCCAGCGATGCATGCAAGGTCGTGCCGTGAGTGGTGGATGCAAGAAGCTCCGCTCAGAAGTCGGGTGGCTTCAAGAATATCTCGACACTTCTTTGTAAAAGTCGAGCGTCGCCGAGAACAAGACCGAACAATACCAAAAACTTGATATGGTTTGCGACACTTTTGTGCGGTCATTTTTTAAGGTGGTCAAACTTGTCAGAAACTTTTCGGACGGAACACCGGTGGTCGAGGTAGTTGCCCAAAATGCCCTTGGCTGAGAGACGTAAAAATCCTGAAGTCGCCACGTGGTGGGCCATGAATGTAAGAATAGAAATGCCCACTCGCGAGTTTTTGGGACTCGTGGACGTCAAGGACGTAACATCGCGATAGCACGGCCCAGCACGTTCCCTTTCAACGCATGGGGAGTCTTCGACACCCCCATGCAAACCAAACGTAAGCCCCCCCTCGAAAATTCACAAACCCCTCAAAAGAGGGGTTTGTGAATGTTCAGAAACATCGTCGACGTCAGCATGTTGACGCTGCTTCACATGCAACGTCCACATGCTCCTTTTTCTCGTTGTTTGTTGGTAAAATGTCAATGTTCTCAAGTCAGCGGGTCACGGAGTCATATTCTTCCGAAATTTGGTTAAGATGATGTTATTCTTCCCATCGTCAGGTAGGGCAGACACACATACAAAATTAGTGGGTAATCCCTACAGGTACAGGAAAACGGAATTTTAGCGGGGTTTTGGAAAGGGCACGCAAAAATGACGACTCGGTGGAGGTACACGCAAAAATGACGGCTTCCTGGCAGAGCACGCAAAAATGACGACTTCTTGGCGGGGCATGCAAAAATGACGACTTCTTGGCGGGGCATGCAAAAACAACGTCTTCCTGGCGGGGCACGCAAAAATGACGAAAACCAGATGTGCCACTTTCCGAAAGGGCACTAAAAAATGACAGCTTCGTCGTGGTTGCGCCACATCAGCATATTGTCCATGGAAACAATTATGTAGAAAGTGTGTCTATCTTCACCGTTCTCTCACTGTAAAGGTGTAGTGTGTTTTCTTTTGCGTGCTCATGAAAGATCGCATATGGTCTTTTCAGTTTGACAAAACGCGCCCTCAGATTTCCTTACCATTTGATCTCTCGCTTGAAGTTGCCGTCAACCTCTTCTTCTCCGAATCATTCATCAAAAAACACAAAAGTAGCATCGTTTTTGAGAGGGCACGCAAAAATGACACATTCTCTAAGAGCACACAAATATGACACTTTTTTAGACTAAATAAAAAACGTAGCATTTCACATATGGCACTTATTGATGTCGAAATTTCACATCTTTTAAATCTCAAAGTGCACATCGTAATAACCCCCCTCGATTAATTTTTTTGAATACGTCTTCCCCACCATAGGCCCCTTCTTATGTATCAAAAAGAGGTATCATTCTTGCATTTTTCTTGATGCTTCTTCTATTTTTAGGGTTGGTACAAGGAATGGCGTGGGATTTAGTGAAATTTATGCATGAAAAGTCTTGGAAAACCTCTAAACCATACATATTGTATATTCTACCCCCTTTTCCCATTTCAATGAACATATAATATGTATGGTTTAGAGGTTTTCCAAGACTTTTCATGTATGAATTTCACTAAATCCCACACCATTCCTTGTACCAACCCTGAAAAGAGAAGAAGCATCAAGAAAAATACAATAATGATCCCTCTTTTTGATACATAAGAAGGGGCCTATGGTGAGGAAGACATATTAAATAAAATTAAGCGAGGGGGTTATTACGATGTGCACTTTGAAATTTACAAGATGTGAAAGTTTGACATCATTAAGTACGTATTTTATTCATTCTAAAAAAGTGTCATGTTTGTGTGCTCTTAGAGAATGTGTCATTTTTGTGTGCCCTCTAAAAAACGATGCTACTTTTGTGTTTTTTGATGAATAATTCGGAGAAGAAGAGGTTAACGGCAACTTCAAGCGAGAGATCAAATGGTAAGGAAATCGGAGGGCGCGTTTTGTCAGTATGAAAAGACCAGATGCGATCTTTCATGAGCACACAAAAGAAAACACACTACACTTTTACAGTGAGAGAACGGTGAAGATAGACACTCTGTCTACATAATTGTTTCCATGGACAGTATGCTGATGCGGCGCAACCACGACGAAGCTGTCATTTTTGAGTGCCCTTTCGGAAAGTGGCACATCTGGTTTTCGTCATTTTTGCGTGCCCCGCCAGGAAGACGTCGTTCTTGCATGCCCCGCCAGGAAGTCGTCATTTTTGCGTGCCCTGCCAGGAAGTCGTCATTTTTGCGTGCACCTCCACCGAGTCGTCATTTCTGCGTGCCCTTTTCAAAACCCCGCTAAAATTGAGTTTTCCTCCTAGAGGTACCCTAACTAATTTAGTCAGTTTAAGATCCCCACACAAGTTACCTGAGTTGAGAGTCGGACACGTGGAGGCAGGAGAGACGAAGGGCCGTAGCTCAATGCAGCAGCTCCATCTGCACAAGTGGCCAGAACCGCGGTTTTGGCGAGACCAGCAGCCTGGTAGTGAAGAGGAGCTGTGGCGGCGGGTGATGACTGGCTGTGGCTGTGCGAGTTGAGTTAAGAAAAGTTCATACACAGGTAGTGGTGCTACTGCTGCAACTCTGCTGCTCGACTTGTGCTGCTCAAGCTGGGCTGCTCAGCTTTGCTGCTCCAGCTCTGCTACTCCAGCTCTGCTGCTCTTCCTCTGCTGCTCCGCCTCTGCTGCTCCACCTTTGCTGCTCCACCTCTGCTGCTCTAGCAGTGCTGGTGAAGCTGTCACAGCTTTGCGGTGCTTGTGAGCAGCAGCCGACAGTAAGGGGCAGCAGCAGGTGGCGAAACGGACAGCAGCAGAAGCAGCAGCAGGGAGCAACAGCCACGCAACAGCTTGTGAAGAAAATTTTGTTTTTTCCCTCGTCGACGGCCATGAGTGGCGGGAGCAGCACTGGGAGGGAGGACGGCGGCGAATCGCGAATATCCACTGACATCACCACTGGCGACGACAGTGGCAGCGCCAACAGTGCCAAGATTCCCACTGTTGTGGAGCAGGAAGACGTTACCAGCGGCAGCAGCAACGGCACCAGCAGCAGCGGCGGTGACGGGAGCAGTGGCGGCGGTGGAGGTGGTGTCGTGGACAGAAGTGGGAGTCCAGATGCAAGCGTCGCCGCTGGCGTCAACGGCACTATCCACGAATCCGGCAGCAGGGTTGACGACAACAGAACGCACATTTTGAGCGACGCTGATGCCGCTACTGCCAAGGGGAGCGCAGCTCCTGTTGCAAAAAGCCACTCGGCGGCTGCTGACAAAGCAGGCACAGGTGCTCTGCGGGAGGATGTGGTGAGGGAATCTGGCAACGCTGACCATGCTTGCGACCGAAACACAGGGATCAGCAGCAAAAGCACCAACAACAGCCGCCACAACAGCAGCAGCAGCAGCAGCAGCAGCATGAGCAGTGGCAGCATGAGCAGCAGCAGCAACAACAGCAGCAGCAGCAGTATGAGCAGCAGCAGCACAGAGCGATGGCCTGCTGCAGAGGCCCGGGTGGACGAGCTGATAGCGCGAATTCAGCCAAACAAGAATGCGGAGGACCGCCGCGTTGCGGTCTCGGAATACATCGCCAGCGTCATCGCATGTTGCGTCGACTGTCAGGTGCGCATGACCAAGATAACAACAGAACATACACGCTTTGCAAAACCTGAAAGAGAAAGAAAGAACAGGTTTTCTTCTTCTTCTTCTTCTTCTTCTTCTTCTTCCTCTCTCTCTCTCTCTCTCTCTCTCTCTCTCTTTCTCTCTCTCTCTCTCTCTCTCTCTCTCTCTCCCTCTCTCTCTCTCTCTCTCTCTCTCTCTCTTTCTCTCTCTCT
>SZWC01000560.1:31389-66308 GCA_023375785.1 Penium margaritaceum | reverse complement strand
GGGCACGGGTGGTACACGTGCCCTCTCCCGACGGACAACGCCCGCGTCATCGCCACCATGCGACGCCAGCGGGAGCGCCGCCTCGCCTCTGCCGCCGTCGCTGCTGCTGGTCCTGTCACTCCGACCTCGTCCAGTAGCTCTGCCACTGCGACAGCTCCGCCTGTCCTGCAGACACCCGCATCGCAGCAGTACTACCCGCCGCAGTCCTACGCTCAGCCGTCGGCACCTCCGCTTCCTTCGCCGGCTCAGCCCTCCTACTACCCGGGCTCCAGCGCCGTCACTCTGCATTTCGTCTCTACTCCTGGGCCGTCATCCCGAGAGCGTCAGCTGGAGCAGTTCATCGCGCTCCAGCTTGGCCTCCCTCGCCCTCCTCCCCAGGGAAGTGCGAGTTGCGTCACCTCCTTCCGTCCGGTCCATCCCTGCATGACTGAGACTCAGCTGCGGTCGTGTCCCGTTCCCTCGTCTGTCTCGTCATCTCCCGTGCTCTCCCCCACCCCACTCCTTGACGACATTGCATGGCTTGACGACTGGCAGTCTCGTTTCGCGCCTCCTTCCACCGTGTCCGCGTCCCTCGCTTGCTGCCATGTGACCGTGACTGATCTGGCGACCCCTGTCCAGGACCCTGCTGAGACCTGGATCATCGACTCCGGGGCCACGCATCACATGACGGCCTCTCGCGAGGCCTTCAGTATGCTCGGTCCCGTCGGCGATGTCTCCGGTGTCCGGACGGGCTCCGGACAGGTGTTGCCTGTCCGTGGGGTAGGCGTCGCTCGTTTCCGTGGTCCGGCCGGTGACGTCTTTCTGACCGATGTTCTCTTCGTCCCTGGTCTCGAGCTCAGCCTCCTGTCCGTGACTGCCCTTGACCGCATGAGCATGGACGTTGTGTACTCACGTGGTGTTGGCACTGTGTCGTTGCGTCCGTCGGGTCTTGTCGTCCTACACGCCAGCGCCTGTGGCAACTTCTGGCACGTTCCCCGCCTCTCCTCCTCCTCTCCCGTCTCCTCCCCATCGGCTGCGACGAGTCATGTGTTCGTTACCAGCACGCTTTCTCCTCAGCACACCCACCTCCTGCACCGCCGCCTTTGCCACGTTCACTCTGCCGCAGTCGAGAGCATGCTCCGCACCCAGCCGGCCAAGGGCCTTGATCCGGAGACTTTCCCTCTCCCGTGCCCTACAGAGTGCATTGACTGCGCTCAGGGGAAGATGCACCGGTCCACGTACCCCCTATCTTCCTCCGGTGCGTCCGCCCCCCTTGACCTTGTCCACTCGGACGTCATGGGCCCTCTCACCACCGAGTCCCTCGGTGAGCATGACCGCTATGTCCTCACTCTTACGGACGACTACTCTCGCTATCGTTGGGTCTTCTGCCTCAGGCAGAAGAGCGATGTCGCCCGAACCATTCATGACTGGCTTGTCCTTGCGGAGCGCGAGTGTGGCCGCCCCCTTCGCCGCTTTTGCTCCGATCGCGGTGGAGAGTACCTGGGTGAGGCCACAACGTTTCTCGCCTCCCGCGGTATCCGCCATGAGACGTGTGCGCCCTACACACCCGCCCAGAACGGCGTCTCCGAGCGGTGGAACCGTACCATGGCCGACGCCGTCCGCACCATGCGGGTCGAGTCCGGTCTCTCCGATGGCTTCTATTTTGAAGCCATGGCCTACATGACCTGGGTCTGGAACCGGGTTCCCCACGGTCCCCTTCCCCGCCAGTCCACGCCCTATCAGCACTGGTGCGGTCGGCGTGCTGACCTCCGCCCGGCTCGCGTCTGGGGCTGCGTAGCCGTTGTGTGGCTTCCCACCCCACAGCAGGGCGGCAAGCTCGCCCCCCGCGGACGCCCCTGCACTTTTCTCGGCGTGTCTCGTCAGTCCAAGGCCTGGCGCTTCTGGGACCCATCCCGACACAGCATCGTCGAGTCCCGCGATGCCCTCTTCTTTGAGGACCTGTTTCCCCGCAACCTCGTCCGCTCCGGCTCGTCCGTGTCCCTCCCGTCGTGTGGGGGAGTGGTGAGTCCGTCCTCCGCCCTGTCGCTTCCGGGTGACACATCACTCCGTCCCTCCGGGCCGGCAGCCCCAGACGCGTCCGCTGGCCCCTCCGAGCCGGCAGCCCCAGTCGCGTCCGCTGACCCCTCAGGGCCGACAGCCCCAATCGCGTCCGCTGACCCCTCCGGGCCGGCAGCCCCAGTCGCGTCCGCTGGCCCCTCCGAGCTAGCTGCCCCAGTTGCGTCTACTGGCCCCTCCGGGCCGGCAGCCCCAGTCACGTCCGCTGGCCCCTCCGGGCCGGCAGCCCCAGTCGCGTCCGCTGGCCCCTCCGGGCCGGCGGCCCCAGTCGCTTCTGATAGTCCCTCCGGGCCCACGGCCCCAGTCGCGTCCGCTGACCCCCCCGGGCCAGCAGCCCCAGTCGCGTCCGCTCGCCCCTCCGGGTCGGCAGTCCCAGCTGTGTCCGCTGACCCCTCTGGCCCAGCAGTGCCTGTTTCGTTTACTGGCTCCTCCTGACCAGTAGCCCCGTCCGCCTCCGTCGGCCCGTCGGACTCAGCACCATCTTCTGCCCGACCGCGCTACACACGTGGCCCAGGCGGCAGCCTCCGACCTCGGCCGACAGTGAGCGCGAAGACCGTCGCTCCCCGTCCCGTGGCACCTCGACCCCCTGTGACTCCACGTGTTTCCTACACTCCCACGGTCGTGAGTGGGGGCCCTGGCACAAAGGCTCTCGGTCTGACCACTTCTGCCATCATCGCAGACCTTCACCCTGGCTCTACATTGGGTACGCCATGCTTTATCACGAGCATCGGCATGCTGTTGTGGCTGCACTCGCACGCATCCCACCTGGGGCTCGTGATGCACACGCCCTCTCAGTCCGGTCCACTGCGCGCCCAGAGGACACTTCCACCCTACGCAAGGTTTGAGCCTCCCCTGAGGCCGCACACTGGGATGCTGCCTGTGCCGAGGAGCTCGCTGCTATCCGACAGCACCACGTGTATGACCTCATCGACCTCCCTCCAGGTCGGAAGGCCATTGGTGCCAAGTGGGTCTTTCGGCGTAAGTGGAAGCCTGACGGATCCTTGGACAAGTACAAGGCCCGTCTCACAGCAAAGGGGTTCGCTCAGGTCCCTGGGGTCGATTACGACCAGATCTTCGCCCCAGTTGGCCGGTTCTCCACTAGCCGGGCGCTCTTCAGCCTGGTCGCCCAGCACGGGTGGGAGCTGGATCAGATGGATGTGAGTAACGCATTCCTCCATGGCTCACTGGAGGGTGAGGAGCTCTACATGACGCAGCCACCGGGCTTCGACTGTGAGAGTTTGGCGGCTGTGGAAGGCCCTCTATGGCCTGATGCAGTCGCCTCGGTGCTGGAACCAGGAGATCAGCAGTACGCTTCTCCGTGGCGGCCTCCAGCGCAGCACCGCTGACCCCGCACTGTTCGTCAGCCCGCGAGGTCAGACCTTCGCCGCGGTTCTGGTCTACGTCGACGATCTCCTCATTGCGTCGCCAGACGCGGCAGCCATCCAGCGCGTCAAGGACCTGCTGCACGCCGCCTACCAGATGAAGGATCTCTGGTCTGCCCGAGTCTTCCTGGGCACAGAGCTCGAGCATGATCGCTCCCAGGGCATCCTGCACGTCCACCAGGCTGCCTATGTGCAGACCCTGTCCACTCGCTTCGCCGAGGACTTGCCCCTCGTGCCTAGTGTATCCTCACCCATGTCACCCGATGGCAAGGTGAAGTTGAAAAGTCACGACCCAGCTGTTTTGGGGGAGCCAGTTGATGTAACCACGTATCTGCGGGTCATCGGGTCACTGATGTTTCTGGCGACGACGACGTGTCCAGACATCGCGTTTGCCGTCAACCTTCTGGCCCAGTTCTCTCAGGAGCCGCGTCACCTCCATTTTGAGGCCGCGATCCGAGTACTACACTATGTCGTCTCGACCCCTCGGCGAGGTCTCATGTTCCGCCGTCAGCCGTCCGTTGCAGTGGGGTACACCGACAGTGACTGGGCCGGCAATCCAGACGGTAAGAGTCGCACTGGCTGGATTTTTCTGGTCGGGGCCACAGCTATGTCTTGGCGCAGTGGCAAGCAGGGGTGCATTGCACGCAACACTGCTAAGGCTGAGTACGTGGCCCTTGGCTCAGGCGCGTGTGAGAGTGTGAGGCTACGTCGTCTGCTGTCCGAGTTGCGTCAGTCTGTCGCATCCATCACCTTGCATTGTGACAATGAGAGTGCCATGGCCATCGCCGACAATGACGGTGTGCATCACAAACGCACAAAGCACATCAATGTTGAGTATCACTATGTGCGTTCGTTGTTGCATGACGGTAGCATCAGCGTCGTATGGGTTGAGACTGCTCGACAGCTGGCTGACTTCTTGACCAAGGCACTGAAGCGGGACTCGTTCAAGAAAGCTGTGAGTTCAGTCGGCGTGCGTCTGTGAGTTGCCCTCTTTGTCTCTGCCCGCCCATGTACGCTACGCCTGTGAGTCATGAGGGAGTGTTGGTTTTTTGCGCTCATTGTGCTCTGTTGTGTCCTCCCGGCTTGTCTACATCGGCGTGCAGATGACTGACGGCGAGACTCGACGCTGATGGAGTGTCATCCGGTGGAGCCGACGTACGCTGAGGTCGTCTCGCAGATCGCTGGAGCCTCCTCTCTCCAGCGACGTGTTCAGCTCCATCGGCAGGCCTCCTCGGCGGTCGCGCTGCCGGCCGTCACTACCACCACAGTCGCTGTCTGCTACGTCCAGCGCGTCCTGTCGTGCCTGCGTCATCATGCGCTGCCTAGGGTCCCTGTTGCATGTTGCATGGCCCTGTTCGGCAGCATAAACCGTCATGGGCGCTGCCTGGGTTCAGGCTGCCATAACTCCTTGCTTCTATTTTTCTAGATGATTCTGACCACACGGTTGCGTTTGCAGCGTCAGTATTATGGTATGGTCCAGTTTTCAGGCAAAACGGACGACGCCCGGGTTTTGGGCTGTCGGTCGTCTGGCAGGCCTCACCGAGAAAACCTGCCAGCCTGAATATAGCTATATTCTGATTGGCTGATGAACTGAGTAACAAGCTCTACAGAGCTGGGGGGGGGCTAGCACTTCGAGGGGTCCCCCATTGCTGTCCATTCTTCATTCCTAATCAGTTACTATCAGTTTTCAGTTGCTTTCTGGCGCTAACTCTAGCGCGCGCGTTTCTGAGTAACAAACCCAGAGCTTCCAGACTTAGACTCTAGAGCAGCAGACTGAGGGGGCAGCTGACTTAAGCAACGAGCGTGGAAGCCCGCACGCTGCATCAACAACGCTGCTGCCCCAACTTGCTGCATAGACTTTCCTTTTAATCCAGCGAGTGCGACTCTTACCGTCTGGATTGCCGGCCCAGTCAGTGTCGGTGTAGCCCACTGCGACGACGGATGGCTGACGGCGGAACATGAGACCTCGCCGAGGGGTCGAGACGACATAGCGCAGTACTCCGATCGCGGCCTCAAAGTGGAGGTGACGCGGCTCCTGAGAGAACTGGGCCAGGAGGTTGACGGCGAACGCGATGTCTGGACGCGTCGTCGTCGCCAGGAACATCAGTGACCCGATGACCCGCAGATACGTGGTCACATCAACTGGCTCCCCCACAACAGCTGGGACGTGACTTTTCAGCTTCACCTGGCCATCGGGTGACATGGGTGAGGATGCGCTAGGCACGAGGGGCAAGTCCTCGGCGAAGCGAGTGGACAGGGTCTGCACATAGGCATCCTGGTGGACGTGCAGGATGCCCTGGGAGCGATCATGCTCGAGCTCCATGCCCAGGAAGACTCGGGCAGACCCGAGATCCTTCATCTGGTAGGCGGCGTGCAGCAGGTCCTTGACGCGCAAGATGGCTACCGCGTCTGGCAACACAATGAGGAGATCGTCGCCGTAGACCAGAACCGCGGCGAAGGTCTGACCTCGCGGGCTGACGAATCGTGCGGGGTCAGCGGTGTTGCGCTGGAGGTCGCCACGGAGAAGCGTACTGCTGATCTCCTGGTTCCAGCACCGAGGCGACTGCATCAGGCCATAGAGGGCCTTCTGCAACCGCCACACTCTCCCAGTGCCGTCGTCGAAGCCCAGGGGCTGCGTCATGTAGATCTTCTCATCCTCCAGTGAGCCATGGAGGAATGCGTTGCTCACATCCATCTGATGCAGCTCCCACCCGTGCTGGGCAACCAGGCTGAAGAGCGCCCGGCAAGTGGATAACCGGCCAACTGGGACGAAGATCTGGTCGTAATCGACCCCAGGGACCTGAGCGAACCCCTTTGCTGTGAGACGGGCCTTGTACTTGTCCAAGGATCCGTCAGGCTTCCACTTACGCCAAAAGACCCACTTGGCACCAATGGCCTTCCGACCAGGAGGGAGGTCAACGAGGTCATACACGTGGTGCTGTTGGATAGCAGCAAGCTCCTCGGCAAAGGTAGCATCCCAGTGTGCGGCCTTAGGGGAGGCTCGAGCCTCGCGTAAGGTGGAAGGGTCCTCTGGGCGCGCTGTGGACCGGACTGAGAGGGCGTGTGCATCACGAGCCCCAGGTGGGATGCGTGCGAGTGCAGTCACAACAGCATGCCGATGCTCGTGGTAAAGCATGGCGTACCCCAATGCAGAGCCCGGGTGAAGGTCTGCGATGATGGCAGAAGTGGTCAGGCCGAGAGCCTTTGTGCCAGGGTCCCCACTCACGACCGTGGGAGTGGAGGAGACACGTGGAGCCACAGGGGGTCGAGGTGCCACGGGACGGGGAGCGACGGTCTGCGCGCTCACTGTCGGCCGAGGTCGGAGACTGCCGCCTGGGCCACGTGTGTAGCGCGGTCGGGCAGAAGATAGTGCTGAGTCCGACGGGCCGACAGAGGCGGACGGGGCTACTGGTCCGGAGGAGCCAGCAGACGCAACAGGCGCTGCTGGGCTAGAGGGGCCAGCGGACACAGCTGGGGCTGCCGGCCCGGAGGGGCAAGCGGACGCGACTAGGGCTGCTGGCCCGGAGCGGCGAGCGGATGCGACTGGGGCTGCTGGCTCGGAGGGGTCAGCGGACGCGACTGGGGCCGTCGGCCGGAGGGACTATCGGAAGCGACTGGGGCTGCCGACCCGGAGGGGCCAGCGGACGCGACTGGGGCCGTCGGCCCGGAGGGACTATCGGAAGCGACTGGGGCTGCCGGCCCGGAGGGGCCAGCGGACGCGACTGGGGCTGTCGGCCCGAAGGGACTATCGGAAGCGACTGGGGCTGCCGGCCCGGAGGGGCTAGCGGACGCGACTGGGGCTGTCGGCCCGGAGGGGCCAGCGCACGCGACTGGGGCTGCCGGCCTGGAGGGGCCAGTGGACGCGACTGGGGCTACCGGCCCGGAGGGGCCAGCGGACGCGGCTGGGGCTGCCGGCCCGGAGGGACGGAGTGATGTGTCACCCGGAAGCGACAGGACGGAGGACGGACTCACCACTCCCCCATGCGACGGGAGGGACACGGACGAGTCGGAGCGGACGAGGTCGCGGGGAAACAGGTCCTCAAAGAAGAGGGCATCGCGGGACTAGACGATGCAGTGTCGGGATGGGTCCCAGAAGCGCCAGGCCTTGGACTGACGAGACACGCCGAGAAAAGTGTAGGGGCGTCCGCGGGGGGCGAGCTTGCCGCCTTGCTGTGGGGTGGGCAACCACACAACGGCTACGCAGCCCCAGACGCGAGCCGGGCGGAGGTCAGCACGTCGACCGCACCAGTGCTGATAGGGCGTGGACTGGCGGGGAAGGGGACCGTGGGGAACCCGGTTCCAGACCCAGGTCATGTAGGCCATGGCTTCAAAACAGAAGCCATCAGAGAGACCGGACTCGACCCGCATGGTGCGGACGGCGTCGGCCATGGTACAGTTCCACCGCTTGGAGACGCCGTTCTGGGCGGGTGTGTAGGGCGCAGACGTCTCATGGCGGATACCGGGGGAGGCGAGAAACGTCGTGGCCTCACCCAGGTACTCGCCATCGCGATCGGAGCGAAAGCGGCGAAGGGGGTGGCCACACTCGCGCTCCGCGAGGACAAGCCAGTCCTGAATGGTTCGGGCGACATCGCTCTTCTACGTGAGGCAGAAGATGCAATGGTAGCGAGAGTAGTCGTCCTTAAGAGTGAGGACATAGCGGCCATGCTCACCGACGGACTCGGTGGGGAGAGGGCCCATGACGTCCGAGTGGACAAGGTCAAGGGGGGTGGACGCACGGGAGGAAGATAGGGGGTACGTGGACCGGTGCATCTTCCCTTGAGCGCAGTCAATGCACTTAGTGGGGCACGGGAGAGGGAGAGTCTCCGGATCAAGGCCCTTGGCCGGCTGGGTGCGGAGCATGCTCTCTACTGCGGCAGAGGGAACATGGCAGAGGCGGCGGTGCAAGAGGCGGGTGTGCTGAGGAGAAAGAGTGTTGGTAACGGACACATGACCAGTCGCAGCCGACGGGGAGGAGACGGGAGGGGAGGAGGAGAGGCGGGGAACGTGCCACAAGTTGCCACAGGCGGTGGCGTGCAGGACGACAAGACCCGACGGACGCAACGACACAGTGCCATCACCACGTGAGTGCACAACGTCCATGCTCATGCGGTCAAGGGCAGTCACGGACAGGAGGCTGAGCTCGAGACCTGGGACGAAGAGAACATCGGTCAGAAAGACGTCACCGGCCGGACCACGAAAACGAACGACGCCTACCCCACGGACAGGCAACACCTGTCCCGAGCCCGTCCGGACATCGGAGACATCGCCGATGGGACTGAGCATACTGAAGGCCTCGCGAGAGGCCGTCATGTGATGCGTGGCCCCAGAGTCTATGATCCAGGTCTCAGCAGGGTCCTGGACAGGGGTCGCCAGATCAGTCACGGTCACATGGCAGCAAGCGAGGGACGCGGACACGGTGGAAGGAGGCGCGAAACGAGACTGCCAGTCGTCAAGCCATGAAATGTCGTCAAGGAGTGGGGTGGGGGAGATCACGGGAGATGACGAGACAGATGAGGGAACGGGACACGACTGGAGCTCAGTCTCAGTAATGCAGGGATGGGCCGGAGGGAGGGAGGTGACGCAACTCGCACTTCCCTGGGGAGGAGGGCGAGGGAAGCCAAGCTGGAGCGCGATGAACTGCTCCAGCTGACGCTCTTGGGATGACGGCCCAGGAGTGGAGACCGAATGCGGAGTGACGGCGGCGGAGCCCGGGTAGTAGGAGGGCTGAGCCGGCGAAGGAAGCGGAGGTGTCGACGGCTGAGGGTAGTACTGCGGCGGGTAGTACTGCTGTGGTGCGAGTGTCTGCAGGACAGGCGGAGCTGTCGGAGTGGCAGGACTAGCAGCAGCGACGGCGGCAGAGGCGAGGCGGCGCTCTCGCTGGTGTCGCATGGTGGCGATGACGCGAGCCTCGTCTGTCAGGAGAGGGCACGTGTACCACCCGTGCCCGGGCTCGCCACAGTTGTGGCAGAGCGAGCTACTACCGCCGGAACCGGTCGATGACTGCTGCTGCTAGTGTTGCGATGGACCCTTGCCCTTCTTGTTCCGGCTTTTCTTCTTCTTCCTCGAGGGCGATGGTGAAGCTGCGACGGGAGAGGCAACGGCCACGGAGGCAATGGCAGTGGCGGCGATGGCAGGGGATGCAAGGGCCTCCGCGCGATGGAGCTGGGACTCCTGGCGAGCTTCCTCAATGCGGAGGAAGAGCTCATACGCCCAGGGCATGAGAGTGCCCTGGGCCTCCATGGTCGAGAGTACGTCCTGAGGGTAGTGGACGAAGACGTCCGTGTATGCGCTGGTGGCGCCGCGCTTGATGGTGAGGAGCGTGGACAGAGGGGGCGGAGCAGATTTGCCGAGTCGACGGAGGATGTCCTCCGCCCGCTGCCAGTAGGCAGTGACCGTCTCGGTCTCCCCCATGTGCAGGGAGTTGAACTCCCGGAGCAGACAGCTGATCTCAACGTCGCTGGACAGGCGATGGGGTCTGGTGAGGACGTGCCATGCGGCTGCGGGATCAGGGATGTCACCAGCGGTGAAGTCGCCGAGGAAGGGCTCCAGGGCAAGGCGGGAAGCTGGGGGGGCAACTTGTACGAGGGCGCGGACGGCGCGACCAGCGTCATATAGCTGATCGGCCTGGGTGGAGTCGTAAGGGAGGGTGTAGTAGGCCCACAGACCCTCACCCTGCGCCCAGATCCGGAAGCTGAGGTCCCAGCTCCGGAACTGCTCGCCGACCTGAAGCGGCGGCGGCGGTGTCTCAAAGTCCTTCTGCCTACGGCCGGCACCCAGAGTGGGGCCAAGGACGGAGGTCACTGTCTGCCGTTGGCGCTGAGTCTGCTGCTGAGCTAGGTAGTACGTGGCGGCGGACACAGCGGGGTTAGCATACCTTGGAGGGGTGAATGACGACATCGCACTGGTGAAGGTGTATGAGGCAACTGGCTGTAGCGCTGCAAGCTGCTGTGTCAAGGCGGCGAGTTGTTGCTGAAGAGCAGCAAGTGGGTCAGGGTTGCCGCCAACGCTACCAGTGGGCTGGTGTTGCTGCTGCTGCTGCTGCTGTAGGGGCGGCGGCTGCTGCTGCTGCAGTGACGGTGGCTGCTGCTGTATGGGCGGCGGCTGCCGCTACTGCAGCGGCGGCGGCTGCTGCTATAGAGGCGGCGGCTGCTGCTGCTGCAGTGACGGTGGCTGCTGCTGTATGGGCGGCGGCTGCCGCTACTGCAGCGGCGGCGGCTGCTGCTATAGAGGCGGCGGCTGCTGCTGCTACAACGGCGGCGGCTGTTGCTGTTGAGGCGGCGGCGGCTGCTGTTGCTGCTGATTTGGCTGCTGCTGGTGCGGCGGTGGCACCTGCTGTTGCCGTGGCAGCGGCGGCTCCTCCTGCTGCTGCGGTGGCGGCAGCTGCTGCTCCTGCGGCGGCGGCGGCTGCTGCTGCTGCTGCGGCGGCGGGTGCTGCTTTTGCTGCTGCTGCTGCTGCAGCAGTCGTTGCATGAAAGGAGGGGTAGGGGTCCCCCCACCGGAGGAGGACCCCTCCTCGCCGGGACTACCAGCCATGTCTTAGTTTCCTTTCCTTTTTTCTTTTTTTGTCTTTGTGTTACTGATGTCCGCAGGAGATGGGAGCAGTGGGGAGTCTACCCACTGCTTTGGCCTTCCCCCTTTCCCCATTTCCCCCTCTTCCTCTCCCTTTTTTTGTGTGTGTGTTGATGATGTTAGAAGTGACGTCAGCAGCGATGTCAGTAGAGGGGTGCTGACGTTAGCAGCGGCGGATGTTGGGGCCACCGCTGCTGCTGTTGGTGCTGATGCTGCTGCAGCCACTGTTGCTGCTGCTGTTGCTGTTGCTGCTGCTGCTGCTGTTGGTGCTGCTGCTGTTGCTTGGTGCTGCTGCTGCTGCTGCTGCTGCTACTGCAGCAGCTGCTGCTGTTGTCGCTGCTGCTGCTGTTGTCGCTGCTGCTGCTGCTGCTGCTGCTGCTGTTTGCTGCTGCTGCTACTGCTACTGTTGCTGCTGCTGCTGCGGTTGCTGTAGCTACTGCTGTTGTTGCTGTTGCTGTTGCAGTTGTAGCTGCAGCTACTGTTGCTGCGAGCTGCAGCAGCTGCTGTGGCTGCTGTAGCTCGCTGCTGCTGCTCAGGGCTGCTGCAGCTGCTGTGTGCTACAGCAGCTGCTCGCTGCAGCTACGGGCTGCTGCAGCGAGCTGCGGGGGTGGGGGATTTTTTTGTTGCCTTTTTTTTTCCGTTTGTCATAGCGGGCAGCAGCCTGCTGTCTGCTGTCTGCTACGAGCAGCGGGCTGCTGCTCACCTGGCAGCAGTGAGCTGCTGCTCGCTGGCAGCAGCGAGCTGCTGCTCGCTGCTTGCTAGCTGCGAGCAGCGAGCAGCAGCAGCCGCGGCTGGCAGCTGCCAGCTGCTGCTCGCTGCTGCTGCTGCTGCTGTAGCTGGCCGCTGCTGTAGCTCGCTGCAGCAGCTGCTGCAGCCCGCTGCTGCTACTATACGCTGCTACAGCTGCTACGTGCTGCGGCTGCTGCGTGCTGCCGCTGCGGGCTGCTGCTATGGGCTGCTGCTGCAGCGGGCTGCTGCCGTAGCTGGCTGCTACTGCGCGCTGCTGCTGCTGCTGCTCCTGTGCGCTGCTGCTGCTGCTTCGAGCTGTTGCTGCTGTTGGCTGCTGCGAGCTGCTGCTTCTGCCTGCTGCTGCTAGTGGTGCCAGTCACTACACCTGGGTGACGTTGCCGCTTGCGTCTTCGCCCACAGACATCAGAAGCCGCCTGCCGCTCACCTCCTCGCGTCACGCGTGGGGGTCAGTGCTGCTGAAAAAATTTCGGCAGCATTTCCCCTGGCCCAGTGGCCGTGGGAAAAAATCTGACGCCGCCACCAGGAGGGTCAATGCTGTCGGAAAAAATCCGGCAGCATGTCCCCTGCACTGGCGCGTATGGGGGTCCGCCGGCGTTGTCTGGCACCTGTTCGCTAGTCTTCTGCTGCTGTTGCTACGCCCTGGCTCTGATACCAAAAAGGAAAGTCTATGCAGCAAGTTCGGGCAGTAGCGTTNAGCGGGCAGCAGCCTGCTGTCTGCTGTCTGCTACGAGCAGCGGGCTGCTGCTCACCTGGCAGCAGTGAGCTGCTGCTCGCTGGCAGCAGCGAGCTGCTGCTCGCTGCTTGCTAGCTGCGAGCAGCGAGCAGCAGCAGCCGCAGCTGGCAGCTGCCAGCTGCTGCTCGCTGCTGCTGCTGCTGCTGTAGCTGGCCGCTGCTGTAGCTCGCTGCAGCAGCTGCTGCAGCCCGCTGCTGCTACTATACGCTGCTATAGCTGCTACGTGCTGCGGCTGCTGCGTGCTGCCGCTGCGGGCTGCTGCTACGGGCTGCTGCCGTAGCTCGCTGCTACTGCGCGCTGCGGCTGCTGCTGCTCCTGTGCGCTGCTGCTGCTGCTTCGAGCTGTTGCTGCTGTTGGCTGCTGCGAGCTGCTGCTTCTGCCTGCTGCTGCTAGTGGTGCCAGTCACTACACCTGGGTGACGTTGCCGCTTGCGTCTTCGCCCACAGACGTCAGAAGCCGCCTGCCGCTCACCTCCTCGCGTCACGCGTGGGGGTCAGTGCTGCCGAAAAAATTTCGGCAGCATTTCCCCTGGCCCAGTGGCCGTGGGAAAAAATCTGACGCCGCCACCAGGAGGGTCAATGCTGTCGGAAAAAATCCGGCAGCATGTCCCCTGCACTGGCGCGTATGGGGGTCCGCCGGCGTTGTCTGGCACCTGTTCGCTAGTCTTCTGCTGCTGTTGCTACGCCCTGGCTCTGATACCAAAAAGGAAAGTCTATGCAGCAAGTTCGGGCAGTAGCGTTGTTGATGCAGCGTGCGGGCTTCCACGCTCATTGCTTAAGTCAGCTGCCCCCTCAATCTGCTGCTCTAGAGTCTAAGTCTGGAAGCTCTGGGTTTGTTACTCAGAAACGCGCGCGCCAGAGTTAGCACCAGAAAGCAGCTGAAAACTGATAGTAACTGATTAGGAATGAAGAATGAACAGCAATGGGGGACCCCTCCAAGTTCTAGCCCCCCCCCCAGCTCTGTAGAGCTTGTTACTCAGTTCATCAGCCAATCAGAAAATAGCTAATTTCAGGCTGGCAGGTTTTCTCGGTGAGGCCTGCCAGACGGCCGACAGCCCAAAACCTGGGCGTCGTCCGTTTTGCCTGAAAACTGGACCATACCATAATACTGACGCTGCAAACACAGCCGTGCGGTCAGAATCAGCTGGAAAAATAGTAGCGAGGAGTTACGGCAGCCTGAACCCAGGCAGTGCCCACGACGGTTTATGCTGCCGAACAGGGCCATGCAACATGCAACAGGGACCCTAGGCAGCGCATGACGACGCAGGCACGACAGGACGCGCTGGACGCATTCAGACAGCGACTGCGGTGGTAGTGACGGCCGGCAGCACGACCGCTGAGGAGGCCTGCCGATGGAGCTGAACACGTCGCTGGAGAGAGGAGGCTCCAGCGAACTGCGAGATGACCTCAGCGTGCGTCGGCTCCACCGGATGACACTCCATCAGCGTCGAGTCTCGCCGTCAGTCATCTGCACGCCAATGTACACAAGCCGGGACAACACAACAGAGCACAATGAGCGCAAAAAACCAACATGCTCTACTCTGTTCGTGCTTTGCTCTCTCCTTGTTGGTAAACTTTATGTGAATTGTTGTTACATTCCCACGGTAGATATGTTTGAATTGAGAAGTTTCCTAGAACCTTCTTAACCACTTGCCGCGACACTAGGCGTCAGCGCCAGGTCAGCGTGTGACAACAGTCACAAGTTAGAGACAAAACTGCAAGGGTCTGGGTTGGGACACGAACAGAGTGTCAGGATACTCAAACTGAATACAATTGCAGGGAGAGATAACAAATGACAGGTCCAAGGCATAGATACCTGCCGCGGCGCACGGCGGGTGTCGCACGCGGCAGTCCAAGAGCTGTCCTAGAAACCGGCTCAAAACCACTGTTTTGGCCGTAACTCTGCGCACACATGTCAGAATGCTACGCCGTCTAAACCTAGACGTGCAAGATCAAAAGATGGACGCTACGACTGGTCACATGCATGCATCCATCATCAGATGGTGGACATACAATGCAAAAAACATGCAAATAGGGCTCATGGCCAGTCCATCGAAAGACGCCTGCAAGCTGTAGAGAAGATAGCAGAGAGTCCCGGCAGCATTAGGGGCTCTGGAACGGTAGTCGGCCAGCTCCAAGCCGGTAGTCCGCCGCCAGTCGTCGCACCAGTGTCACCAGGGCCCGCCTCAGGGATCTGCACGAGTATGGACACGGCCGAGTGGTCACAGTAAAGTGTACAAGAACGTCACAAATCACAACATGAACTTCAACTATTTTCAAAGGATGGTCTCATTCTTGTGTGCAAAATGGTGACTGGAAGGAGCTCGGCCCGGATTTTCTCTGCAAATCATGAGAGTCAACATTGGGAGAATGCGCCGACTCATGCACCCTCCTGTCTCAACCCTGGGGCGACAAGTAACACAAACGAACAATTTCAGGGTCGCCTGCTGGGACGATTTGCATGTTAAGGTGTGTTGTAGCTATGTCTGTAAACAGTTGACATGTGAATGCCTTTTTACTACAAGCACATGCACACAAATGCTGACAGGTAAGAAACCAAGGAGTTCATCATTGGGGACGCTTATGTTGAAGCTGTGTCCAATTCCCGACCGCTAACATCTGTTATGTCCTCTTGTCTCATCACACATGTTCATGTTGAGGTTCGTTGGCTACTCACATATGTTGGTTTTCGCGCATCTCTCATTGTACTCTATTGTGTCCTCCCGACTTGTGTACATCGGCGTGCAGATGACTGATGGCGAGACTCAACGCCACTGCAGTGTCGCTCGGTGGAGCCGACGCACGCTGAGGCCCACGCACCGTTTGCTGAAGCCTCCTCCCTACGGCGATGCGCTTAGCTCCATCGACAGGCCTCCGCGGCGGTCGGGCCGTCGGCGGTCACTGCCATTACAGATGCTGTTTCCATGCACTCAACATTGTTTCTGGTTGTGGCATTGCGTCTCCATCGTCATTCTATGCCTAGGGTCCATGTCTCCTGCTGTGTGGCCCTGCTTGACATCACTGAGTGTCGTAGGCACTGCCCGGGTTTGGGCAGCCATAACTCTTCCCTTCTGCTTTTCTAGCTGATTCTGACCGCACGACTGCGTTTGCAGCGTCGATGTTATGGTATGGTCCAGTTTTCAGGCAAAACGGACGACGCCCGGGTCTTGGGCTGTCGGGCGTCTGCCAGGGCTCACAGAGAAAACCCTGCCTGCCAGAAAATAGGTCTAGGACTATTTTCTGATTGGCTGGTTAGCTGAGTAACAAGTTCTACACTAGTGGGGGGGAGCTAGAACTTGGAGGGGTCTTCCATTGTGGCTCACTCTTGATTCCTAATCAGTCACTTTCAGTTTTCAGTTCCTTTCTGGCGCTAATACTGGCGCGCGCGTTTCTGAGTAACAAACCTAGAGCTTCCAGACTTCGACTCTAGAACGGTAGACTGAGGGGGCAGCTGACTTAAGCAACGAGCGTGGAAGCCCGCACGCTGTATCAACAACGCTGCTGCCCCAACCTGCTGCCTAGGTTTTCCAGCTTGGTGTCAGAGCCAGAGCGTAGCAGCAGCAGCAGAAGACTGGCGAACAGGTGCCAGACAACGTCGGCGGACCCCCATACGCGCTAGTGCAGGGGAAAGACTGCTGGATTTTTTTCGGCAGCATTGACCCGCCTGGTGGTGGCGTCAGATTTTTTCCCACGGCCACTAGGCCAGGGGAAATGCTGTCAAAGTTTTTTGGCAGCACTGACCCCCATGCGTGACGCGAGGAGGTGAGCGGCAGGCTGCGTCAGACACCTGCGGGCGACGACGCACGCTGCAACGTTACCCAGGTGTAGTGACTGGCACTAGCACACAGCAGCAGCAACCTGCAGCAGCGCCAGGCGCAGGCCACGGCAGCGAGCAGTGGAAGAAATAGCCAGCAATAGCTGCATGAAACGGTAGCAGCAAGCAGTAGAAGTAGCAGCTCGCAGCAGCCCGCAGCAGCAACACGCAACTGCAGCAGTAGCAGCACGGAGCAATAGCCTACAACAGCAGCACGCAGCAGCAGCGAGGAGCAGCTGCAGCGCGCAGCAGCTACAGCTGCGTGCAGTAGCAGCAGGGGGCTGCAGCAGCCGTAGCAGCGAACTGCAGCAGCCGTAGCAACGAGCTGCAGCAACAGCCAGCTGCAGCAGCAGCAGCAGCGAGCAGCTGCTGGTAGCAGCCAGCCGCGTGTGCTGCTGCTCATAGCTAGCAGCGAGCACTAGCCCGCTATTGCCAGCGAGCAGCAGCTCGCTGCTCACAGCAGACAGCGGGCGGCTGCCCGCTGTGACAGGAGATACAGAACAAGAAACGAGAAGGAGAGGAAAAAAAACTAAAAAAATTCCCCACCCCGCATCCCGCAGCAGTAGCCCGCAGCAGCAGCGAGCAGTAGCCGCAGCACGCAGCAGCAGCAGCAGTGTGCAGCAGCAGCTGCGGGCTGCAGCAACCACATCAATCGTAGCAGCTCGCAACAGCAGTAGCTGTTGCTGCCACTGCAGCCACAGCAACAGCAGCAATAGCAGCAGTCGCAACCGCAGCAGCAGCAGCAGCAACAGAAGTAGCAACAGTAGCAGCAAGTGCAGCAACAGCAGCAGCAGCAACAACAGTACCTGCATCTGTAGCAGCACTAGCCGTAGCGGCAACAGCACCAAAGCTGCAGCAGCAGCAGCTGCTGCTGCTGCAGCGGCTGCAACAGTAGCAGCAACAACAGCTACAATAGTAGCAGCAACAGCGGCCCGAACAACCGCCGTTGCTGACGTCAGCATCTCGCTGCTCACGTCATTGCTGATGTCTTAAAAAAAGGGGGGGGGAGAAAGAGAAGGGGGATGACAACCAAAGGGGTGGGTAGAATTCCCACCGCCCCAAGCCACTGCTGATATCAGCAAGACAAAGACAAAAAAAACAAAAAACAAAACAAGGGACACCAAAGCATGGCTGGTAACCCCGGTGGGGAGGGGTCCTCTATTGGGGGGACCCAAACCCCCCCTTTCTTGCAGGGACTACAGCAGCAACAGTAGCAGTAGCAACAGCACCAGCAATAGCAGCACCAGCACCAGCACCAACAGCAACAGTAGCAGCAGCAGCAGCAGCAACAGCAGCAGCAGCAGCAGCAGTAGTAGCAGCAGCAGCAGCAGCCCACTGGGGTCATTGGCGGCAACCTTGACCCCCTCGTTGCTCTTCAGCAACAGCTCACCGCCTTGACGTAGCAGCTTGCAACGCTGCAGCCAGTAGCCTCCCAGACTGCCACCAGTGCGCCGCGGTCATTCATCCCTCTAAGGCACGCCAGCCCAGCTGTGCCCAGCTCTGCTACCACGTACTACCTGGCAGAGCAGCAGACTCAGCGCCAGCGGTAGACAGTGACCTTTGTCCTTGGCCCCACTTTGGGCGCCGGCCGCAGGCAGAAGGACTTTGAGACGCCGCCGCCGCCGCTTTAGACCGGTGAGCATTTCCGTAGCTGGGAGCTTAGATTCCGGATCTGGGCGCAAGGTGAGGGCCTGTGGGCATACCACACCCTCCCTTATGACTCCACCCAGGCCGACCAGCTGTACGACACTGGTCGCGCCGTCCGTGCCATCGTCCCAGTCGCCACTCCAGCTTCTCGCCTGGCCCTAGAGCCTTTCCTCGGCGACTTCACCTCTGGCGACATCCCAGACCCTACAGCCGCATGGCACGTCCTCACCAGGCCCCATCGCCTTTCCAGCGACGCTGAGATCAGTCGTCTGCTCCGAGAGTTCAACTCCCTGCATATGGGGGAGACCGAGACGGTCACTGCCTACTGGCAACGGGAGGAGGACATCCTTCGTCGTCTCGGCAAATCTGCTCCACCCCCTGTGTCCGCGCTCCTCACCATCAAGCGCGGCACCATCAACGCGTACACGGACGTCTTTGTACACTACCCCCAGGACGTCCTCTTCACCATGGCGGCCCAGGGCACCCTCATGCCCTGGGCATACGAGCTCTTCCTCCGCATTGAGGAAGCTCGCCAGGAGTCCCAGCTCCATCACACGGAGGCTCTTGCATCCCCCGCTGTCGCCTCCCTTGCCGTTGCCTCCGTGGCCGTCACCTCCCCCGCCGCAGCTACCTCATCGTCTTTGGGGAAGAAGAAGAAGAGCCGGAACAAGAAAGGCAAGGGTCCGCCACAACAGCAACAGCAAAAGCCGTCGACCGGGTCCAGCGGTGGTGGGTCGGTCTGCCACAACTGTGGCCAGCCCGGGCACGGGTGGTACACGTGCCCCCTCTCGACGGACGAGGCGCATGTCATCGCCACCATGCGTCGCCAACGGGAGCGCCGTCTCGCCTCTGCCGCCGTCGCTGCTGCTGGCCCTAACACTTCGACCTCGTCCACCAGCTCCGCCACTCCGACTGCTTCGCCAGTCCCGCAGACACTCGCGCCACAGTAGTACTACCCACAACCGTCGGCGCCTCCGTTCCCGTCACCAACGTTGTCCCTCCCTTACCCGGGCTCCGGTGCCGTCACTCCACACTCGGTCTACACTCCCGGGCCGTCCTCCCGTGAGCGTCAAGTGGAGCAGCTCATCGCGCTCCTACTCGGCCTCACGTGCCCTCCTCCCCAGGGAAGTGCGAGTTGCATCACCTCTTGCTCTCCTGCCCCGCCTTGCATGACTGAGACTGATCTGCGGTCGTGTCCCGTTTCCTCGTCTGTCGCATCGTCGCCCGTGGTCTCCTATACCCCTTCCTATGACGACGTTGCATGGCTTGACAATTGGCAGTCTCGGTTCGCGTCTCCTTCCACCGCGTCTGCATCCCTTGCTTGCTGCCATGTGACCGTTAGCGACCTGGTGATCCCGGTCCAGGACCCCGCTGACACCTGGATCATCGACTCCGGGGCCACACATCACATGACGGTCTCTCGTGAGGCCTTCAGTATGCTCGGTCCTGTAGGCGATGTCTCCGGTGTCTGGACTGGCTCCGGACAGGTGTTTCCTGTCCGTGGTGTTGGCGTTGTTCGTTTCCGTGGTCCTGCTGGTGACGTCTTTCTAACTGATGTCCTCTTCGTCCCTGGTCTCGAGCTCAGCCTCGTGTCTGTCACTGCACTTGACCGCATGAGCATAGACGTTGTGCACTCGCGTGGTGTTGGCACTGTGTTGCTGCGTCCGTCTGGTCTCATAGTACTGCACGCCACCGCCCGTGGGAACCTTTGGCGTGTGCTCCATCTCTCCTCCTCCCCCTCCGTCTCCTCTCCGTCGGCCGCCACAGGCCATGTGTTTTTCACATGTTTGCTTTCTCCTTCGCACACTCGCCTCTTACTCCGCCGCCTTTGCCACGTCCACTCCGTCGTCGTAGACAGCATGCTCCGCACCCAGCCGGCCAAGGGCCTTGACCCAGAGACTTTCCCCCTCCCTTGCCCCAATGATTGCATTGATTGCGCTCAGGGGAAGATGCACCGGTCATGTAACCGTTGATGTACCCGTAGATGTACCCGTTCTCTTCCTCCCGTACGTCCGCCCCTCTTGACCTTGTCCATTCGGACGTCATGGGCCCTCTCTCCACCGAGTCCGTCAGTGAGCACGGCCGTTATGTCCTCACCCTTACTGACGACTACTCTCGCTACCTCTGGGTCTTCTGCCTTCGGCAGAAGAACGATGTCGCCCGCACCATCCAGGACTCGCTTGTCCTTGCGGAGCGCGAGTGTGGCCGCCCTCTTCGCCGCTTTCGCTTCGATCGCGGTGGTGAGTACATGGGCGAGGCCACGACCTTTCTCGCCTCACACGGCATCTACCATGAGACATCAGCGTCCTACACGCCCGCCCAGAACGGTGTCTTCGAACGGTGGAACCGTACCACGGCCGACGCCGTCCGCACCACGCGGGTCCAGTCCGGTCTCTCCGATGGCTTCTACTTTGAAGCCATGGCTTACATGACATGGGTCTGGAACCGGATTCCCCACGGTCCCCTTCCCCGCCAGACCACGCCGTACCAACATTGGTGCGGCCAGCGCGCTGACCTACGCCCGGCTCGCGTCTGGGGCTACGTGGCCGTGGTGTGGCTGCCTGCCCCGTAGCAGGGCGGCAAGCTCACCCTCCGCGGACGTCCCTGCATCTTCCTCGGTGTCTCTCGTCACTCAAAGGCCTGGCGCTTCTCGGATCCCTCCCGGCACTGCATCGTCGAGTCCCAGGATGCACTCTTCTCCGAGGACCTGTTTCCTCGCGACCTCATTCGCTCCGGCTCGTCTATGTCTATCTCGTCGCGTGGGGGAGTGAGTCCGTACTCCCTCTTGTCGCTTCTGGGTGACACATCCCCCAGTCCCTCTGAGCCAGCAGCCCTAGTCGCGTCCGTTGGTCCACCCGGGCCAACAGCCCCAGTCGCGTCCGCTGGTCCCTCTGAGCCGGCAGCCCTAGTCGTGTCCGCTGGCCCCTCCGGTTCGACGGTCCCAGACACACCCGCCAATCCCTCCGGGCCAGCAGCCCCAGTCGCGTCCGCTGGTCCCTCCGGACCGGCAGCCCCAGTCGTGTCCGCTGGCCCCTCCGGTCCGGCAGTCCTAGACACGCCCGCTAGTCGCTCCGGGCCAGCAGCCCCGGTCGCGTCCGCTGGTCCCTCCGGACCGGCAGCCCAAGTCATGTCCGCTGGCCCCTCCGGTTCGTCAGTCCGAGACGCGCCCGCTAGTCCCTCCGGGCCAGCAGCCCCTGTTGTGTCCGCTGGTCCCTCTGGACCGGTAGCTCCAGTCGCGTCCGCTGGCCCATCCGGGCCAACTACCCCGGTTGCATCCGATGGCCCCTCCGGGCCAGCTGCCCCGGTTGCATCCGCTGGCCCCTCCGCACCAGCAACTTCGTCTGCCTCCATTGGCCCGTCGGACTCAGTGCCATCTCCGGCCCTGCCACGCTACTCACGTGGCACAGGCGGCAACCTCGGACCCAGATCGTCGACGAGCGTGCGGACTGTCGCACCAGGCTCCGTGGCGCCTCGACCCCTCGTGGCTCCACGTGTCTCCTCCACTCCCACGGTCGTGAGTGGGGACCCTGGCACCAAGGCCCTCGGCTTGACCACCTCGGCCATCATTGCAGACCTTCACCCGGGCTCCGCACTAAGCTACGCCATGCTCCATCACGAGCATTGGCACGCTGCCGTGCCTGCACTCCCCCGCATCCCACCAGGGGCTCGAGATGCACACGCTCTCTCAGTCTGTTCCACAACACGCCCGGAGGATCCAGCCACCCTGCGCGAGGCACGAGCCTCTCCTGAGGCCGCACACTGGGACGTTGTATGCCGATGAGCTCGCTGCTATCTGACAGCACCATGTGTACGACCTCATCGACCTTCCTCCACGTTGGAAGGCCATCGTCGCCAAGTGGGTTTTTTGGCGCAAGTGGAAGCCGGACGGGTCCTTGGACAAGTATAAGGCCCGCCTTACAGCCAAGGGATTTGCCCAGATTCTTGAGGTCGACTACGACCAGATCTTTGCCCCAGTTGGCCGGTTCTCCACTAGCCGGGCGCTCTTCAGCCTGGTCGCTCAGCATGGGTGGGAGCTACGTCAGATGGATGTGAGCAACACGTTTCTTTATGGCTCAGTGGAGGGTGAGGAGCTCTACATGGTGCAGCCCCCAGGCTTCGACAACGGCACTGGGAGCGTCTGGCGACTGCGGAAGGCCCTCTATGGCCTGAAGCAGTCACCTCGGTGCTGGAACAAAGAAATCAGTAGCACGCTCTTTCGGGGCGGACTCCAGCGTAGCACCGCTGACCCCACACTGTTTGTCAGTCCGTGAGGCCAGACTTTCGCCGCTGTTCTCGTTTACGTCGACGATCTCCTCATTGCATCGCCAGACACGGCTGCCATCCAGCGCGTCAAGGACTTGCTACACGCCGCCTCCCAAATGAAAGATCTCGGATCTGCGAGAGTCTTCCTGGGCATGGAGCTCGAGCATGATCGCTCCCAGGGCGTCTTGCACATCCACCAGGCCGCCTATGTGCACACTTTGTCCACCCGCTTTGCGGAGGACTTGCCACTCGTGCCGAGTGCATCCTCACCAATGTCACCCGATGGTGAAGCTGAAGAGTCCTGACCCAACTGTTGTGGGGGAGCCAGTTGACGTGACCACGTACCTGCAAGTCATCGGGTCACTGATGTTCCTGGTGACGACGACGCGCCCAGACATCGGTTTGACGTCAACCTCCTGGCCCAATTCTCTCAGGAGCCGCGTCACCTCCACTACGAGGCCTCGATCCGAGTATTGCACTATGTTGTCTCGACTCCTCGGCGAGGTCTTATGTTCTGCCGTCAACCGTCTGTGGTCGCGGTGGGATACACCGATATTCACTGGGCCGGCAGTCCGGACGGTAAGAGTCGCACAGGCTGGATCTTTCTGATTGGCGGCACAGCTGTGTCCTGGCGTAGTGGCAAGCAGGGGTGTATTGCACGCAGCACTGCTGAGGCTGAGTACGTGGCTCTTGGCTCAGGCGCGTGTGAGAGTGTGTGGCTGCGTCGTTTGTTGTCCGAGTTGCATCAGCCTGTCGCATCCATCACGTTGCATTGTGACAATGAGAGTGCCATGGCCATCGTCGACAATGACGGCGTGCATCACACACGCACAAAGCATATCAACGTTGAGTATCATTATGTGCGTTCGTTGTTCCATGAAGGCAGCATCAGCATCATGTGGGTTGAGATAGCACGATAGTTGGCTAACTTCTTGACCAAGGCACTGAAGCGTGACTCGTTCAAGAAGGCTGTGAGTTCGGTCGGCATGCGTCCGTGAGTTGCTCTCTTTGTCCATGCTTGCATCTCTGCGTGGTGTGGGGGAGTCTGGTCGTTGTCTGTCTCTGCCCGCACATGCGCACTACGCCTGTGAGTCATGGGGGAGTGTTGGTTTTCGCGCATCTCTCATTGTACTCTGTCGTGTCCTCCCGGCTTGTGCACATCGGCGTGCAGATGACTGACGGCAAGACTCGACGCCGCTGGAGTGTCCCTCGGTGGAGCCGACACGCGTTGAGGCCCACGCACCGTTTGCTGAAGCCTCCTCCCTACGGCGATGCGCTCAGCTCCATCGGCATGCCTCCTCGGCGATCGGGCCGCTGGCTGTCACTGCCACTGCAGATGTGTCTCCATGCACTCAGCATTGTTTCTGGTTTTGGCATTGTGTCTGCATCATCATGCTATGCCTAGGGTCCATGTCTCCGGCTGTGTGGCCCTGCTTGACTTCACTGAGTGTCGTAGGCACTACCCGGGTTCGGGCAGCCATAACTCGTTGCTACTGTTTTTCTAGCTGATTCTGACCGCAAGACTGCGTTTGTAGCGTTGGTATTATGGTATGGTCTAGTTTTCAGGCAAAACGGACGACGCACGGGTTTTGGGCTGTCGGGCGTCTGGCAGGGCTCACCGAGAAAACCCTGCCTGCCAGAAAATAGGTCTAGGACTATTTTCTGATTGGCTGGTTAGCTGAGTAACAAGTTCTACACTGGTGGGGGGGAGCTAGAACTTGGAGGGGTCTTCCATTGTGGCTCATTCTTGATTCATAATCAGTCAATTTCAGTTTTCAGCTGCTTTTTGGCGCTAACACTGCCGCGCGCGTTTATGAGTAACAAACCTAGAGCTTCCAGACTTAGACTCTAGAGCAGCAGACTGAGGGGGCACCTGACTTAAGCAACGAGCGTGGAAGCCCGCACGCTGCATCAACAACGCTGGTGCCCCAACATGCTGCCTAGGTTTTCCAGCTAGATCTATATGCCCTCTTGTCTTCTCCTCCATGCACACACATGTACAAATTAATTGACATGGCATCACTTGGGAAGACGTCAAGCAAGCCTACCATGTTTGGAATCTCTGGCGACTTGACCCAAATGCTTCACCCCGGAGTGCCCGCTGGCACATGTATGGCCATGACTTAATTCCTTATCTCATGTGGGAGATGCTATGGCCCGCACATTCTTAGTGCCGTGTCTGCATCATGTTTGCTTGCCTTGAGTGGTTTTTGGGGGAGCTGCATTTCCCGGGTGCTGATCCTTAGGGGGCCACCATGCCGGGTTCACCCGAGCGTTGGTGAGTAGCCGCCGTTTGGTTTTATGCCGAGTGGTCGGGCTCGACCCCTGGGTGGCGGTGTGTGCTCGCTCGGGTGTGTTGCCCGTGGCGAGAGCACACTCACCGGTTGCTAAGTCTAGCTCGCTCACCCTCACTCACTTGTCTTGGTTTTTCGCCCCAGCTATGAAGGCAAGCGTTTCCCGCATCCATGGCATACAATGTGCTTCCCGTGCATTACTGCTTGCTCACACACGTGTACTCTAGGAAGTTGCCTGGTAACTAATAGTATCAGAGCAAGTGAGGATGCATTCCCACCGCTCATCGATCCTGGTCCCTAGTCTTGGCGCAACACACACACCCACGGCCCTTTCGGCTCGCTCAACTGCCCTCTCGGATGCTCTCTGCATACGGCACTTCTCTCGGCTGCCCTTGGCTGCACTCGGCTGCACTCGGCTGCTCTAGGCCCTCCGCTGCTCTTGCGGCTGCTCTCAACTTCTCTCTCCCTTTTGCCGCTCCCAGCTGCCCTCGACTGCCCTTTGGAGCTGGTCTTTGCTCATGGCTACTCTCCTAACTGCTCTCGGCTGTTCTCTCCTCTTGACTGCTCTTAGTTTTCCTTGGTCTGACCAGCTCTCCGCAGCTCCTACGTGCTGTCCTCAGGAGCAACTGCACACCCAGGTCTCCTTGTAGCCATCCCAAGCAATCACGCTGGATTCGCCACCTCTTGACGTGCCTCCAAACAAGGAGCTTGACTCTCCTCGAACGGCTGCGTGCTACGCCGACCACATGTGGGAGGAACATCGTCTCTTCGACCCTCCTTTGCCCCCCGACAACGACACGCCCCTGTGCTACCGCATGCAAGATCCCTCCTATTGGCGCGAGGAGCTGGCTGAATTGGACGAAAGGGAAGCGGCTGCATAAGAGGAGGAAATCAACTGACAGTTGTACATGGCCGGCGACTTGCCTCCGTCACCGACTCGTCCCTCAGCCATGCAACCACCTACAGCTCCACAGTCATCCAATGCAGCATCTACCTCCAACACCACATCATCTCCGCCCCCTGCCCCAGCTACATCTGCTGAACCGGCTCCGACTCCTGAAGTCCCTGGTGTGATTCCTGTTCTCCTAGCCCACACTGACTCCATTGGCCTGGTGGGCGCCATTCTAGACGCAGCTGCAGGAGCCCCAGCAATCTTTGTTGCCACTGCTCGTGCATACAGGGCTCCCACCCAGATGGCAGTGGGTCGTGCAGCTAAAGCCTACGCGCACACAATAGCTTCTCTCATGCTGCTTGCTGCCGCAACTGCCAACATTGCCACATAGGTCACTGCAGCCACGGCCTCTGTTGCCATTGCTATATCATCCGCTGCCGACTCCACTGCAGCTGCCGTCGGCTCCATCCGCGCCTCTACTGCATCTGCAATCCCGACCTCCACCAGTGCCCCGCGGGAGGTGACACCACACGTCACCACAGTGGTCCTGATTGCATCAGCATCAGCAGTAATTTATTGGGGCCACCGTCACTAGCCTCCTCTGCCTCACCGTGGCAGTTTCAGGATGGGTCGCTGTTCTCGTCTCCTCAGCTGCAACAGTGGTGGCCCCTCTCTTCGCCCTACTGCCCCACCACTCGTTCGATGAGCATCCTCTGCACTCTACACCCTGCACTACACGTTCTCGCATCACTCCCCTCTCCCTGCCTGCTCGCTCTCACCATACCAAGACCAGAGGAAACAACAGAGGCTCTTCAAGCCCCCCTGAGTGAGGCATAGGCGGCACGACGCAAAGCTGAGGATGAACTGCACCTGAACAGCGAAGCACAGCATGAGTTGGCCGGCACAATAGCGACCCTAGACATAGAACGTCTTTGGACTATACCTGCCCTTGCTGCTGCCCTTCCTACTGATAGCACTACATCTGCTGACTCGTCTGTACCTCCCAGTGGTGGTATCCCCAACTCCTCTTTGCCTACTCTCTGAGTAGCTGGTTTAGCTTGGGTACTCCTACCCGCAATGCAGAAGGACTTCGAAAATCCACCACCACAGCTTACATCCAAACTCACATTCACCTCCTGGGAAACGCGCTTCAGCGTGTGGGCCCAAGGGTGTTTACTGTGGGAGTACTACTCCTCCCCAAAGGCACCGTTTGTTCCACAGCCAGCGGAGGCGGCTCGTGCACTCCCTCATCACTGCTAGACCCGAAAGCCTCCTTGATGACATTGGTACGTACAATACAGACCCGATCCGAGGCACACTTGCTAACCCCATCAGTGCATACTCTCTCATTTGTCGTCGCAAGACAGTCAGTGGGCATGCAGTCCAGAGTGCTCTTACTGTGCAGTTTAACACCTTGCAGATGCGGGCTGATGAGACTACCCACGAGTACTCGGCGAAGAGTCTACGCTTGCTGCGTGACCTGGGCAAGGCCGCTCCTGGGCCTCTGTCCGCCTGCTTGTCCATTGTTGCCGGGCTGATTCTTGAGCTCTCGGATCTTTACTTGCACGTCTCCCAGGCAGAGCTTGAGCGCCTCGCCTCCGCACCACTCCCTATGGCCACACCCCCAGGAATTGGACCTCTCTATGACTTCACTTCCTCTTGCCTCATGATTGGTGGAACAACCTGCAGAACAAGCGGATGCATCGTGTTGTGCTTGCTGTAGTGACCACCTCCTCGTCCTCTTCTGTCGTAGCCACTACCTCATCCTCAGCCTCCGCTTCCCCTGCCGTGGCTGACTCCACACAGGCGACTTCTCACGGTGGCGGCGGTGGCTCGAACCGTGGTGGTGGCTGTGGTGGTGGGAAAGGGCGTGGGGGTGGCCGGGGTGCTAAGTCCTTCTCCAACTCCACCACCAGCACAGATGTGACCTGCTGGAAGTGCGGTGCTAACGGGCACTCTACGCCCAAGTGTCCGGCTCCCAATAATGATGCTCATTTGGCCTCCTCTATGCGTGCCCATTGAGCACGCACCGGGGTCACCTCCTCTTCCCTAGCTGCAGCAGTGAAAGCTGCCTCTCCTTCTTCTTCTTCAGCGTCCACCCTCACCACCACATCTGCCCCGCTTCAACCATCTCCTTCACCTCCCAGTCCTTGGGGTTGGAGTCCACCCCTCGGTGGTCCTCCCTACTACGGTCCTCCATCCTCACACTACTCTGCACCTTCCTGGACGTGTGACGATTGCCACCTATCAGACCGCTCGTCCGACCGTTCCTCTGACCGCTCCTCTAACCGCTGTGACGAGGAGCGTGTCCTTGAGCGGCGCCTCGTTGAACTTCTTCACCTTCGCTCTCAGGGAGGTGAGAGTGTGAGTGGTCAGTGTCGTGTGCCTATCTGTGAGTTTGACACCGCTCTCAGGGGTGCGGCGTCTGGTGGCGTGCAAGGGGACCTGCCTGATGCTTGTGACTGGATTGAAGATTGGCATTCTCACATGTTCCCTACTCCTCTCGGTGCATCCTCTTCTCTGTCTCTTCATGGCACTGTCGCCGTCTGTCTTGTTCTTCCTACCACTCATGCGGCCCCTGGCCTCTGGATCATTGATTATGGGGTCACCCATCACATGACCTCGTGCCGCTCCTCTTTTGTTTCCCTTGGACCCGTTGGCTCTGCTCGCTCTGTCCGCACTGGCTCCGGCCAGCTTCTTCCCGTTCACGGCGTTGGTGTCGTTCGGTTCAATGGTCCTGGCGGCACGGTCTATCTTCCTGATGTGCTGTACGTCCCTGACCTTGAGGTCAGCCTGCTCTCTGTGACCACCCTTGATGATCAAGACATGGATTCTTCATCCAGTCGTAGCCTTGCCTCAATCTCTCTTCGTTCGTCTGGCCGTGTTGTTCTGCGTTGACTGCGCTGTGATCGCCTGTTTTGCGTGTGATCACCTGTTTTGACTTTCCCTTCCATCCTCTTCCGCTGCCTCTGCTCTTGTTCATGTGGCGCCCTCCGTTTCATCTGCCCATGTTGACCTCTTGCATCGTCGGCCTTGTCATATTCACACCGCTGCCATCCAACGTCTCCTTTGCCTTCAGCTTACTGTGGGCCTCGACTGGGCCACCTTTACCCCTCCTTGCTCCTTGAGCTGTCTGGACTGTGCCACTGGCAAGTTGCACCGTTCTCCATTCTCCACCTCCGAGTCCCGCTCCTCTCACCCCCTTGACCTTGTTCATGCTGACGAGATGGGTCCTGTGCCCACGCCTTTTTTGGTGGTCTCGGTGGCTACGTTCTTTGCTTGACTGATGACTTCTCCCGGTACCGCTGAGTCTTTGCTCTCCGTCACAAAGGTGAGGTCACTGACGTCCTTTAATCCTAGCTCCCTCAGGCCAAGAGTGCATGTCTTTGCTCCCTGCGTGTGTTTCGTAGTGACAGGGGAGGTGAGTTCTTCGGTCCCACCTCCCACTTCCTTGAGTTTCATGGTGTCCGCCTTGAATGCACGGCTCCCTACACCCCACAATAGAACGATGTGTCTGAGCGCTGGAATCACACCTTTGCTGATGGCATGTGCGCACTTCTTTCTGCCTCACGTCAATCCCCCCTGTTCGCCTTTGAGGCCATGCCCTATATGACATGGATTTGGAACAGGGTTCCTCATGGTCCTCTTCCCCACACAATCACTTCTTTCAAACGCTGGACGGGTCGGCGCGCCAACCTTTGCCTTGCCCGTGTATTGGGGTATCTTGATCCTGTCTGGCTCCTAGCCGACCAACGGGATGGCAAACTGTCCCCCCGCAGTCGCCTGTGTGTCTTCCTTGGTGTCTCTCCCTTCTCCAAAGCTTGGTGCTTCTGGGACCCCTCCCGCAGTCGCCTCATTGAGTCCCGTGATGCTCTGTTCTTTGAGCACTTATTTGAGCGAGACGCACCTCGCCTTGCCGGGTCCCTCTCTCCGCCCTCTTGGGGTGGGGGTGGTCCTCCCCCATCTGGGGTCTCTTCTCTCCCCTCTATTCGTCCCTTGGTTCCCCCTCTGCCCAGCACTAAGTGGTCAGCGTCTCCTACCCCACTGGTGTCTCCCTCTTCACCCTCTGGTCCCTCCATGCCCTCTTCCGCTGCGCCATTCTCACCGCCAGCGTCTCCTCTGCATCCTGCTCCCTCTGCCTCCTCTCCATCTCTTGTCGCTACTGTGCACCCAGCCTCTCCTGCCGCTGCTGAGCACCCTGCCTCTCCTGCCATGTATGGTCAATCACCCCAAAAGTACACACTCATAAACTAGTGTAGAAAATCGGAACATATGTGGAGGATGTTTCCAGGAAATTTATTGCCGTTAAGAGGAATGGTTCATGGAAGTTTCGTGTACATCCTAAATACACAGATATTCATGTGTATGTTACCCTGGAAGTTTCATAGAACTTCCGTCAAGTTCTCATATCATTTAAACTGTTTTAGAATAACAATGCCTTTTCATTGTGAACAACGTACACGTGAAAGAAATGCTATTATTACAATGTGACCCATTTTCAGCTGCTCCGATATTAGTGTTAGGCTTAGTTTATGTTACCATACCTATTTGGGTCGTCCTTTGTTGTCATGTACTATTCAAGCCTTTGTTGTCGGTTGGCAGAGCATACCTACTTTGACTAATCGGGTCCAGATAATACACTCGACGCCGAGTGTACAGGGCGATTTCGCCCACAAAGGAGGACCTCGCCGACTTCGATGGCGAGGTTGCTCGCGTCTGACATCGGCGTTGCACATGTCAGACGCGAGCAGTCTCGCGAACAAGCTGCAAGAAAACCCTCCTTGCTACACTGGCTGGTTCCCTTTGTTTTTACACGGCACCCGCCCTAACCCGACAGTTCAACAACCAAACTACGGGGTTTGGGAGTTCTCCAAGGCAAACCCTCAAACCTGTTTTTCATACTCCAACTTGAACTTCAAGCAAACCCCCAAATTCGACAACGAGTTTGGGTTTCATTATTTTACTCGCCTGGGCACCTGCCGGGCCCCGCGATCGCGGGACCCGGCAGGTTCACTTTCGTTTACCGAGGAAGGCGGCGATCACCAATACACAAGTTGTATTTTTCAATGTCTATCCGCGACACTCTCCGCTACACCAGCCCAATACACTTCCGATATCGAGGGGGGAGGTATGGATAGCCCTCCCCCCCCCCCCAACCAAAGTCAAAAGTGTATTGGGGTGGTGTATCGGAGTCTGTATCTGAGGGGTATCAACTTTGTCAACTTGTGTATTATAAGTGATGACCAAAGAAGTGTACACATGTTCGTTATCGATAGACATGTACGATACACTTTACGATACATCCCCCAAATACACTTCACGTGTTTGGGGGGGGGGGGGACGGGCTTGCACGATGGAACATTGGAATACATAAGTTCCAACACTTCGCATGTCCACAATACACCCCACGATACACTCCCCAGATGCACTCGAGGTTCTTTGGAGAGGGGGTCTGCAACTGTAGCTCGGGGGCCTGTAAAGTACTGATTATGGATGGAAGTGATCGACAATACACAAGTTGTATTTTTGAATGTCTATCCGCGACACTCTCCGCTACACCACCCCAATACACTTCCGACATGGAGGGGGGGTGTGGATAGCCCTCACCGTCCCCCCCCTCTCCAAAGTTGAAAGTGTATTGGGGTGGTGTATCGGAGTGTGAATCAGAGGGGTATCGAATATGTCAACTTGTGTACCATAAGTGATGAGTAAAAAAATGTACACATGTTTGATATCGATAAAGATCTGCAATACACTCTACGATACACCCGCCCAATACACTCAACAGTTGGGAGGAGGGGGGGGGCAGATGGAACATTAGAGTACACAAATACCAACACTTCACATTTCCACGATACACCACCAGATACACCCCCTAGATACTTCGAGGTACTTGGGGGGGGGGGCACCACAGACTTCGTCAGGGTTGAGCAAATGACGCGAGCGGCCCCTTCCGAACTTCGAGCAAAATCACAACTAAGGTCTTTCGAGGTATGAAGTACCTCGCGATGTCGCTATATTTTTGCGACATATATGACGAAAGAACAATGTACCCACCATATCATGTGAGTACATAAGTAGGCTATCTAACATATCTGAATACACATAATTAAACAGACTTCACATACATAAAAAACCACGTTACAATTCAAACATTTTATCAATGTAAAACATTCTTTCACTAGTTCAATGGTGTATTACAAAGTGTATGCATGCATGTAGATCACTAGGAACATGAGGTATTGAATGTACCATATACACACATTACAAAGTGTATTAAAATAGCATGATTAACCATAACTCTCTCCTACTACTGTTGTGCAACCAGCCTCTCCTGCTGCCGCTGCATACCCCGCCTCTCCTACTCCCTCTCCAGTCCAATCCACCCCTCCACGGTCTGTTCCCCCTGTTTCACCCTATACACGTGGAGTTCCTCTCCGTGCTCTCCCCTCCCAGTCTCACCCTGTCATTTCCGGTGACCCTGGTCTTCGTGCTCTTGGTCTCGTGACCTCTGGCCTGTCTGCAGCTGTCTCCGTCGTTAACCCCAGCACTACCCTTGGCTACTCTCTTGTTGAACAGGAGTTCAACTCCGCTCTCTCATCATCCGTTGCTGGGCATGTTGCCTTGTGCTTCGCTGCCACAGGTATCTCTTGTCTTCCACCTGAACCCTTGACTGTGCAAGCAGCGTGTGCAGCCACTGACTCCTCTCTATGGGAGCAGGCCATGAAGGCTGAGCTTGATGCACTATCAGAGCACAGTGTGTACGAGCTGGTGGATTTACCCCCAGGCTGCAAAGTTTTCGTAGCCAAGTGGGTACATCATCGCAAACTAAACCCAGACAACACTGTGGAACGGTACAAAGCGTATCTCACGGAAAAGGGGTTCTCCCAGATCCCTGGTGTGGACTTCGACAAGACGTTTGCACCAATTGGCCACTATACCACTGCCAGGGAATTGCTTAGCCTAGTCGCCCAATATGACCGGGAGCTGGAGCAAATGGATGTCAACAAAGCCTTCTTGGATGGCAAGTTGGATGCGGAAATCTACATGGTTCAGCCGCCCGGTTTCTCGGATGGGACAAACCATGTGTGGCGACTGTGCAAGGCCCTCTATGGGCTCAAGCAGTCCCCACGCTGCTAGAACCAAGAGATCACGGCAACCTTGGAGAGAGGGGGTTTAAGGAGGAGTCCAGTGGACCCTGCTCTGTTTCTTAGTCCGCCTTCCAAACCGTTGGTTGCCATTTTGGTCTATGTTGATGATCTTCTTATTGCATCTCCCGACACCTCCGCGGTCTCTGCTGCTAAGTTTCTCCTATAGGCAGCCTACAAGATGAAAGATTTGGGTCTGGCTCGTGTCTTCTTGGGCATCGAGCTCGAGCGGGACCGCGAACGCCACACTCTACACGTGCACCAGGCTGCGTACATCCGCAGTCTGGGGGAGCGCTTCAGTCCACTACTCACTGCCATTCCCACTGCTTCTACACCCATGAGCCCCGCGGGACAGTCACTACTAAAATCCTCAGACCTCTCAAAGTTGGGGGAGACAGTGGATGTGACTGACTACCTTCGAGTTATTGGCTCACTAATGTACCTCGCCACCACCACGCGTGCTCATGTTGCCCTCGCCGTCAACTTTCTGTCCCAGTTCTCTTAGTGTCTACGCGAGCGGCATCTTGAGGCTGCTCTGCGACGCGTCCGCTATGCACTCTCCATACCACGTGTCGGTCTCTACTTTCGTGCACAACCCTCTCTCGTGGTTGATGGCTTCACTGACAATGACTGGGCCCACGACTCTGATGCACGCACCCAAGCAGGGTACATCTTCATGGTTGGTAGAACTGCTGTCTCGTGGAAAAGTGGCAAACAAGGGTGTGTTTCCCGTAGCACAGCTGAGGCTGAGTATGTTGCTTTTGGCGCAGGCGCGTGTAAGGCTGTCTGGCTGTGTTGTCTCCTACAGCAATTACGTGTCCCCATCCGTTGCATCACTCTGCGTTGTGACAATCAAAGCACCAAGACCATTGCCGAGAATAGTGGCATGCATCACTCCGGCACCAAGCACATCAATGTGGAGCATCATTTTGTACGTGAGTGCATTGCCACCGGCACTCTCCAGGTTGCATGGGTGGACACACGTTCCCAGAGAGCAGACTTCCTTACCAAAGCACTCAGTCAGAACGTTTTCAAAAGTGTTGTTCATGTAGTTGGTCTCATCTGTCCTCATGACCCAGGTTGTGTGGATCTGTGTGTTCTCTCTGTTCATCTCATCCTCTTGAGACTTCATGTGTGTGGGGTGGTTGCCTGTGGGTCATGGGGGAGTGTTGAAGCATCCAGCTAGATCTATATGCCCTCTTGTCTTCTCCTCCATGCACACACATGTACAGATTAATTGACATGGCATCACCTGGGAAGACGTCAAGCAAGCCTACCATGGTTTCCGTCTCTGGCGAATTTACCCAAATGCTTCACCCAGGAGTGCCCTCTGGCACATGTATGGCCATGACTTAATTCCTTCTCTCATGTGGGAGATGCTAGGGCCCGTACATTCTTACTTTCGTGCTCTGCATCATGTTTTCTTGCCTTGAGTGTTTTCTGGGGGAGCTGCATTTCCCGGGTGCTGATCCTTAGGGGGCCATCATGCCGGGTTCACACGAGCGTTGGTGAGTAGCCGCCATTCGGTTTTATGCCGAGCGGTCGGGCTCGACCCCCTGGGTGGCGGTGTGTGCTCGCTCGGGTGTGTTGCCCGTGGCGAGAGCACGCTCACCGGTTGCTAAGTCTCGCTCGCTCACCCTCACTCACTTGTCTTGTTTTTTTGCCCGAGCTATGAAGGCAAGCGTTTCTCGCATCCATGGCGTACAGTGTGCTTCCCGCGCATTACTGCTTGCTCACACACGTGTACCCTAGGAAGTTGCCTGGTAAGTACAGTTCAACACATATGTATAGGAGAGTAAATGATGATGGATGCACCAAGGGATTCAACACTAAAGATTGTCGTGGTTTCTGGCACCAGTCTCACCAGGCAGCCACCAAGCTCCTCGGGGATGCCTCCTTGTGAGTAAGAGATGGAGACAAGGTGGGGTTAGGCAAGACACGCACCAGGCATGGAAGGAGTGTGCGAGTAGAGGTGTCAAGCTCACTAGTCGTAGAACCACAAGTAACAAGTGAGCAAAGTGTATCTTGACAGTAAGAGGTCGACGAGCAAGCGAGCGACGAGCTCGGTCTGGCTTCCGTCTCTCTCACGTCATCTATGTGACTTGAACTGGTCCCCCCCAGCCACCTAGCACAATCACGAGAATGAAGTCTTGGGAATAACCCTCGAAGATCACGGCATCAAGACACCATCACACCCAACAATGTCTATGAGTATGTGAGTAGGGGCAGTCAGTCACAAAACCTCCTGATGTGAAGACGAAAGCTCTCTCGTTGAACGGCATAGATGCAGTTTGGCTGTGCCTACCCCACAAAGGTGTGGCTGACAGCAGAACTCAATCTCTCTCTCTCTCTCTCTCTCTCTCTCTCTCTCGC
>SZWC01000559.1:377157-392458 GCA_023375785.1 Penium margaritaceum | reverse complement strand
GCTGCTGCTGTTGCTGCTGCTGCTGCTGCCCCCCGTTTCTGCCCTTCCTCCTGCTCATACTCTTCCTCCTGCACCTGCATTTGCTCCCGTTGTTGCTGCTGCTGATGCAGCTGTCTACATCGCCACGTCGCAATCTGTGCTCCTCTCCAGGCTCCCATGGCATGGTCAGCATTCCACCACTCCCGCTGACACCAGCAGCGTTCGCAGCATCCACATCAACCCATTCCACAAAAGCAGCTGGTGACAAGGCAGTGCCACTTGGCCAAAACTGCCAGCCCGTGGGTTTCCTTGCAGCTCCACATCCTGCCACCCATTTCACAGCTGCTTCCCAATTTCGCCTGCCCCCGTGAGTCTGCGCAAAGGGCCGGGTCTTCTCGTCCAGTCCTTGTCCACCCTCACCTGCTTCTGCCTCTCCCTCCAACCCCTTCCTCCCCACAATCCCACCTGCTCATTCTCCTGCCACCATTCCCTTCCCCATGTCCACATTGTCACCCGAACTCTCATCACAGATTCACGACAGACCTGCCGACGGGGCAGACAGCGTACCGTGCACAGCGCCTGTTTGAGTAGGCGTTGCGAGCTGTGCCCTGAGTGTGTTCAGTGTGCTTGCTGACCACAGTGCTTGCTCCACGCTGAGCAGGCGCTGTGGTTACTGGCGGTGAGCACACTTCCCCTTCTCCCCTCTACTCTGCTCGAGTCTTGCTGTCCGCCACTGCACCGTGTGCGGAGAATGAGACAGGAAACCCCGCGACCACGCCGGGGTCCCAGTCAGCGCTGGAGACCCCCTCTGCCATGCACCACCGCACCAACACCGCACTCCTGTGCTAAATCGCGCATGTATGAAGACACGCCGAAGTGCACCTACGCGGACGAGCTGGACATGCGCGCTGCCGTACAAACGGCCTCAAAGCACACAGCTACCATTCCACGCCAACTTCTGCCCTCTTCCTCTGGCAGATTTGTGATTTGCGCACCCGCTGGAACAGATGGTGCGCAGCAGCTGCTTTCTGTCAGATTTGGAGCTTTTGTAGCCGCTCGCCCTCCATTTCCGCACACCTCAGATTCGTGCATTCCGACCAATTCCCAGTGAGAAAAGGGAGCAAACCAGAGAGCTGGGCACGCAGACGGCACAAGAGCACCCTTCATGGATGCGTTTGCGCCGATCCCCGTCGGATCCTAGACTTGGGATGCTGCACGGCGGACTGCTGCCCGAGCTCCCCGTGTCCGTCACAAAAACGGTGGAAAGCAAATGAGGTTTCGAGGAGGAGGTTGGGTGCAATTGGGTGAGTTGGACTGGATGAGCTCCAATGCGGCGATTCAACGACATGGCGAGAGGGCAGCAGTTTGTAGGTCGGCCGACTTTCAAAGTGGAAGGCGAGTGAAAGGGGAGGGCCGGGGGCAAAAGGACTTTGGGGGTTAAGAGGCAGGCAGGGAGGGAGGGAGACGTGAAAAGGAGGCTATGATTAAGGAACACAATGGGCGGGTTGGGAAGAGAGGGAACGAGAGGAGTTCGTGCCCGGGAGAGCTCACCGATGACGGCCTGGTTGAACTTGCCCTCGGAGTAGAGAGCGTTGGCGGCGACCTTCAGCGACTCGATCTCGTCGAGACCCACAGAGTGGGGAGCGTTGCTCGAGTACATGGCGCCGTTCATTGCCGCCCCACTGAGTGGAGAACCGACGGCGGCCGGTGAGCTTCGACTTTTGGCTCGCTCGACGCTGTGGAAAGCGAGGCGGGATCTGCGGCCTGGATGATAACTCACCAACCTCAGTCAGGGTAGGCCGCCGGCGGCGTGCGTCCCCAGTATGCTCAGGACTGGCAGCCGGGGAGGCGGACAGAGCAAGGGGGTGGATACAGCGGCCGGACCTCTAGCTCCAATCGCGACACCACCTCCTGCGACGAGTGAGAGAATTGTGGAAGATAGAACTCCGGCGCAGGCTGTACCTCCAGAAATGACTCAATAGGGAGGTGGCAGCGGCGTTTATGGAATGGGTGCTGCTGCGGCGGTTCTCGCCACTGTGGCGAGCGCTCAGTGTCTAGTGTATAATGACGCCGCTGGAAGTGAAAACAAACGGGATTTGCATGGCCCTCTGCGGGGTAGGACGCTCACGTGGTAGAAGACAGATCGGTGAGGCCGCCCGTGGTGATGTGCTGCTTGTGGTACGACCGCATCCATCAGGGATGCTGTAGATACGCTAAGTGGAGGTGTAAAATCGAACCTTATTCTACCTTTCACCGTACGCTTCCTGACGCAGTAAAATCTTCACGTATGCGACGTATATTCACAGAGTCGAAGGACGTTTGCGCAGTAATCTGCCTCAACAAATCATTTTCCAGTATGCCCATTGGCACTGTTACGACGAGCGCAACATAACTGGTTCACAGAAATTCGATAAAGAGCGGAAATTAAATTAACTGATAAAAATAGACACTTTGCATTCATCAAGAACTATGCTTTGATGAAAAATGTTGAACATGTTGGGCACATGTATACAATAGTCGAAAACACAATGAAGCACAAGTTCAGTCTTGGACACTCAAGTTGAGCAATGCATGCGACAATGCAATGTGAGTGGTTTCTTTAAAAAACATTTCCCAGAATTCGAAGGGGTTAAACAATATTTAGGCGGGATGACATGAAAGTCTGGCACCATCAAGATATCAATCATTTTGTGTAAAAACATCAAAACACTATGTGACACTTCTTTTCACCCATCTCAATAATTTCCAAAGCATTAACATCTTGAGCTCAATGCATACTAGACCACAAATTTCAAGAAATAATTCTCACTCCCTAACATAAGGGGGGCATATGCATTTGGGACTAAAAAACACTTTCCACAACTACCAAATGCATCATGAGTGCAATGACCAGAAAACACTTCTTTCAAAAGACAAATAAAGATGTTAACAGAATCCCAAAAAAGATGATAGTGGCCTGGGGTTTTGTGGTCCTCGGGTTCATCCCAAAAAAACCCATCATTATAGGAAATGTTGTAAAGATACTTGAGGGTGTGATATTTATTCATTGTGTGAATTAGGAGCTCTATCACATGCCTTCAAATTTTTCAAGTAATAGAGCCTTGTGCATATCAAGGGTGCACCTCCAAAGCATTCATGTCATATTTTCATGTCATAATGTTTACACATTATACAATAACGATGATGCAAAATATCAAAATGTTGTTCTGTTTCATAAACAATGTGTTCTTTTACTTAAACATAATTAATTGTTCATCACAATTTTCTATTAGAAGTAAAACTGTCAAAACACCACACGCAAAAAAGAAAATAGAGCTTTGACAAAATTGCAACATAGTTCAAACATACGAAAAAAACACTTAAGTGTACCTATCTTAAGAAAATTTGGAAGAATGTACCAAAAACACGCGTAACATGTAAATGGCTTGTGCATTGACAGTACTTCCTATGAAGCATGCATTTTACACACGAACCATTACATTTTCTATCTTGGAGACAAATACGTCAACTCATTATTTTCCCATTTTACTCATTTCTACAGAATATGATGCATCTACTTGTAAATGATTCCTAAAAAAATGAAGATAACATTCTTGAGGAAATGACATAAGATAAACTACATTTTTTTCCATCCAATAAGTACAAATCCCACAAAAATACTTCTATTAAAAACATTGTAATCTCTATGAATGAGCCTAAAACCTCATGAAATTTATTGGAAAAATTACGATTCTCCAAACCGTTTCTTTTGAATATATGTTTCATCATCACAAAAATCTTCAAATTTGATTTCATTCCTTGTGTATTTTGGCAACTTTATTTTCATGAGATGTATACTTTTTTAAATTCAAGAACATGTTAAACATATGGAAAAAAACATAAATGAATTTTGATTTCTACTATTACAAATATAAAAAAAAACATTAATCTAAAAACACTATTATATGAGAATGAATATATCATTTTCAATTTCCATTACCATTTCACTTCAAAGAAATAAGAAAGAAGAAAATACACAATAGATTCATAATGTAGAAACATTTTCATTAAATTTTTCTTCCCACTAACATATCATCATCTTGATTTTTCAGTTTTCATAAATGAGCTTTCAAAACGTGAGTAAGAAATAGCCCCACATCCACCATATCACACTTCCACATCAAAGGCAACATCCTCACCTTTAACATCTAATCTACTTTAGACTTAAACATTGAAGATAATTAGCATGTAATATGTAGCCAGCACCACGTCGATCAAGCAAGGGTCCTGAGTGTATGGAAAATCAGAAGTAAGGGCTAAAGGGCCGAAGACAATAAAGCACCAAAGTTCTCGCTTGGTTAGCCAAGATTTTTTCCAATCCGGTACATACGTATATGAGCGCCAAGGGTTGATTCCAACATGTAGATGCCGAAGACTCCTCACTCCTCCCTCCAGGGAGTGTAGCACGCATCCGTTGCCACGTCAAAAAGGTTATGGTCTCTAGCCAATTGGGGGTTAGATGAGATGACTTAACGGTCGAGGAAAATTACTTTGAGCGTTTCAAGCCTGTTAAGCCCGAGATTCTGTCAAATCCTCTACATGGAAACTCTATTAAGAATGATCACAAGCTTGTATGAAAGGAAGATTTATTTAAAAGGAGCCCATTTAAGTGATACATTTAGAATACCGAATGCAAAGACATAAATTACGACTTTCCTTTGAACTTATGAATATTAGACCCATGAAAAACTTGTGCTTTCTAACAACCATACGAAAAAAATAACGTAATCATCATAAAAACATGATGAACAATGATTTACATCTGCTAACATTTTCTATGTATTTTGTAGGTAGAAAGCATAATGGTAGAATAAACCCATTTCAATTCACAAAGCTTCAAACTTGTATTAATTCACCTACCACTCATCATACCATAATTCACATAAGTCATGAGAGAACCTCCTTAATTACTTTGGATTTGTTACTTGAACTACTTAAGATTATATTGTAAACATTAAGTGACATCCTTGAACTTAAAAAACTGAATGAGGCATTAAAAAAATCATTTGAAAGTTTAATATTGCATTCGAATAAATCAATATCACCCTTGATTTTTACATTATCTTTCCTATTTATGATATTGAAAAACAAAATCAATTTGGCTGATTAGTTTTTTATGGTTTATTAGCACTTCATAAATTTGACCCAGATTTTAACATGTAACATGTTTTTCATTGGTCGTGACAAACATGAACAAAATCAGAATCATGCTTCTCTCATGTTTCACGCTTCATAAATCATGTTGAACACTTCTAATAACCGTTCAAGATTTCATACTACATTTGTTTAGCAAGCTTCCACGAGATGAGTGTTGTGATTTGCCGAGGTTATGGCCGAGTTTCGCTAAGATGTATCTCGTGGTGCATTTCATTTGATTTTGAGGGGGGGGGAATTCATCTCTTTAAAGGGAGGGAGAATATATTCGAATCATTTGCCTACACAACATTTAAATTTAATCTCGTAGGTCCTTTGGGAAATTGACCCTTCAACTTCTAGGGTGTTTGGTCAACCTACTACCATAACCTCCTACAACCCTATGCTTACCCTTCAGGTTTCGAGTGACCTTTAAGTTGCTAGTGAATCTTCAAATGGTCTGGGTTGTTATCTAACCACCTAGGCGGTAATGCAACTACTAACAACCACCAAGGCAAGTGCATCCAAGGAGGCCCTTCCTAAAATACTTAAGGGGCTTGGTCCATGCAGTCCATTCATGTCTTGACATGCTAGTACTCGGCATAAAGCTCCTTTTGATGCCACTAGGTTCTACCTCTTCAACCCTTAACCTCAGAAACTACAATAAAATTCCTTAGGAATCACTTCCTACAAAGGCATGTGCCTTTTTCCATGCAAGTTATTGCCTCTACAAGCTGTGTACTCCAAGTTCGATTTTCCAAACATAGGCCCAAGGCATCCATGGAAAGCCCACTTTGGGTCCACAAGTCCAAGATTCTGGTTAAAATCCTACAGCTAGTTGAGGGAATTCTTCATTTGATTCTCCATGTGATTTACACACTCATGGAGATATTTCAATTTTTTCATGCATGCCTTGCCATTCTAATATTCAATCCAGTTTGATGTATCCACACTCAAGAAATTATAAAAAAGAGTAAATTGCTAGCTAACTTTAAGAGAGCATAATACTACCTTCTTGCTACAATAAATGAAAACAACATTTTCACCAATCATCAAATGCATGGGTTGACATTCATTCATACTTCAAAAAACAATTATGAGAGAAAATTGACCGAACTAATATCAAGCATGAGACTTAAAACTATTCGGAAACAAATAGGTAAAGCACAAATCTTATCTTTTTGTGAAAATAATGTTATCAATTTTTCAAATCAAGGTTAATCATTAGTTCTTTAAGTTGTGCTAAGAAACCATAAATGTTGCATAAAAGGTTTTAAAACAAAGTCTACCTTGAGCAAAGGGAAAATGTTCACATTTTATCAATATTAAAAATTGTACACTTGTCATAAATTCATCTTCATGCACAAAAATATAGTAAAAATGGCATTCTTAGGGCAAACTATGGATTTGTTTTCATCAAAGCAAGTTCAATGTATAACATGAAAGATATTGAGAAACTCAAGAAAGGGAAAGAAGTCGAAATAATATGAAGGCATGTATTTTGACAAATTTAGCATCATTGAAATTAGTAGAAGACACATTCTTTATTAAATATATTCATGATGACTAAGATTTATTTCATTTTGCTATAATACAAACTAGAGAAAAAATGATAATTTTGCCCTAGTTTATGGGTCAAGATAACTTGGGCCATATATGTTAGAAAAACGAGATCCAAATACAAAACAAGGATGTCATAAACGTGAGAGAAATCAAAATTTCTCTTTGTTTGACTGATAAATGCAAATAAATCATAAAACATACAATGAGGATAGGAAACATCATGATTATCCATGAATGAGAAATCAATTGATTGTCGTGAAACTATTAATAAATGTATGCATTTCTTGAACCCTACTCATTATTACTAAAACATGTAATATGCTGTCTTCAAGTTATCCAATCATTTATTCCACAATTCGCTTGCTACCCTTGTCTACTTGAAAGCATGATGACGGAGACACAATATCTTAAAATCCCTTACTCACATTTTAACAGACTTAAAATTATTTTATATAGAACACTAAGTGCAAAGCATTGTCAGTGATAAGGAAGATATAGGCATAAGAAAAGGTTGATGTTTGTTAAATGAGAAGTGGTGGATAAAACAGAAAGGGCTGAGTTTTATTTTTTTTTTACTCTAAGAATACTTGGAACCAAGCTATCAAGGATGCAATAACTTACTTGAAATACAATGAATTAATCCATCCTCATGTTAAACCGTAGTTTTCTTGGTCTACAAAAATTTGCATTCTGACCATTTAAAGTTCATGACATGCATTTTTCAAAAAAATGTTAAACGTTTTGAAAAAAAGACTCCAATTTATGTCAAATCACTTCAAATTATTTTTTCCCATTCAAGTAGGAACATGGAAAGAAGAAGCTCCACCACCGTTTGAGAGCAATATAGTTTGTACAACATTCACAGAGTTATTCAAGCAAATGATTGGTATGGTCACAATGATCGGCCTCTTGGAATAGAAATTTGCCAAAAATTATGTTCAAAATCCATCAAAAATTATATCCTAAAATTCTCATCCGTGCATTATCCAACCATGTTTAGCAAGGTTTAACCGATTTTGTATTAGCACTACACCATGTTCAAACATAACTTCAGTTTTTTCACTCTCTTCTCCTAGGTAATATCCAAAGATTATTTTGTGAACCCTTTCATAGCTTTTTCAATGGTAAGAAGTATGAATGAAACCATTCTAAAATCATTTCAGTTTTGCCTTTATCTTGTTGAAAAGAACATATCTGCACCTGTCTACAAGAACCATATGGGATAAGGACCATTCGTGAGAAAAAGTGGACCAATCTAAGCCATCAAATCCGATAACTCACATGGAGAACTTCCTCAATCTGAAACTTGACAATGAAAGGCAGGATAATTTTCAAAATCATATTCATGTGTATCCATCGAGAAAATTTTGTAATTGCATAAAGTAAGCAGAGTCTTATAGATGAAGGGGCATGATAATCAATATAGGTGAAAAATTGGTTTGTTAATACGGTAAATCTCATGTTTTTTATATGATAAACAAAAAACATCTTATTCGTATGCATACATCATTCAACTCTTATCAATAATTATTAATCTGTAAGAAATTTTATGTTCCCCATTGTACTTCTCCTATAAAAAATAACTGTACTTACTTAAGAGATCTGTGGGAACCGTGACTCTTCTTCAAATTACAACTACTTACCATAATGTTCTTACCATGGGATACAATCAATCTTCATAGCGTCTCCATGCTGCATATTTTGGCATCAAATGATTTCCACATTCTACTATAATCATTGGGTGGGTGAATTCTTCATTTTTGGCCAATTTCTGATTTTCTTATAAAAGACCTGATTGAAATTATTTTTATACCTTGTTCTTAAGTCGAAATTCACTTTTACATCTCTTTTTGTTTTGGAAAAACTTCAACCTGCTATGTACATTTAGATGAAGTTCCATCCATAACTCTCCTCTAACGTTTTTTCTTACTTTTGCAACTCCTTTTTGCTCATGTACATGCTCCAATTTTAAATCAATCTATAGCCCATCTTAATGTCCTTCTTCCTTCAATCCTCTCTTGAGGGTAACTTTGAATCAATTCTTTAAACCAAAATCCCTTCAAACTTAATCTTGAATGATTCAAGCTTACATAGAGTAGATGTGAACATTTGCAACCTATTGGTCTCAGTAATATCCTTGGCTATTTTGCCAAAACGTATCTCATACTTTCACCTTATTTCGATGTGCTATAACCATGATATAAACGGTGTCTTTTTCAAAATAAGTCTATTATAGATCCATCTACGTTTCTCATTGGATTAAAAACCTTTCTTTACACCTACACTTTCCTCCAATTTTCCTTCCCATGTAAACCATTACATCTTTCATCCTTCGATGAAAGAAACATGTCCCTACATACCATACATTTCAATGAAAATCACTCTCGTTAGCCAATGATATGCTTACAAACATTATGTATTTCTCAAACATGTCTCATTCCTCCGTCATTTGGCAAGTACATTACATTGGTACAATTCGAAGTTCCTCCATCAATATTAAGGTTAGTTTATCCTCCCCACAACGTTTTCTTCTTCTCATAAAACATATTCCAGCAAGGAACCTACCTCATAGTACAAGCTCGTGTTGCTCAAACATTTTTCATTTGGTAAGCTATAAGAAGAGTAATGGTTACTCTCCTTGCGTGAATATAGTATGAAAAAAAATAAAGGAACAATAACAATATCCTCATGTTTTAAAGATATGTTTCCATGTATTGTTTTTCGACATCATCTCCATCATGGTGAATAAAATAATGTTTCTTAGAAGCTTGTTTTTTTGTATTATAACAACACATCTTCATATTCAAAAAATATTTAATGAACCTTTCATATCCCATGGTGTTCCTTACGATGACCGTTTTGGTAGATTTGAAACACACACTCGAGGTCCCAAAACGTTCTCCACTAGTTCTTATCATACTTAGATGCATACATTATCGCACAAGTTTTATCACATCGAATGATAAGGTGTGCACGTTATATGATTTATAGTATTCATCCTCCCTACTCCAACACTAAGAGTGTATCTTTGGTATGTATACTACATCGTGTCTTAAGGAAGTGAAGGTTTAACAGTTATGTACATGTTATCTTACCCTTATCAACCCCTTCAAAAATACTCTTAATTGAACTTGTGAAGTGTAATTTGATGAAATGTGGACATAAGTCACTAATGACATAAGGGTGTTCATACAAATGTGTATTTAATTGAAAACCCACTAGATACATCACAAAACACACTCTTATCATACAATTTTGACTATTCTAGGATGGGATACATCATCACCTTTAAGAAAAAACCCTTATTTAGGTAGTGTACTCGTACGTCTTTCTCATGAAAGAAAAAACAAATACACAAGTGTACTTGTGTAAAGACTCCAATAAACAATATTGGTCAAACATTGCGGCAAACTGACCATTCATGTAAAAACATTGCTTTACCCTCTCATGTAGTGCTCTAAGGAAAATGGTAGTGCATTGATTCATTGCAACCCCGACCCAAACCTTGTGATTCCCATGGGGAAGTTTATCGTGGATTCAATTAGATTTACTCACCAAATGATACATGTGTGAAATGATAATCTTTTGAAAATATCTCCCTTCTAATATGGTATGTAATAATCCTAACTAAAAGAAGGATGTATCCCTTGTAAATTCAGAAGTGCATCTGGTTGGTGTGCAAGTGTAACAAGTATATTGCTCTTCAAGTTTGCTAATGAGTTATTCATAAGGACTTGTTAAAATTATTAAAAACATCTCTTTTGGTAATTGAATTATAAAGCAAATCACAGATTTTAAATGTTTACAACTACGATGCTCTCATTGCACATTGTAAGGTCCATACACAACAAGGCCATCGAGGTTCCATCAAACCCAACCATTCCCATTGAATGAAAGAAGAATTGTGTGTTTCATATGCATGAATAAAAATACAATTGTGTTTATTTAATGTGTATTTCATATTTTAAATTTAAAATACACTAGCAAATACCATCTTTTAAAACACTTTTACATTTGACATAGGAGGTGGCCCTCGAATGTGAAGTGCAATTAGTGAGTAAATTACATGTGTGTGAAACAAAAAAACGTCTTGTACAAAAATGTATCATTTGTAAATTATTACAAGCATTTTCATGAACATCAATATTCAAGAATGAAAAAGGCTTTTAAAACCCTGATGTAAACGCATTTTTGTTGTTGTTGTGGCATGTTACATGCATAAAAAAGTAACCCTTTTCAAGTTTCACCCCTTCAAAAAACTTGATGTGGTTCTTGAGGGGTATCAAGAGAGAAACATTGTGAAAAGGTTCATTATTAAATTTGTGAATATCACCACTTGTAAATATATGCATCCACTGACAATACAAATCAACATTCTAAAGTTTTCTTTACTTAAGAGGATCACGCCATATTACAAAATAATGAGAATCAATGTCATCATAAATCTGACAAAAGCACAGTACACATTCAAAACAAATTTATGTCTAATTTGATTCAAGAAGTACCATGTCAATCACATTATCAGCATTCAATTGTCGATACATCAAGCGTTGACTAGCAACTCAAGTGTCAAACTATGTTAAACACGCCTTCATCTCACACTTTAAGCATTTATGTTTTTGTGTAACATAGGATTGGGAAACATATTACGCTCACAACATAAAGGGTCGAAGCAATGATCAATGCACCATATTTGGTCATGATGAGTAGAAGAAGTCATCCAAATTCTCTCAAGTGAACTAAATGTTTCACAATTTTATCAGCTACCCATATTATGGAGAAATTTAATGGAAGTTATAATGTCCATGTACACAAGATAATGTGTTTTTCCATGATTCGTAAAATTCATATCCTAGGAATAAATTCCAATTACTTGGATCATTTATGAAGGTATGCACCCCATATCCTTTTGTAAAGAACACACATTACCAAGTATGTAGATTTGGGTTGATAAGGCATCAATGATGACAAGACCTTACTTTCGATGATGCCATTACCTATTTCCTTAATCTATCAATCCCTTAGTTATGTATGAAGGAATGTTTATATATGGTTTTTCATTATCTCCTATTCAAAATCCTTCTCTTTTTAATCCTTGTCCGGTCTTAAGAGCTATTCTTATGGGAAAGTACCGAGCAAAAAATCTTCCTAATTGTAAAGTATTTAATCTCAAATGTTTCCAAGCCGCCCTCACCCTTCCCATATTGTTGCATTCAATACTTTCAATATATGTGTTTGACTTCCTTGTATGTTCAACAAAAATTTTCATCTCCAATAAGATAAGGTCTTTGTTTCATACAAAAGTCCATTAAGCAGGCAAGAATCTTGCTTTCTTGGTTTTAATGCAAGCATTTAGTGCATCGTTTTTTATTCTTGGTGTTATTCATCTTTCCCAATATTACATTCATGTTCAAAATGTCATTATAAATGCTAGATGTTGTGATGGGTTGCTTGATTTTGTTTTTTAGGGCAATCATTTCTACATTTTCAATATCTTGGTGAGGCTGCTGTCATTAGAAGTAATCATTTTGGATAAAAGTCTTACCCGTTGGAACATTGATCTATACCCATCTTGTAACATGAAAATTGATGGAAATCATTTAAAGTGATGTTTTGTGACTATTAAGCTAATGTATTCATATGCACATCATCGTCAATATTAGCCTCTCCCCATCATGTGATGTGTCACCTTCATATATGACCGAATAATTCATCCATAAAGATGTGGATGTACAATCGTATTGGGAAATGAACCGAAAGGTTAACATGGAATTGTAAAAAAAACTAATAAAATGTAAACAGAATCCATTCCAACTAATGCCTTATGTAAGGAATGTACATCTGGTCTCCGGTGGCATGAATTGGTGTTGATACTTCTTCAAAACAATTACCACATATGAATACACTACATCACACCAGTTTTTTGTGTACATGAATTTTGGATGATTACCATAACTCGTCACATTGTTATTTGAGATTTATGCATAGGGCTTGACAATCCGAAGGGGAGTGGTCCATTTTTCACCATTCTTTATTATTCCTAGTCTTGTTTTAACTTTACTCACTTTTAGTTCCTTACAATTCCCGGGTAGCATTTCTTCATTTCTAAATCAACGTTATTCAACATCATTTATTGCTAAGTAAGCTCCTTGTTTTGTCTTTGTCATATAAATTCACTTGCTTTTGGAGTGACGTGTTTTTTTCCCTCAAAAATACTATTGTTCTTCTCTTACATCGAGTGATGAACTAAGAGAAATGTAAATTGTTCATGGATGGAAATAGCCGAACTAAGAAATGCAGGAAATGGATCAAATGATGTAAGGAAAAAATGTTCGTGAATGAAAAAGATCAATAGAATAAGGTGTAAATGTTAAATGGCGTAAACAAGCCTATTTTCCTTTTATATCAGCAATATTGCAAACATCATCATCGTGGATTTCTCTTTTATTTAATTTTCCATATCAATCAATTTTTTTAAAACAGGATCAAGAGGAAGATTATGATTGAGTTTGTACCTTTATTTCATCCATCCATTGAAATGGGGATCTCACCAAATCCTATCATTCATATGTAGGGTTCAAACATTAGATCTTGTTCTAGTTTGTTCCAATCAATGAAGTATTGTTGACATGAGCAAATACCTCATGCCCTTGAAAGGATATTTGACTCCAATGTCATGTCGGGGTTGGATGGACATCCTATGTTATGAAATTCAATCAACTTTAAAAACAAATTGCGCAAAATGTAGGATGAAAGCAACATTATTTGTGAAAAAATAAGAAATGGACACATAAATTCATCATAAGACTCCTTAAATTGGATGGCTTTCCGTTAATGATACCTTGAATTTCTCATTACAATATTATGTTACAATGATGGTTTTTCCAATTCGTTTGTTTGTATTCCAATTCATTTTTATGTTATGTTGTTTCAAAATCCACAAGATGATGAATTTGTGGACCCTTGGAACACGATGAAGACTAGTGTAATGGCCATTCTTATCTTACTAGCCTTGTTCTCACCGAATTATTTTAGAAACTTCATAACAATTGGTATCCTATCTCAATATCATTATAGGATAACATCTCAACATAATTACTTAAACTATTCACTTAAGATTGATTATTAAAAATCTTAACCTTATGCTACGGTATATCCTGATACGTTCTTTTCACGTCATAATCTGAAATAGTGATTCCCCCTTTTTCAACCCCGTTTGTTTCTCACTTTTCACCCATTTAGGTTCAATTTTTGGAATTTGTGGGCATTTGTGGGGATTTGTTTCACACCTCGGTTTTCCATGTTTGATTAACTTCTCATAGGCATTGAACTTGCTAAGTATCATTTTTTTCCAAGGTGACTAGATATGTATATATTTCTAAGGCGGTTCCCAAATTTTAGTTCAAAATACCCAAGTCAATATTATCTTATACGGTTAGCTTTCTTTGTGGTAGGAAACACCATGAATTCTTCAAGTGGTTACATATTTTTTTATATTATGAGATTTTCCAGGTGTTTCTTGAACTCTTGCTCCATACAACTTTACTTGGAATATATAATGTTACTTAACCTAGGCCCAAGTCATACCCTTGTTACATGGTTGCAGTTACCCTTTTTTTTCCACGAACTGTCACAAAACTTACGTTAACTCATTTTTAAACGAAATATTTGAGAGTTCGTCACTTAGTAGTGTCTTTGTGGCTGTTATGGTTGCAGAGGCAAAGTATGCAATCCTCTATCTCTTGCAATGCTCTGTAAGCTTAATGGATATTATTGAAATGTTTTACACTAGTCCGGTCGTTTTTTCAGGTTAATTCGTAAAGCTTGCTTTTCCTCGTCATTGCATGTGATGCTTCCAGTTGGGGCGCATCAACTTGGCAGCTTGCCCTTCGTCCCAAGTGATCGGTTTCCAGCGGGAAAGCTATATGAGTAGGGGCCTTTCCACGTGAAACCTGGCGCCGTTGACCCAAGCTCACTTGCGGAGGCATGTCAACCAATGAGCTGGATGTCAATGGTTTCCCGCGCAGCTGTCGGAGAACACTGACAGACATGCCGGCCACAAGCCGCCACCACGAGATAGCGGCCAAGTTACTCAGCATTGAAATGTTGAACATGTTTCCGCCACAATATTCGAGTGATTTCCTTAGCGGGAAATTCCCAAGAAGCACCTAGTTTTGAAGAACCTTTGTCAAATAACCCCTACTTTCTAAATCATACAAAGTCGACCCAGAATTTTGGATTTCATTTCTGAATGGCCCCATATCATTCATTTAATTCCTTTATTTTCCCCGAATGAAACAAATTATTTCCATCTTGCCCCCATTAAAGGACCTCGTAAACCATAACCGGGTCAAATCATCAAAAGGTCATCGATTGTGCTGCCTCACGTGGTCGGTTTCCAATTCGATATTCGCGTTCGATGGCATTCAGACACGTCACTCAAGACTAGATTCAAACGTCTGTGGGAGGGGGTCAGTTCTTCTCCCGATGTGAAGTCACGAGCATGACGACGGCTGGAAAGCAGAGCTTCGTAGCTCATACCAAGCGCACACAGTCGTTCTTGGGGGCCGTGGGGAGGAAGGGCGCG
>SZWC01000559.1:352369-375185 GCA_023375785.1 Penium margaritaceum | reverse complement strand
CCCCAGACGGCTCAGCGTCCCTCTGATGCCGAGTGTTCCATTGCTCGTTGTACAGTGACGTCCACCGGTCGTGACCCCAGTGGCACTTGGATCATCGATTCCGGTGCCACTCACCACATGACGTGTCGTCGCAGTGACTTTGTGGTCCTTGGTCCCGTCACGACTGTCCGTTCTGTTCGCACAGGCTCTGGTCAGTCCTTACCAGTTCACGGTGTTGGGGTTGTATGTTTCGATGGACCGTCTGGCCCCTTGTATCTTTCTGACGTGCTATTTGTACCTGATCTTGAGCTCAGCCTGCTGTCTGTGCGTGCCTGCACTCTGATGGGTCTCTCTGTTGAGCACACCGCTGATTCGGCGACTGTGACTGCTTCTGACACCCGTAGCATCGTCCTGCGCGCTTCAGTTGTTGATGACCTGTACCGCATTGCTCGGCCGTCCTCCCCTTGCTCCCCTACGTCCTCTGGTCGCGTTTTTGTCACTGGTGTTCTATCCCCAGACCACCAGAGATTGTTGCACCGACGTCTGTGTCACGTGGGCTCCGACACTGTGTCGAAGCTCATCCGCACACAGCCCGCACTTGGTCTTGATCTGGCTTCTTTCGAGAAGCCACCCAAGACCGACTGCCTTTTTTGCGCTCAGGGTAAGATGCACCGGTGCACTTACCCTGATTCGCGTTCACGAGCACTGCGGCCCCTCGAGCTGGTTCACTCGGACCTGCTTGGTCCTCTTCCGGTCGAGTTCGTGTCCGAGAGGGGCCGCTACGTTCTGACACTGACTGATGACTTCACCCGGATGCGGTGGGTCTACAGTCTCCGTCAGAAGAGCGACGCTGCGCTTGCGGTTCGGCTCTGGCTCGTGATGGCTGAGCGTCAGTCTCGCAACACGCTACACACGTTCCGATCTGATCGCGGTGGCGAGTTCCTCGGCGAGATGGACGCCTACTTTGCTGAGCACGGCATTTTTCACCAGGTCTCTGCTCCTGATCGAGAGCGGGAGAGCCGCTACCTATGGCTCGAATGAGCACAAAATGACTCCCCCCCCCCATGTTATGCCGAACGTCGACGCGTGGAGTTGCGTCGTGAGTGGTCAAATTCGAGGTCCACTGAGAAGTCGAGGGTCTTCGAGAATTGACGGTTAAGATGCGAGATGCATCTCTGTAAATCCATATTTGTCTCGGTGCGTCGAGAAGTCGACCGAAGGCTGTTATTCTTTTATTGTAGATTCGTGAGAGTGGTCGAAGTTGTCAAAAGGTTCGGGAATATTCACTTAGAGCGGGGGCCGTTTGTTGGTTTGTCCTCGACCGCCTGAGTGAACATCGTGGTCTCGCGACATGATGGTCGATTTTTATAATAATAGACATTCCCACTCGCGGAGCTTAGGGACTTGTGTAAGTCTAGCATGCAACACTTGCCCCCTTTCTAGCCGCGGCGTCCGGGTGCGCGTATAGATGTGGCCCAGAGACGGCGGTAACAGCCGTTGATTAGGTGATGGACATCTCGGAGGCTGTCGTAGGGTTCCCAGCAGTTGTGTGTGGCGTCGTAGCCGTGCCGCTTGACGAGGTATCCTGTCATTTTGCCTTGACATCGATGGCAGAGAATGTCCTCAATGACGAACTCTATGTCCTCGTCGACTTGAATGGGAGGCAGGGGAGGTATAAACCTACCAGGGAAGTTCCCTCCGAGGTCTCGCTAGCGCTTGAGTCTGCTGACATGGAACACGTGGTGAACTTGCATAGTGTCGGGGAATTTGAGACGTGCAACCACGGGGGTTTGCATGCACTCGATCTCAAACGGTCCCAACCACTGGTGTTTGAGTTTCGAACAGTGAGCTTGGCAAAGTTTTACATTTGCAGAGCTAAGAAGGACTTTGTCGCTAGTGGCGAATACAGCGTCGCTGCGATGTCGGTCAGTTACTCGCTTCATCGTTGTTTGTGTCTTTGTGAGTGTCTGCCGTGTTTCCTCCCAAATGGTGGTGAAGTCCAGGTGTTGAAAGTCAACTACAAGAATTTTGTTGCAGATTTGTAGTCCGGTTGGTGTGGCGGGAAGTTTGCCATACAAGACCTCAAGCAGAGTTTTATTTGTTGCAGTGGAAACTGCCGAATTATATGCAAATTTGGCAGTTGGGAGTCTTTGTGCCCAATGCGTCCCGTGAGGTTCACATACTACTTGGAGAAGCTGTTCGAGAATCTATTTGGTCCGCTTGATTTGACCATCGGTTTGAGGATGAAAGGCCCTTGAAAATTGAATTCTGCTATCCTAGCAAGTCATCAATTCGCGCCAAAAACAGTAGGTGAATCGACCTTCTCTGTCGCTCGTGATGGTTCTCGGTACGTCATGTAGCCGTACGATTTTGTGTACAAACAACCGTGCTATTCCCTCGGTGGTGACGGTGGTCGTTGTTGGAATGAAGTCGGACATTTTGGAAAACCTGTCCATGACTAGGAGGATTGCATCATATGCCTCAAGTGTGACCGGTGATCCTGTGACAAAGTCCATGGAGATGTCAACCCATGGTTCAATCGGAATAGGAAGCGGTTGCAGGAGTCCGGGTGGCCGTGTGCGACGGGATTTTTGTCACTGACATGTGTTGCAGGTTTTGCAGAAATGGCCACGTAGGATTACATCGTGTCCCACCAATAGTTTTTTGCTAGCTTCTTCATCGTCTTGTCCTTTTCGAAGTGTCCACCTGGTCTTGTGTCGTGGCACTCTTCGAGCAGCATATGGCGAAGTTTGTCGTTCGGGGGAACGCCCACCTGGTGAGTGACACGCCGTCGCCAACAGGGTGCGTCATGCCATTGTTTTGCCTTGTCATACCTGCCGTGCAGGTCGTACCCTCGTGCGAGTAGTCGTTCGAGGTACGGGTCTCGCTTAAGTTGTAGCATTGCCACCTCACCCATAAAATCTGGTTGGCGGCTGAGTGTGTGTGCCGGATTGAATTTTCCTGGCCTCTACTCGATATCGTAGTCGAACCCGGATTCACGGAACTCCATCCATTGGGTTTGACGTTGACTGAGGTTCGGCTGCGTCTTAAAATGTTTTAAGGCGCGGTGGTCGGTGCGCACGATGCATCGACGACACTCAGCATCGCCATGTCTTGAATCTATGCACGACCACCAGCATCTCTTTCTCGTGTGTACTTATATGTATGTGATTATATACATATATTATCAAAATGATGGAGCATATACATACAAGTGTCTAGTTACAAATGAGGCGTAGTCGAGGTCAGTGGGTTGATTGTCGAGCGACGATTGTGGAGTCGTGTCGTGAGTGGTCAAACTCTGTAAGGTCCGCCAAGAAGTTAGGGGTCTTCGAGAATTGACGGTGAAGATGCGAGATGCATCTTTACAAATCCAGATTCGTCTTGGTGAGTCAAGAATTTGACCAAAAGGTCGTGATGCTTTTGTCCTAGATTCGCAAGAGCGGTCAAAGTTGTAGGAAGGTTCGGGAAGATTCATGGAGGGTTGGGGCAGTTGGCCGGTTTGCCCTCGATTGTCCGAGTGAAAATCGTGGTCTCGCGATGCGATGTGGTGTTTGTGTAATGACAAAAATGCCCATTCGGGAAGATTAGTGACTCGTGTACGCCTGGTACCTAAGACCCCCCAAGACTCTTGGGCGTTGAACGACGCTACCATCAAGAACCGATACCCTCTTCCCGAGCCGACAAACTTTCTCACCAGTTCCGAGGTGCTTGGATTTTCACCAAAATCGAATTACTTAGCGGTAATCACCGGATTCGTGTGGCAGACACTGACATAAAGAAGACGGTGTTTTGAACTCGCTACGGGCATTTCGAGTTCACAATAATGCCATTTGGACTTAAGAATGCATTGGCAAATCTCATGGCGGCTATGAACAACATTTTCCACCCCTATCTCAATAACTTTGTCGTGGTGTACCTCGACGACATCCTTGTGTACAGCCACACCCCGGAGGAGCATGATGAAGATCTTTGAAAAGTTTTCCAACTTTTATAGAGAGAGTTTTTTTAGGAAAACTCTCAGAATGAGACTTCGGTCGCCATTCAATCGAGTTTTTGGGTCACATCAGCAACGGTGGATAGATCACATGGATCGGAGAAAAGTGGCAACGGTCCTTAATTGGCCGAACCCGATCAACGTTTGAGACGTTCAAGTTTTTCTCAGCTTGTGTAATTAGTATCGACGTTTCACACGAGATTACGCCCGAATGTCAACACCTCTCTCCGACCTCCCTCGGAAAGAGAATTAGTGGCGGTGGGTAGAAAACAAACAAGAAGTGTTCACCCCTTTGCGAAACACTCTGACCTTGGCGCCAGTCCTACGATTAGCCAACCCAACGGTCGACTACGTCATGGCAACGGACACCTTAGAGCAAGCCATTGGCGTGGTCCTCCTGTAAGACCATGGCAATAGATGAAAACCGTTTGCATACATGTCAAGAAAAAGGCACGGACCGGAACTCAACTACGCCGTACATGCGATGGAAATGCTGGCAGTTGTACATGCATTTAAGACATGGCGGTGATTTTTGGATTGCCGCCGATGAATCGCACACACCAACCAGCATGCGATGAAATATTTGAAGACCCAGCCAAACCTCAGTTGACCTTAAACCCGATGGATGGAGTTCCTTCAATGCGGGTTTGACTACGATGTATGGTAGCGGCCAGGCAAAACCAATCCGGCAGACACGCTGAGCCGCCGACCAGATCTGATTGCTGAGGCAGCAATGCTACATGTGCAGCAAGATTTGTATCTCGAGCAGTTGTTCACACAAGGCTAAGACCATCATTTTGGATACGACAAGGAAAAATTCCTATACGACACACCCTATCGGCGATGATGATTCACTTGCCACGTGGTTTCTCGTCCAAACGACAAACTCCACCGCATGTTGCTTGAAGATTGCCATGACACTGGTGGAGGTGGAAATTTCAGAGAAGACAAGACATCGAAGAAGCTGGCAAAACACTACTTTCGGGAGAATATGACGTGGCCGACCTCTGCAAATTTTGTGACGCATGTTAGCAACAGAAATCATCTGGCACACGACCACCCAGAATTCTGCAACTGCTGCCCATTCCGACAGAACCGTGGAACGACATCTCCATGCACTTTGTGACAGGGCTACCTGTGACACCCGAGGGATATGATGCAATCCTTCTTGTTGTCAAGGTTTTCCAAGATGTCTAACTTTATTGCGACTACGACCACATCACTACTGAAGGCACATTGTGATTACTTTTAAAGAGCATCATGCGACTACACGGCATGCCAAGAACCATCACAAGCGACTGAGACGGTCGATTCACTAGCCATTTTTGGTACAAACTCATGACTTGTTGCGGCAGTCAGATCCAGCTATCAACAGTGTTCCATCCTCAAACCGTCGGCCAAACCGAGCAAACCAACCAAACGGTCGAACAATTTCTCTGAACATTATGAGAACGTCATGGGACGGATTGGGCACAAGAACTCCAGAATGCCAAAATCGCATATGATTCAGTGATCTCCACCGCAATGGGGTGAAAATCCATTTTGAAGTGGTGTATGGTAAATTTCCTGCCACACCAGGCAGACCACACAGCCAAAGAAACATTCCCTCGGTTGACGTCCAACATGGCAGCCTCTCCACCATTTAGGATGAATCACGTCAGACACTTGCAAAGATGCAAGCGGTGATGAAACAAGCAGCTGACCCACATCGCAATGATGATGTTTTTGTCGCCGGCAACAAAGTTGTTCTCAGCTCAACCAACATCAAACTCCGTGGAGTCGAATGTTCGAAGTTCAAACCCCGATGGTTGGGACCGTTTGAGATCAAGTGCATGCAAACCCCCCTGGCTAGATGGCTCAAAATCCCCGACTCTATGCATGTTTATCTGGTGTTTCATATCAATACACCCAAGCACTACCGAGACCCAAGAGAAAAATTCCCCGGCAAGGATGTACCTACCCCTCCTCCTGTTAAAGTGGATGAGGACACAGATTACGTGACTGGGGACATCCTCAACTATCGACAATGTGGCAAAAAAATAGATTATCTTGTCAAGTGGCATGGCTACAACGTCGCGCATAACAGGTGGGAACCCTAAGCCAACCTCCACGACGTCGATCACCTGATCGACGGATACCACCGTCGACACCAGGCCACATCTCTGCGCATTCCGGGATGTTGCGGCTAAAAGGGGAGGAAGTGTTATGTACGAGATGTACACGAGTCCCTAATATGTCCAAGTGGACATTTCTTTCATTACACAAATAACCCACTGTGCGTGAAAGTTGCCATTTTCACTGTGATGGTTGAGGGCAATTCGGCCAACTGCCCTCGTCCTCTTGCAAACCTTTTTTCTCTTTCTGACAATTCTGACCACTCTGGAGAATCATTGACAGAAGTATCATGACCTTTTGGTTAACTTCTCGTTGCATCAAGACACATAAGGATGCATCTCGCATCTTCGCCGTCGATCCTCAAAGACCCCCCGACATCTCAGTGGAGCTTCTTGAATACGACCACTCACGATGCGACTCCACACACGTTGCTCGACGATCGACCCAACGATCCCGACTATACCTCATTCGTAACTCGACACTTGTATATATATGTACAATCATTTTGACACTTGTTATTGAAGTACACTTACGGCTAATTATGAATTTCTCACATGAAGTTCTTGCATTCTGATCACATTGGACCCAGAATATGTGGGGGTGGTCACTAATTGGCTGATGCCTACCTTAGTTTGGGACATTGCGGTATTAGGTTTGTACAATCACTAGCGGCAATTCATACATGGCTTCACCAGAGTGTTAGAGTTTCTCTCTAATTTCACTCATAAAATGGCCGAGTGGAATTGGGGATATAGTGAACAAGTGGTGTGAACCGGGTGCGGTGTGCTAGCCTCAACCAGAGGGTTCAAGTACCAACCAGGAGCAACAAACACCAACCAGCGGCAATGGCAACCAAGTGGAGGCCGGTTGTTACATACCCTTGTATGCAGAAGTATAGGTTTGTCTTGGGGGAGCACAGAATACATGTAGCACATTAGGAGTAAACTATACCTGTTATTCAAGTGTTAACATATACATCTATATGCACATGATGATACATCCTAGGTGACCCTAGGTTGCTGAGCCGTGTGCGGAACCGTATGGGCCTGGGATGAGTGTTTTTCCAGCTCATCTCAGGCTCAGCAAGGCCCATCTTTCCAGCTTTCCAACGCGCCAAGAATCGTATCATTCTGTGGATGAAAGGCTGAGATACCATACTGCTTCTTACGTTCATCCAAACTGATTGAAAAGTTGTGCATATTCAGTGCAACTATTACCCCTGGCGACAGTTCTGATATCACCTACCATATTAAACTGTAGATCATGTTTGCCTACGGAATTTCCAAATCATCAGAACCATATAATTTTCTTTTATAAGACGGCATCTGACGCGGCGATGGTTGGTTCACAAGACCAACCACCGGAACAATTGGCTCCAGTAGGAATGGAACATGACTAAGGTTGGGGGTCCGACTCAGCCAAGCAAAGGCTGGCCGTGTCAGACCCTCTCACACAAGCGCAGAACCACAACTGCGCTTGCGTTGTGGTTCTGACGCGAGGCCTTGAACCTTGCGTAGAATATTCAAGAGCTGGAGGTGAGACATTTCATGCGCTTCTGCGTTTAGCAAAGACACGTGATCGAGTATCAGTAAATTCCCATAATAATGCAAAAGTTGAACCATTTCATTCACCTAAAGAAGCATGTACTTTGAATTTTAAACATGGACAAATCTAAGAGTCAGTACAGTATCACCCTTTTTGTGAACCGTGGCAATCTGCCGCTGGCAGCACCACCGGTGGCGTTGACGGCTGTCCAAAGCGCCCTTTCTAGCAATAACAAACCGGGGCACCATTCTGGCGTGCCTTTGGCCCTCATTGATCCTTGATTCATTAAATATCCTAGCTCCAAGGTGCGCTTTGTCCTTGTTGGGTCTTCCGAGGATTGAGCCTTGGTCCTTGGGGATGAATTATCGTCACTTGTTTTCCCATCGGCCGGTCGAACCTTTGGCTGGGCATAAATTTCTCAATTCACGATGGATTAACCCTTTCTTGGATGGATCTCGCATGGATTTTCCTGTATATTCCAAATCCATAGTCAGATCATACATTCAAGTAAGCCGCAAGCTGTAATCAGTGCCGCTGATACTGTCCGGCTTACACTCTTCCCCCTCCCACCCCCCTTTAGGAGAGAGCCGTCCCAGTTCGCTCTTGGTACTCCCTAAGGACAGCATTCACCCAGCCAACGTTGAAGATGGAGGCAGGGTCCCATGAGTTGTGGGCTGCACTGTAGCCCCTCCATTTTACCAGGCACTCCCATCCACGGCCACGACGACAGTGGTCAAGGATGACCTCCACCTCAAACTATTGCTCACCCTTGACTACCACTGGAGGGGGAGGCACAGAACTGCGGGCATGATAATGCTCAGCCGGATCATGGTAGAGCTTGAGATTGGAGATGTAGAACGTGTCATGGATTGGTGTGGAAGGCGGAAGAGCCAACTGTGCCACCATGGGTATCCTCTTTTTAAGCACCTCAAACAGACCAAGTCACCGGGGTTTCAACTCGTCCGATCGGACCCCACAAAGCTTGACTTGTGTACTATTGAGAAGCATTCAATCACCAACTTTGAGGATTGAATCTGCACGTGGGCGGTCCACTTGCAATTTCTGCTGCTCTTCCACCTTTGTCAATTCATACCACGTCGCTGTCCAAATTAGCTTGAAGTCACGTGCAATAGACTCCACTGCGGGCAGGTTGCTTGCAACGTACAAGTTGAGGGGCGTGATGGGCACCATCCCGTTCACGACCTCAAATGTCGCCTTGCCAGTGGAGGCGGACGTGGTGGAGTTGAACACCATTTCATTAACCGACAACCGCTGGTCCCATGCCGTCTTCTCCGGATCACCCACTGTACGGAGGAGCTGCTCCAACGTCTTTTTTGTCCGCTCCGTCTTTCCATCAGTTTGGGGATGAAAACTGGTCAAAAGATGCACCTTGCTGTAATAAATCTCCATGAGTTATCACCAGAACTTGCTCATGAAACACAGGTCCCGGTCGCTCATAATGGACTGCGTCATTCCATGGAGGCACACCACGTGCTCAAGGAACAGCCAAGCCATGCCTTTTGTGCTCACCGTATCACATGTCGCGATGAAGTGCAACATCTTGCTGAAGCAATCAACCACTACCAACACCGCATTGTGACCTACCGTTGTCTCGGGCAAGCCCGTGATGAAGTCCATGGAGATGTCTTTCTACCACTGCTTTGGAATGGGCAAGGATTGGAGGAGATCAGGGGTCTAAGTCCTCCTACCTTGTGGCGTTGGCACATGTCATAACTCTGGCAGAATTCAACCACCTCTGATGACATGGTGAGCCACAAAAAGAAGCAAGCCACTGTCTTCAATGTCTTGTTGGCAACAAAGTGACCACTTAGGCCATTCTCATTGAACTCTTCCAAAATCAGTTGTCAAAGCACCAGCAATGCAGAAACCACCACCTGATGTGTGCTGCGCCGTCGCCAACACAGCACCTCAAGGAAAAATCTTTGTGCATCATGTTCCCCGTGCGCCTTTGATCCTCTGTAAAAAGCTTCACAAGGAAGGCATCCTTGTGGATGGTGAGAGACGCGACCTGCATCATCAGGTCAGATTGTCGTAAGAGTGCGTCTTAGGGTTGATGCAACTTGACCGGTACACCATCTTGTAGTCGAAGTGTGACTCAAGGTGCTCCACCCAACGCGCTTGCAGCCAACTCAGGTTCAGCTATGTCTTAAAATACTTCAACGCATGGTGGTCGGTGTAGAACGTGAATTTCCGTGCCTGGAGGTAGCACTGCCAGTTCTTGAAGGCTGCAACCACGGCAAGAATCTCCTTGTCATGGGTGGCATAGTTCCGCTCCGCCCATGCAACATGCACGAGCAATAGGCGACCGGCTGTGACCCGTTACCAAAGTCCTGCAAAAGCATTCCATCAATGCCAAGATCTGATGCATCCGTCACCATTTCAAACTCACCATTCCTGTCGGCCAAGGGCAATGTTGGCGTGGAGGTGAGAGCCCTTTTGAGAATCTTAAAGGTTTCTTGTTTTCTGATTCCTCAACTCCACACACGATCCTTGCAAGTGAGATTGGAGGATGGCGCTGACACTCTTGCATAGCCGAGGATAAACTTGCCGTAGTAGTTGCAAAAACCAAGGAACAATTACACATCGTGCACACTACGTACCTTCGGCCACTCTTGCACGGTGACACCTTGCGCGGATCCAAGGCAATCTGTCCATTGCCAATTATGTGTACAAGGAATAAAACTTTATCGACCAAAAACTCACAATTAGAGAGCTTTGTAAAAAACTTCTCCTTCCTCAAAATCTTGAGGATCTTCTTCACATGCTCCTCATGCTCCTCCACCATCCTATTATACACCAAGATGTTGTCGAGGTACACCACCACAAAGTCATCCAAGTACAGCCTGAAGATGTCATTGATTTCCAGTGCATTAGTCAACCCAAAAGGCATCACGATGAACTCATAGTGACCATAGTAGGTGCGGAAGGCCGTCATTTCCACATCATCTACTGCTATGCGGATCTCATGGTACCCGGAATGGTGGTCGATCTTTGTGAAGAAGCAAGCCACGCGGAGGTGAGTAGAGAGCTCCTTGGCTCATGGAAGTGGGTATCGGTTCTTGATGGTCAACTTGTTCAACGTCCAGTAGTCCACGCACATGTGCATCTCCACCGACTTTTTTGCACAAACAGGAAAGGTGCAGTGTAAGGAGACGAGGACGGGTTGATGAAGCCCTACTCTGTCATCTGGGTCAGCTTCTTCTTAAGCTCCTGTAGCTGTGCGTTGCTCATGTGGTACGTTGCACAAACAGGCGGGCGCGCTCCAGGTTTGAGGTCGATGCGATGTTCCACGTCTTGCTTTGGTGGCAGATCCGCCGGGAGGGTGTCGGGGAACACATCCCCGAATTTGGTGTATACCTTTTGAGGTCCCTTGGGCACCACAGAAAACTTGCCTTGGGCACCTGGCTACTCAGAAGTCGCCCTATGCACCACAGCAGGCGCCACGTCCTCTGGTTCATTGAAATTGTCTTCCACGTCTTGCATGAACGCCAAAATAACCTGTTCCTTTTTCTTAATCTCGTGCTTGAGATGCACCAACTCAAGCATCAACAACGCCAATTCCTCCTTGCGAGGCACCGACTGCTGCGACACATCCTCTCCACAAGACTTCTCCTCCGCGGCCTCTTCCTTGGACCATGTAGGCAATGGATACTCCTTGTCTCCAAGCTTGACTGAGACAATGCGTGCCTCCCACTTGATGGCGGGGTTGTACTTGTGGAGGACTTCATGAACAAGGATCGCATCCTAATCCTTCATCCAGAACACTCGGTATATGGTCGTTTTGCGAAACCTCCCCATGCGAATGGAGAGGGGTCGGGCAAGGTACTCAACTTTAATGGCTCCGTCCACTTTGTTTGCATTCCGCTTCTTTCTCGTGAGCACAAGGCCCCAGTTCCAAGCACACTCCATGCTCACAAAACTTTGGCTCACGCCACAATCCAGCAGACTCCCGACCTTCCCCTTGACACTTTTCACTTGTGCATCCGAGAGAAGTGCGGATAGCTGCTCCTCATACCTCGAGTCCCATGCCTTGATCTTGGAAACCCCCTTAATTGCCGCAAGGCATTTGGGTCGGTGGTCAATTGCCGGTTTGGGTTGGGAGGAACTAGGAGTAAGGCCATCTACTCCCGGCTCTCCTTGTTTCCTAAATCCTTTGTTGCTTTCTGTGCTTCCTTTGTGGCTTGCTTCCCCTTCCCTTGATGCTTACCCTTGTCATCGCCTTTCTTTGGACTCCGCCAATCATGCGCAATGTGGCCAGGCTTGTCACAGTTTTAGCACTTGCGTTGTTGCAATGCTCCAATCTCCATGGATGTGTCGTTGCACTTGGCCTGCTTGCCGTAACCACCACCAAAAGAGTTGTGGCTGTTGGCATGAGCCTGTTGTATGCGCGAGTTATACCGCTCTATTGCTATGATCATTCTTGACAGGTCGTCGTTCAGATCGTGCATTACCGTCACAGCACGGGCATTGTTCTTGAGGTCATTGCTATAGTTCAAGCACAATTTATGGAAGTCAAAGCCACAGTTGGCAACAATCTCACAAAATCTGGGTGTATAGTGAGTGACACTGCCAGTTTGGCAAAGCCGACGCAGCTTGGCACGCATGTTCTTCCTCACGTCACCCAAAGTGAAGCACTTGATGAATAACACCGTGAAATCTTCTACTATGTTGGCCATTTCAGGGTAGGGTCACCAAAACTGTAGATTGGAGACAATGGGATTGAGATTCCGGTTGCAGCCGTGATGCCGGTGACCATTGTTACTCCACTGCCATTTGAATTGGACCGCATCACATCGGCCCACCAATCTAGTGATGCCCCTCACAACAGGGTCACGACATAGTCGCGGCGTGCCTCGTACCTTGAAGCATCCATACCGATGACGACAAAGTACAGTTGTAGTCTGAGTGTCCAAGCGTACGGAGCTGGACCATCCTTCCTCGATGGGTCGAACGGCTCCGGCTTGGACGGGCTCAGGACTCCCACAGCAGTTCCATTTGTGGTGTCAACTGCCACAGGTGTTGTCAGTAGACGTGTCACGAGCTCCCGATTAAGGTATGCATTTTCTTCTCCATCAGGTCCATCTTAGCCTGCGTGTTGGCAAGCAACTTTTGCAATGCTGCGGCTTTCGTTACTTTGCTTTGTGCATCAAACACCACGGCCATTGGGAACATGCCGGATGAATTCATCTCTATGTCCAGTACAACTTCTTCCTCAACAAGTCCTCCGGTTGCCGTCTTGTCATTGGAGTGCCTGGTTGGCCTTGGGCACGGATCCTCCAAAGAGACAAGATGTGTACTGGTCTAAACTGACCAGGAGAGGTTACCACGTAGATGATTGTGTCCCTAAGTCAAGGGTGGCTGTGATATCAAGTGTAAACCGGGCACAGTGTGATAGCCTCAACCGAAGGGTACAAGCACCCACCGGTGGCAACAAGCACCAACCGGCAGCGACGGTAACCAAGGGGAGGCCGGTGCACACTTGCCTGTGTATGCAGAAGCATAGGATCATCTTGGGGGAGCACGGGAACACTTGTGGTACAGTGGGAGTAAAGTGTACTTGTTGTTCAAGTGTCAACACAAAAGGCTCTATGTACATGATGATACATCCTAGGCGACCCGAGGTCGCCGAGCCGTGCACGGCTCTGTAAGGGCCGGGCGTTATTGCCTCAGCATCATGTAGATTATCTTCCCAATTTTCTAGTGCACCAAGAAGTACATCATTCCATGGAGGAACGGCCGAGATATCACCGTTTCTATGAATCGCAACAACCAGCCACTGGCAGCACCACTAGCAGCAATGACGGCCGCCCAAAGCGCCCTAGCTGGCAATAATACACCAGGACACCATTCCGAAGCACCCTTGGGCCTCAATGATCCTTCATTCATTGATTAACCGGGCCCAAGGTGCTCTTTGTCCTTGTTAGGTCTTCCGAGGATCAAGCCTTGGAACTTGGGCATGAATTCATGTCACTTGTTTTCCCCTTGGCCGGTCCAACCTTGGGTCGGGCGTAACTTCCTCAATCCGTGATGGATCAACCCCATTTTGGGGTGGATCTTGCTCGGATTTTCCTGTAGATTCCAAATTCACAATCAGATCACACATTCAATGAAGCCGCACACAGTCATCAGTGCTGTTGGTACTGTCCAGCTGACAAGAAGCGTTCAAGTCTTTGATGAACGATAAGACCCCGGCACCAACCTTACAATTGGAAAATCCAACGGTTGACCAGATTATGGCTAAACATGTGTCTGATCAAGCAACTATAGCTGTTCCGAGACAGCAGCAGTGAAGAACAATCAGTTGAGTTTTCGTTGAAAAAGATACACAAACCGGAGTTGGATTTTCTGGGGTATAAAAAACAAACACTGAGGATCGTGCATGCATACAACACGTGGTGGTGCTACATGGAATGCCAATGACATGTCACTCACACCAACCAGCTCAAACAAAGATATCTCAAGACTCGGTAAAAACTGAGCCGTGGACAGATGTTATGGATAGGGTACTGCGAGACAAAATTTGACTACAACGTTGAGTATCACCCTTGAGAACCAAGTTCAGTGGGTCCTCTAAGTCACTGGCCGGACCTAATGGCCAGCATCAACATATTGCTCATCGAAAAAAATCCATACATAGGGAGGATTTCTACGGGTATGACAAAATGAAGTTCTGGTTTGACGATTCCTGCTGGCAACGTCGTGCCACTTACCAATAAACTACAAAGGATGTTATTGGGGGAGTGCCACGACACCAGTTTGGGTGGAAATTTTGACAAAGGCAAGACACTGCAGAAACTTGCAAAATACACTGGCCGGGAAATAAGTGACTGATGTGTGTCAACACCTTCCATAGAGATAAAATAAACTTCCGAGTTTGCTTCAACCACTAACGGTACCAATATAATCATGGTCGGATGTTTCCGTAGACTTCATAAGGGTTTACCCATTTCATCAGAGGGATTTCATGTAATAATTGTGGTGGTAGAATAGTCCTTTAATATGTCACACTTTATCCCTGCACCAAGCAAAAACACCACCAAGGGAATATCATGTTGTTCCTTAACAATGTCGTCAAACAAAATGCCTTCCCCTCCTCCAACACGAGTGAAAGGGTGGAAAGGCCCGCCAATAGATTCTGGGGGGGAGCTAATGACTCGTAACGACAGTGGGATTGAGCTATTGATGACCTTCCATTCTGAAACCGATGGACAGATGGAGAGCACAAATCAGACACTCAAAAAAATGCAAAGAACCCTGCACAAGCCACATGGCACTGAATAAATGGTCAACCTACCGATTGCTGAGATAGCATACAAATTTACAACCTCTACAACGATGGGGAAGGTCTCATTCTAGGCGGTTCATAGAAAACTGCCTGCAACTCTAACAGGCTTGTATACTCCGAGCAACACAATAGTGGTCGATATCTAACGGCAAGGCCTTCGGAGCATCTGGGACGAGGCTCGCCAGGAGCTCGTGAAAACCTTAGCAAGGATGAAACAAGCAACATATGAGTATCTAACAAACATTGAATCTGACATTGGTGACTGCATCATATTCAGCTCAAAAGGCATCCGTTTGTCTGGAAAAGACAGCGCGAAGCTCAAACCTGAGTGGTTGGATTTGTTCCCCTTTGACAAAACAAGGACACATGCCGTCGCCAAACTTTCACTAGTGGACAATGTGACTGCCAGCTCGGTGTTCTACATGAACAAACACAAACTGTGCCAAAGTTGAGTTTGCCGGATTTTCCTTTTGGAAGGTTCTGAAAGGTTTGATCACTTCCCAGAAGTGTCGACGGATTTCTCACAAACCATATCCACACTTGATAACTTCCGGTCAACTTCTAGAAAGAGCTAGACCTTTAGAAATACGCACATCAATGTTTTGGAAACCCCATCGACTTCTTGTCCAAGTTGCTTGAAGCAACATATCACGACGCAGTGTCACGCGCGTCGCTTGACTCAAGCAAAAAAGAACAGAAATACCTCATTCTTGCTTCTGAAAAGGCAAACACATCCAGGATGCGGTTTTTGCGCCATGCACTGACACGAAGTTACGAGAGGAAATCGCAACAAATGAATCTGTCTGTTTTGATAGTGCAGGTTTTTGCAAATTCGATGATGCATTCTCATGTCTACTTTCTGCTCCCGTAAAAAAAGCACCCATGTCGGGACCCCCCACCACAAATACTGCCCATCGGATGCGCCGATATAACAGCCTAATCAAGCGTGTCCCTAATCGTTCGAAGCCTAACGTGGATGTGTTAAGTCCGGGATTTTACCTCCAGACTTTGGTGCGTTGTGACATACTCTCCGTTTCTACGCCAAAGAATGAGTTGGCAAGCTGAATAGTTTATTGGGAACCCTTGTAGGATAAGCACAACTTTTCATTCATCACTCTCTGTTAAAAGAACTCATGGTTCGTCGTATTTTTGCTATGAATATTAGCGATTTTTCAGTGCGCATCAAAGTAATAAGGAATTTTCATCGTCTTGAACTCCCCACTTGCCACTATTTTCCTGGATCACGGTCAACAAAATCTCCTCAATTTAGCAATTGGCCTTAATTATTGCCATGGAAAGGTCTAAGACAGGCATCCGAGAACATCACGCCTTGATCGTTGGTGTTCCCGCTTGACGAAGATGTCAGGATGAAATCCACGAGGTGCGGTCCCGAAGTTTTTCTGATCGTCTCTAGTGGTTCACATCTACTGTTTTGGGCGAATCTGAGACTGAGCGTGAGCTTTCTGGTCGCCTCACGCTATGTGAGCAGGAATTTAGAGACAGTCAGTTTGCGAAGGGAATAACGTCATTTTGCGTTAGTTTTTTAACATATACATGATCAAAACATTTATANCTTGATCGTTGGTGTTCCCGCTTGACGAAGATGTCAGGATGAAATCCACGAGGTGCGGTCCCGAAGTTTTTCTGATCGTCTCTAGTGGTTCACATCTACTGTTTTGGGCGAATCTGAGACTGAGCGTGAGCTTTCTGGTCGCCTCACGCTATGTGAGCAGGAATTTAGAGACAGTCAGTTTGCGAAGGGAATAACGTCATTTTGCGTTAGTTTTTTAACATATACATGATCAAAACATTTATAGGGCTAGTCACGAGATTTCCAACGCACAAAACCGCGCGCGATTCGGCCAAGCGTAGCTCAAGTTATGCTTATCGAAGCGCAGGTCTCACCCACCACAGAAGCCTGACGCCGCCACTCGCCGTGGCGCCTTCATTCACGTACGAAGCGCCTTTCCCAAGGCGCATACACCATTGCACATGGTGTGGGGGTCCCCTGCACTGTTTCCACGCACCCTACCCACTTTTGGGTCGTGTTTGGTGATGGGGTGTGACGAGGTCCGAAACCTGTCCGCGGACCTGCAGTCAGAATTTTGACCAAGTCCCCAAGTAACAAAACGTACTACTGAGTTTCGGAAATCGAGCCAGGATTTTGGCTAAGTCCCTCAGTAACAACCTGCACTACTGGATCCGGTGGATGATCCACCTGATCAGGCGGATCATCGACCGGACGCCTCGGCAGGCCTATCGGAGCATTTTCTCCACATGGTATTTTTGTTACTCGGTCCGGTCGATTATCGACCGGATTTCGAGTCGCAGCCGGCTCCCAGAGCCGCTGCGCATACCCTAACTTTGGAAAGCCATATCTCCCTTGATACTTGTCCGATTCCGGCGAAACAACTTCCACCGGATTCAGCAACTCGCCAAATTTTAGGGGCAATCCTCCATTTTAGGATCTAAGCAAATTTCGAGTCACCAGATCCGCCGGAGCGGAGTTTCCATTTTCTGGCAGCTCGTCAGCGCCTCCCGGCGCCGCACTTGGGCATGCGGAGGGGCAATTTTTCAACAGAAGACATGCTACAGCATCAGGGATAAGTGAAAATACGCGGGCGTGACTACGCGTTAAGACAGGGGTCAAAACCGAAATTTTGGAATTTTTCAATCTTCTTTTAATTTGTATACATGCTCTCAACAGTTCAGAGATTTGGTGTCAAAGTAAAATCATCTCTAATTAAAAACAATGGAGAGTTCTAAATCCCTTCAATAATATTTTATTTGAAAATTCATCCTTGGAATCATACATATTGTACTTGATGTAACAAGTAACACCACTCCCTGTGCTACGTACCAGACGTACATGGGTCCCTAATCCTCCCGAGTGGGAATTTCTGACATTACACAAATAGCCCACCACGCAATGAGACCCTGATTTTCACTCAGATGGTCAAGGGAAATTCAGCCAGCTATCCTCGCCCTCCAATCATCCTTCTTGTAATTTCTAAAAACTTTGACCACCTTTGAGAATCGTCGACAGAAATGTCACGACCTTTTGGTCAACTTCCCGACGCACCGAGAAAAATTGAGATTTATAAAGATGCATCTCGCATCTTTGCTATCCATCTTAAAAGCCCCCTGATTCCTTGGCGGAGCTTCTCTATCCGACCACTCATAACACGACTCCACACGCGTCACTCGACAATCGACTCGACGACCCCGACTACGTCTCATTTATAACTTGACACTTGGATGTATGTGTTTCATCATTTCGACACTTGTCATCGAAGTACACTTACCACTAATCATAAATTGCTCAAGTGTCCCAAATTCTCAAACCGTGTTCCACCTTTCAAAATCTACCTGATCACCATCTACGCTCCGTTTGATGTAACACTTGGTAATAGAGCGTAGTGGTTCTGGAGAGGCATCTCACTACTTTATCCATCCAGAGGACTACCTTGGACAAACCGCCAATGCATCTCACACGTCAAGACTTTGCAGAATTTGTGACTATGACGTGAAGCGAGGGAGTGCATCCGGACCAGCAGCAGATCTTCAACGATGATTTTGGCAATGAAGGAGCAGAACATGCCTATGCATGCAAACCCTAAATCGACAGCAAACGCTGGTGTGGTAGGCTATGCGGTAGCTGGATCAACCACGATGGCACCGAAGACCAATCCAGTCATGGATCCGACGGCAGTAAACAAGCCGCCCCAAACGACAGCCTCAACGTCTGCAACAGGAGTGACAGGTGGGCACTCGAAGACAGGCACAAATCAACAAGGAACTAGGAAACCGTATCTCCGCACTCGAGGGAATAAAAAACCATCTGCTCCAACAACTCAACATCGTGATGGAGGCTCTTTGCAACGCAAGTGCATGGGAGGCGGTGCTCGTCGAGTGGAACACCCCACTCTTGAACAAACCCAAGCCACGTCCGGCCCCGCCTGAACCATTTGATCCTACAAATTCAAAAGGATGGACGCTTTGGATGTGGCTGAAAACTTTGGAGGTGTACTTCACTGCTTCTAGGGTCAACAACGATTGGAAGAAAATTGACCTCGCGGTCACGCTTTTGCGTGGCATGGCACTAAGTTGGTGGTCCGACCTCAAGGGCATTCAATGGTAGCAGGAGACCGGCGGGGTCTCATCGACGGCCAACAATACCCATCTCATGTTGCCCACCACATGCATTCTACCCTTGCAACAGATCAAACCGTTATGGCAAGACGCGCTGACGCCACCAACCAACTGGAGCGAATTCTTGTGTACGATGCTTGTACATTTTGGACGGCTGAACAAGAAGTCTGCTGCTTAGTATAAGCTCCAGAGTCTCCATTAGCACTCTAGCGTGGCAGAGTACACGCAGAGATTTCGCGCGATCATCACTAGTGCAGACACCGCCTGTGACGAGCTATGTTTTCACAACAAGAGTGGCCTCAAAAGAGATATCCGGCGAGCGATCGCCATCTTCAGCATCCAAAATAACATACTGCGGATGATCATAGCAGCATAGAGGATCAACATCACCGACTACAACACTCGGATCCAAGAATCCTAGAACTGGAAACCTCCTCACCACAATCATCGTGGAAACGTAAGAATTTAGTGGGAGGACTCCTCGACTCCGATGGAAGTGGATGCTGTTGAAAAAAGAGACACACGCACCTCCTACAACTGTGGAAGTTTTGGGCACATCACTTGCAACTGCTCAAGCAAGCAGCAAGGAAAAAAGGGGGAGAAGTTGCAAAAAAATGAGTCATGAAATGGAAAAGGGTAGGAGTGAAAGGCGCAAATCTTGTCTGGGAGGAGCGATCTGCACCAAACGATGGCCCATCTGAACAGCTCACCATGCCGTAGAGGGTTTCTGATGTTGTAAAATTTTACGATGGGTACAACCCCAAGGTTGCAAGATTCACATTATGGAACCAACATTATTGTGCGCAATGACATGGTTCCACAGTTGGGTTTGCGGACCAAACCAAGAGTGTTTGAAGGAAAAACCATCAACATAAGATGATAGATATAGAGACTCTGAGAGCCACCACGACCAAAAGTGGGAGACTTGAGGGATGTAACGGTCTGGAGGTCATGTCCAATGAGTGACCACACAATCATCCTCGGACGAGATCTCCTGTTTTAGTAGAATCCACAGGTTGACTGGAATAGTGGCAACATCTACGTGGAAATCAACGGTGCCAAACGACAACTATTGCGCGTGCAGCAGAAGACTACAACGGAAGCAGCTGAGGTGGAAGCACCAAAGGAAGGCACAACAACAAAAAAGCGACAACCAGGGCAACCGATACCCCTCAACATGGCCAAGTACTGCATCCAACGAGAGGCTCATGTATGGCTCTTTTATCTTGAGCCAATGAAGGAAGCAGAAGTGGCAGCAGCTAACTCATCAGCCTCATCGGCCTCATTAGCATCAACCAAGTTCGCGATGGTTCCTAAGGAGTTCACACCTCTCATCTGAGAGTTTGCGGATGACCTTCCCGACAATCTCCCGAGAATCCTACCACCTCAACGAGATATCGATCATCGCATCAAACTAAAACCAGGCAGCCAACCCACAGTTTGAGGGGCCTATCGGATGATTGACCATGAGTTGATCAAGCTAAAAAAGCAGCTCAACAAGATGCTCGGTCAAGGATTCAGCTGTCCATCCACGTCACCTTACATCGCGCCAGTATGTTCATAAAAAAGAAAACCGGTGATGTGTGGATGTACGTGGATTACTGGGCATTGAACAACGCTACCATCAAGAACCACAACCCTCTTTCCCATAAAGAAAACCTTTTTGACCAACTCCGAGGAGCTCAAATTTTTACCACAAGGTAAAAATTTGAGCTCGACCTATGCAGCGCTTATCACAAGATCCGCGCGGCAGACGTGACATCAAGGAGACAGTATTCTGAACACACTACGGGCACTACGGACAGTCATGCCATTTGCACTCCCGAATACCCCGGTGACATTCATGGCGGTAATGCACAAAATTTTCTGTTCGTACCTTGACAATTTTGTCGGGGTATATCTTGATGACATCCTGCTGTGCATCTGCAACCCAGAGGAGCACAATGGACGTCTTCAAAACATTCTCGAAATTTTTTAAAAAAGATATTTTTCTGGAAAACTATCAAAGTGCAACCTATGGTCGCCGTTTGATCGAGTTTTCGGGTCACGTCATCTTCGGTGGACGAATCACCATGGATCCAAAAAAAGTGGCAGTAGTTGCTGATTGGCCGACACCGGCCAATGTCCGAGAGGTTCAAGTTTTCCTCAGCTTTTGTAATTACGACCAGTATTTCGTATGGGGTTACTCCTCAGTATCAATACCTCTCTCCGATATCACTCGAATACAAAACGAGTGGCGATGGGGGGACGACAAAGAAGAAGTGTTCACCGCTTTAGAGAATGCTCTGACCTCAGCACAAGCCCTACGATTAGCCGATCCAACGATCAACTACGTCATGGCTATGAATGCCTCCAATCAAGCCATTGGCGTGGTTCTCCTACAAGATCATGGCAGTGGAGAACAACCGGTTGCATGTATGTCACAAAAGTTGCGTGGACTATAACTCAACTATGCCGTACAGGAGAAGGAGATGCTGACGGTTGTACAAGTATTGAAGACATGGCAGTGCTATCTTACATGCTACCGAAGCATCGTACGCACCGACCATCATGCCCTGAAATATTTGAAGACACAGCAAAACTTCAGTTGACGACAAACCCAATGGATGGAGTTCCTCGAATCCGGGTTCGTCTACTACATCAAGTACCTATCACAAAAAATCAATCCAGTAGATGCACTCAGCCGCTGTCCAGGTCTGATGGCTGAGGCAGCACAGTTAAGCTACAATGAGATCCGTATCTCAAGCGGTTTTTCACACAAGGCTACAACCAGCATGGCATATATGACAAGACAACATTCTGGTATGACGCACCGTATTGGTGGCCACGATTCACTCGCTAGGTGGTCGTTCCGTTGCATGCTGCTTGAAGAGTGCCATGACACCGTCCATGTGGACACTTTGGAGAAGACAAGGCGCTAAAGAAGCTGGCAAAGCACTATTGGTGGGACAATTTTCAAACCAACGTGGCCAAATTCTGTAAAACTTGCAGCACGTGTTGGCGAAAAAAATCCCATCGCACTAGGCCACCCGGACTTCTGCAGCCGCTCCCCATTCCGACAGAACCATGGATCGACATCTCCATGGACTTCGTCACAGGATTACCAGTCATACCCGAGTGATATGACAAAATCCTCGTGGTTGTTGACAGGTTTTCCAAAATGTCTAACTGTATTCCGACGATGACCATCGTCACCCCCAAAGGAATAGCGCGGCTGTTTCTTAACAGCGTATGACTACACGACGTATTGACCATTTTTGCCCAATCACCCCAAATCCACACACTTGATAATGCGTGTACAAAACTGAAACATATGGTGAGGATACTTCTAGGAGAATAGCCTAGCCAATTGTTAGTTTTTCCTGGAAATCATTGGTTACAATCATGTTCACAATTAGTTCTATGTATATGAACACAAGAGTTTCTAAGAAACTGATTGAGAAATGGATGCACTCTAGTTTTTTTAATCGATGCTTTAAAAATATTGTCCAGAAACACTAAAGCACATACCTTATGACTTTGTCACCAATTTTGTGCTTTAAGTTAAGCTCATGTTATGATTATAATTAGGTCACTAACGTTGAATTGTACTTCTTTCTGCAAGCTCCCAATTGAGAACAATCTTATAGGATCGAGCAGAATGCTACACGGTCGTCATCAATACTTGTTTTGTCGACGCTCAAGCATCCCCTCCCCCCCTTCCCTTCGGTTGCCCGAATATG
>SZWC01000559.1:332291-351290 GCA_023375785.1 Penium margaritaceum | reverse complement strand
CTCCAACCCTTGTGATGATATGTTATCGTAACCCTTCGGCTGACTCCAATCGATGGCTTAGATTAGGTTTTGTGTACTGTACATTGTATACACATGTGTATTTATACTTCTGTCTACCAGATACACCTTCCAATACACTCTCTAGATACACTTTATACTTTTTTGAGGAGGGGGGAGGGGAAACTGTTGCCCCCCGCCCCCCCCCCCCTCTCCTACTCAAAGTGTATTGGGGGAGTGTATTGGGTAGTGTATCTAGAGGGGCGCCAAATGAATACACAAGTGTATAAATACACTTGTGAACATTTGCAAGCGAATTACGATACATTCCCCAATAGTTTCCTCCAATCCACTCAGGGTGTTTTGAGAGGGGGTGTGTTTGATTAGGATTATCTTTTCCCATTTGCATAGTACCCATTGTGCACAACTCAAGAGTGAAGTCTGTCTTTTCTCCCTTTTCCAAGTGTCATCGCTTTCCGACAATCGACGTCCTCGATCAAGAATAGTACACATTAAAAGAGATACACAATTGTATTTGTGGCAACGTCATCCACATACACTTACCAATACACTATCCACATACACTTTTTGATTTGGGGGGGGGAGGGGGGTGTGGGGCGTCCTCCCCCCTCCTCCAAAAATAGAAAGTGTATTACAGTGGTGTATTGGACAGTGTATCGTGAGGGGGGCACATCTAATACACAAGTGTATAGATACACTAGTGTACATGTTTATGTTGGTTCACAATATACTCCCCGATACACACCCCTAATACACTTGCAGTGAATGGGGGGAGGGGGGTCTGACGAGATCAGAAAATACATCAGTGTACATTTCTCTACATCTCCATCATACATTGCCCAATACATTCACGAGATACACTCGGGGGGGGTGGGGGAGGGGGGTCGACTTCGAGCGAATCTTGGGAGCGGAACTAGCAAACAGTATGCAAGGTCACCACATATCCATCTATGTTTGTACGAATGGTCTTTCCGCTCTATGTTCTTTTCCGGCAATACCATGTCAAACAGAAATGTCCTTCAGGAGTGTGGAGGACAGAACTAGGCAAGTAAAAAACAATGGATTACATTTTGAATTTTTTGTAATCTCAACGTTTAAGAATCAAGGTAACGGATTTTTAGCCCCCGCTAAAAATGAAATTGATTTTTTTCCCAAAGACATTGGTGATTTAACAAGTGTGTATGTGTACATACACTTCCAGGAAACAAAAGTATTAGAGGATTAGTATACATAGGTTACAAAGTGAGACAATTAACCACAACTCGTGTCAAGAACCATCATGAGAGACAGAGATAGTCTATTCACCAGCCATTTATGGCGCAAACGGATGACTCGTTACTGCAGTCTCATCCAACTTTCAACTACGTTCCACCCTCATACCGACGGCCAAACAGAGCGGGACTCATGAGACACTCGAACAACTACTTCGAACATTATGCAAACCACACGGGACAGATTAGACAGTAAAACTCCCCAACTGCCAAAATCGCATATAATTTGGCGATATCTACCGCAACGGGAAAAACTCTGTTTGAATTGGTGTATGGCGAACTTCCCGCCACCCCAGCTGGACTTCAAAACCAGAGCAACATTCCCGCGGCCGACGAGCAACACCGCAACTTCTCAAGCATCTGAGATGAAGCACGTCAGACACTCACAAAGACACAAGCGGCAATGAAGCGAGAGGCTGACCAACATCGCAGCAACAATGTGTTTGCCAAACTTCGCGAAGCCAGCTTTTTTAAGCTCAAACCCCGCTGGTTGGGACCATTTGAGATGAAGAGCATGCAAACTCCCATGGTTGCGTGACTCAAATTTCTCAACACTAAGCAGGTTCACCTGGTGTTCCATATCAGCAGACTTGAGCACTACCAGGACCTCGGAGAGAACCTCCTCGGCGGGGATGCGCCTCCCCCTCCTCCTGTTCAATACAACGAGGACAAATAGTACGTCATTGAGGACATCAACGACCTTGGCCATTGACGACAAGGTAAAACAACATAACATCTTGTCAAGTGGCATAGCTACGACGCCGCGCATAACAGCTGGGAATCCTATGACAACCTCAGTGATGTCAATCACTTAATCGACGGATGCTACCGCTGTCACCAGGCCACGTCGGCACCAGGTCATCACGGCTAAAAGGGGAGGAAGTTTTTTGTACCAGATGTACACGATTCCACACTCTTCCCAAGTGGGCATTTCTGTCATTACACCAAAATAGCCCACCGCGCAGCAAAATCCCGGTTTTCACTCTAACGGTCGAGGGCCATTTGGCCAACTGCCCTTGCCCTCCAACGTTCCTTCTTGCACTTTTTGACAGCTTCGACCATTTTCAAGAATTGTTCACACAAGTTTCACGACCTTTCATTCGACTTCTCAACACATCAAGAAATATCAAGATTTATAAAGATGTATCTCGCATCTTTGCCGTCGATCTTCGAACCTCCCCCCCCCCTGTTCCCTAGCAGAGCTTCTCCATCCAACCACTCATGATGCGACTCCACACACGTTGCTTGACAATCGACTCGACGACCCTGACCGCGTCTTATTTGTAACTCGACACTTGTATGTATGTGTTTGATCATTTCAACAATTGTCATCAAAGTAAACTTACCACTGATTATGATTTGCTCAAGTGTCCCAAATTCCTAAACCGTATCTTGCATTGCAACTTCTACCTGTACACCATCTACGCTCCGTTCGACATAACATGAGGCTACTATGGGGTTTGGAAGGAGACACGTACATATTTTGAATCATGGAACACCTGATTATGCATTTTTTTTTGGATTTTTATGAAACATGCAAAACCTTACATTGTTTAATGCATTGGCTGTAATTTTTTATTTACCAGACATACCCGAGTCCCTAATCTCTCCTAGTGAGCAATTCTTACATTACACAAATAGCCCACCGTGCGTTGAGAACTCAACTTTCACTCCGGCGGTTGAGGAAAATTTGGCCAACTGCCCTCGCCACCCGGAAATCCTTCTTGCACTTTCTAACAACTATGACGACTTTCATAATCATCGACAGAAGTGTCACGACCTTTCGGTAGACTTCTTGACCTATCAAGAAATGTCTAGATTTTTAAAGATGCATCTTGCATCTTTGCCATCAATCTCAACACCCCTGATTCCTCAGCAAAGCTTCTCAAATATGACCACTCATGACGTGACTCCACACGTGTCACTCGACGATCGACCCAGCGACCCCGACTATGCCTCGTTTGTAACTCGACACTTGTGTATATGTGTTCGATCATTTGGACACTTGTCATCGAAGTGCACTTACCGCTAATTTTAAATTGCTCAAGTTTCCAAAATTCTCAATCGTATTGTGCCTCGCAACATCTACCTGTTCACCATGTACACTCTGTTTGGCATAATACTTGGTATCGGAGCGCATCGGTGCTGGAGAGGCATCCGACTATTTTTTCCATCCGGAGGACTAGCTCGCACAAGCCGCCGGCACATCTCGCACATCAAGACTTTGCAGACTTTGTGACTATGACATGAAGCAAAAAAGCGCATCCAAAGACCAGCAGTGGGTCTTCGGCGATGATATCGGCAGTGGAGGAGCAGAATGTGCATATGCACGCTAACCCCAAAGTGTGAGAAAACGTTGGCGTGGCAGGCTATGCGGCAGCTGGATCAACCCCTACAGCTCCGACAACCAATCCGGTTGCAGATCCAACAGCGGTAAACCAGTCGTCACTACCGTCAGCCTCGACGTCGACAGTAGGAATGACAGGTGGCACCGGATGACAGGCTCGGATCAACAAGGAACTGGAAAAGTGTATCTCCGTGCTCGAGGGGATGAAGAGCTCTATGTTGCGATGGAGGCTCTTCACAACGTAAGTGCACAAGAGGTGGTGCTCATCAAGAGAAATACCCAACTCTCTAGTGAACCCACGATTTGCCCGACCCCTCCCAAAATATTCGATCCTACAGATTTCAAAGGAACAATGGTTCAGACGTGGATGACGAGTCTGGAGGTGTACTTCACCGCTGTTGGGGTCAACGATAATCAAAAGCAGATTGACCTCACGGTAGCGCTTTTGCGTTGTACATCATTAAGTTGGTGGTCTGATCTAAATGCCATGCAACGGCAGAAATAGAGCGGCAAGACCTCATCAACAGCCAACGGTGCCCGTCTCATGTCACCGAACGTAGGCGTTCTACCCTTGGAGCAGATCAACCCGTAATGGCCTGACGGATTGATACCGCCAACCAACTGGAACGAGTTGTTGTGCGTAATACACGCATGATTTGGACGGGTGAACGAAAAATCCGGCGCTCAGTTCAGGCTCTAGTCTCTCCGTCAGCAATCCAGCATGGCAGAGTACACGCAAAGATTCTGTGAGATCATTTGCTTGTGCATACATTGTCCCTGAAGAGACCTACATTCACTAAAACAACGGCCTCAAACAAGACATCTGATGAGCGGTTGCCATTTTTGGCATCCAAAACAACTTATCGCAGATGATCGCAGCAAAAAAAAGGATTGATAGTGCTGACTACAAGGCTTGGATTCAGGAATCCTATGGCTGGCAACGTCCCAACCATAGTTGCCGTGGGAATAGAAAAGGCCAGTCGGGGGACTCTTTGACTCCGATGGAAGTGGACGCCGTTGACTAGAGAGAGACACGCACTTGTTACAATTGAATAAAAATCAAGCATATTGCTTGCAACTACCAAAGCAAGAAGCAGGCCAAAAAAGGGAGGGGGGAGGATTGTAGGAAAATGAGGCGGGAAATGTCAAAGGGGAGGAGTGAAAGGTGCAAATCTTGTCCGTGAGGAGCAATGTGCGGTTAACGATCATCCATCTGAACGGCTTACAATACTACAGAGGGTTTCTCAAATAGCAAAGTTTTACAAGGGATACGAGGAAGACCAACCTGCGATACTACTAAAAGAGCAACCTTGAGGTTGCAGAAGTCGTCGAACGGTACCGTCACTATTGGATGGAGGAGCTTCTCACAGTTTCATAAGCAACAACATGGTTCACAAACTGGGTTTGCAGACCAAACCAAGGGTGTTTGAAGGAAAACCCGTTGATGAGAGATTGCAAGTACGAATACTCTAAGAACCACTACGACTAAAAGTGGGAGATCTGAAGGATGGAGCAGTTTGGAGGTCCTTTCTAATGAGTGACCATGAAAGTATTCTCGGACGAGATTTCTTGTACCGGCACAATCCGTAGGTCGATTTGAACAGCGGCGTACGTGGAAATCGACCACGCCAAGCGACAACTTCCAGTCATGGGGCGGAAGACAACAGAGGAAGCAAAAGAGGAAGCCATGGTGGCCGAGAAGTGATAAACTGTGCAGCCAATACCACTCAACGTGGCCCTACACTACATGCAACGAGGAGCTCATGTGTGGCTTGTATATTTTGAGCCAATAGAGGAAGCGGAAGTAGCAGCATCTGAATCAGTGGCCTAATCAGCCTCATCGGCCACATCAGCATCAACAAAGCTCACAATGGTATCCAAAGAGTTCACACCTCTCATTCAAGATTCTGCAAGCGTCTTCCTTGACGAGCTCCCAAAACCCTACCACCTCAACGTGACATCAACCATCGCATCCAGTTAAAACCGGGTACCCGACCCACAGTTTGAAGGACCTATCACATGAGAAATCATGAGCTGGCCGAATTGAGAAAGCAGCTCGACAAGATGCTTGGTCAAGGGTTCATCCATCCATCCACAACACCATACGCCGCACCAGTTTTGTTTGTGAAAAAGAAGACCAGCGCAATGCGGATGTGCGTGGACTATCGAGTATTGAATGACGCTACCATCAAGAACCGCTACCCTCTTCTCCGAACTGATGAAAGCTTTGACCAGCTCCATGGAGCTCACATTTTCACCAAAATCAATTCATGCAACGGTTATCACTAGACTTGTGTGGCAAACGTTGACATCGAAAAGACGGGGTTTCAACATCGCTACGTGCATTTTGAGTTCACAAGTTGCGGTTCGGACTCACGAATGTCCCAGCAACATTCATGGCGGCAATGAATAATAACTCCCGCCCGTACTTCGACAATTTTTCTGTGGTGTACCTCGAGGAAATCCTTGTTTACAGCCGCATCCCAGAGGAGCACGATGGACATCTTTGAAAATTTCTCCAAGTTTTAAGAAGAGAGGATTCTTTTGGAAAACTCTTGAAGTACGACTTTGGTCGCTGTTCGATCGAGTTTTTTTTGTCACGTCATCAACGACGGAAGGATTACCATGGATCCAAAAACGTTAGCAACAGTCGCTGATTGGCCAACGCCAACCAATGTCCGAGAGGTTCAAGTTTTTCTCCGCTTCTACAATTACTACAGGCGCTTTGTGCGGGATTAGGCCCAATTTTCTGCACCTTTCTCCGACCTCAGTCAAAAAGAAAACGAGTGGCAGTGGGGAGACAACATACACGAAGAGTTCATCGCTTTGCGGAATGCTCTGGCTCGGTGCCAGCCCTACATTTAGCCAGTCCAATGGTGGAGTATGTCATGGCTACGGACGCCTTAGATCGAGCCATTGGTGTGGTCCTCCTACAAGACAATAGCAATGGTGAGCAACCGGTTGCATACATGTTACAAAGCTGTGAGGACTGGAACTCAAATACGCCGTATACGAGAAGGAGATACTGGCAGTTGTACATGCATTTAGGACATAACGATGCTATCTTGAATGCCGCTGATGCATCAGATGCAGCGGCCATCATGCGTAAAAACATTTGAAGACGCAGCCAAAACTCCGTCGACGTCAAACCCGATGATTATTGTTCCTCGAATCCGGGTTCGACTACGATATTGAGTACCGGCCAGGAAAAACCAGCCCAGAAGACATGCTCAGCCACAGACCAGATCCGATGGCTAAGGCAGCAACGCTACAACTATGGCTAGATCTGTATCTTGAGCTGTTGTTCACATGAGGCTACGACTAGCATGGCGGATACGAAAAGACAAAATTCTGGTACGACGCACACTATTGGCGGCAACAATTCACTCGCGAGGTGGTCGTTCCCTCGAGCGATGAACTCCACCGCATGCTGCTCGAAGAGTGCCATGACACCAGACCTTGTGGACATTTTGGAGAAGACAATACGTTGAAGGAGTTGGCAAAACACTAGTGGTGGGACAAGATGCAATCTGACGTGGCCAATTTTTGCAAATCCTGCAACACGTGTCAACGACAAAAATCTTGTTGCATTTGGCCACCCGGACTTCTACAGCTACTCCCATTCTGACGGAACCGTGTGCCGATATCTCCATGGACTACGTCACAAGACTACAAGTCACACATGAGGGATATGACACAATCCTCGTGGTTGTTGACAGGTTTCCCAAAATATCCCTCTTTGTTTGGACAGTGACAACCGTCAAGGGAACAACACGGATGTTTCACAACAACATCGTATGGCTACGCGATGTGCCAGGGACTATCACAAGTAACAGAGACGGTTGATTCACCAGCCATTTCTGGCACAAAGTGATGACTCACTACGGCAGTCGGATCCAGCTTTCAATGGCGTTCCATCCTCAAACTGAGGACCAAACCGAGTGGACCAATCAGACGCTCGAACAACTTCTCCGAATATGATGCAAACCTCATGGGACCGATTGGACACAAAAAATCCCGACCGCCGAGAGCGCATACAATTTTGCAATCTCCTCCACAACGCGTAAAACTCTGTTTGAAGTGGTGTATGGCAAACTTCCCGCCATCTCAGCAGGGTTACACAGCAAGAGTAACATTCCCGCGGTCAGCGTCGAATTTCGTGACTTCTGCGTCACAAGGGATGAAACATGACAGGCACTCGCAAAGACACAAGCGATGAAACGAGCAGCTAGTCAACATTGCAGCGACAATGTTTTCACCGTTGGTGACAAAGTTCTCAGTTTGGCCAGCATCAAAGTCCGCAGAGCCGACTGCTCAAGACTCAACTTCCAATGGTTAGGACCGTTTGAGATCAAGCGCATGCAAATCCCCATGGTTGTACGACTCAAACTTCCTGATACTATGCACGTTCATCCGGTGTTCCATATCAATAGACTCGAGCACTACCGAGACCCCGGCGAGAAATTCCCCGACAGGGATGTACCCCCCCCTCCTCCTGCACAAGTGGACGGGACATGGAGTGTGTCATCGAGGACATCCTTGACCATCACCGACGTGACAAAACAACAGAAAATCTTGTCAAGTGGCATGGCTACGACACCGTGCACAGCAGCTTGGAACCCTACGATAACCTCCGAGACATCGATCACCTGATTGACAGATGTTACCCCTGTCACTGGGCCACATTTGCACGCGCACCGGGACGTCCCGGCTTAAAGGGGGGGAAGTGTTACGTACCAGATGTATGTGAGTCCCTAATCTCTCCTAGTGGGTCTTTCTGTCATTGCAAAATAAGCCAACCATGCATCGAGACCTCAATTTTCACTTCGACGGTGGAGGGCAAATCGGCCAGCTGTCCTCGTTCTCCGGCAAGCCTTATCGTACTTTCTAAGAACTCCGACCACTTTTGAGAATCATCGACAGAACTGTCACGACCTTTCAGTCAACTTCTGGGCACATCAAGAAACATCTAGGTTTATGAAGATGTATCTTGCATCTTCGCCCTTGATCCTCAAAACTCCTGGATTCCTTGGCAGATCTTCTCGAATCTGACCACTCACGATGCGACTCGACAGTCGTCGTTTGACGGTCGACCCAATGACACTGACTACGTCTCGTTTGTAACTTGACACCTGTATGCATGTGTTCGATCATTTTGACACTTGTCATCGAAGTACACTGACCGCGTAATACTCAATCGTGTTCTGCCTTGCAACTTCTACCTATTCACCTTCTATGCTCCGTTCAGCATAATAAAATCTGCCACTACCGGCTTGACATGAGATCGTATTTCCGGAACCGGGTGAATGTGATGTTACTTACGCCAGAGTAGGCGTGGGGAGAGCACGTTACAAATGCTCTCTATCTCTCTATATGCTTGACCGTGCCACTTGTCATAGTCAAGGTCACCCTGAAGGTAGGTTGAACGACGCAAGTACGTAAACTAGGGTCGCGTTTTGATGTCCCAATCAGAAACAACATGAGTGAGAACTGGAACTTGCAAAGCACTTCTTTATAAGCAAATTTGTTATGACGTCTCGATATCTACATTTTTGGTGAGAGGATTTTGTAAATACCCACCGTCCATCGCAAGTACTTTTCTTATGGATAGGAAAATATACAAAAGGGCTCTTACCAAAAGGAAAGAGAGCACAAAATGAATTGGCTAACACAAACGGATACGATCGCGAAGTGAGTAAGTGGAACTCCTCCTTGAGAACTACATATTACACAAAGAGAGACAACTTCTAAGTGAGTGAGAGAAACTCCTCCTTAGATGTAGCACTTAGTCTCATCTCTGAGAGAGAGAAACCGGATCTTGTTGAGGGAGAGGGTTTGAATCAAGTACCGTTGCGTAGTCGCGGGTGTGTACTTCACCCAAATAAAAACACGAGGGAAGGAGAGAGGAATGAGTGTAAAGTGTATGGCATTGCCGAGTTCAAGAATACACTCCACCCACAACCTCAAGGACAGATCGTGCGATATTGGTACTACCTTTACGATGGCCGCTCGAGCTACTGGTTTGTCCACGCTCTTCGGTGGTCTGTCTCCCAAGGTGGTCCCTAAGGGGAGGTGCAAGGATCGCTCTTCAATCCGCCACATGCTACGACGGGGAGCAGACAATCCCGTCCCAATCCCGTCATGCCATCGGGATGGAAAAAGGGATCGGCATCGAGGTGAGGACTAGAGACCCGTCGAGAGAAAGCTATCGGCCACCCCTGTGGCTTGCCATCGTACACACTTGAAGTGGAGGACGGCCGCGAGCACCTCATCTTTGATGCGCCTGAGGAACGGGAGGCTCCACACAACATTGTTGAGCAAGAGGACCTCGTAGTGTTCCCCGAACCTACCCCCAAGCCGGTGGCGGAAGAGGAACAACATGGGCATGTTACGTGTGACGATGTGAGCGCCGCCAATTACATGAGTCCGGATGGAGGAACAGCTGATGGCACGTTGGCAAGCGACACCGAAGGGGATCGTGGAGAGCGTAAAGAGGAAGAAGCTGATATGTCTCTCAAGCTTAGGCTAACAATGTCATTGAAAAAAAAGGCGACGAGGAGCACGTCCATGACAACGATTACGAGACAAATGCAAAATCACACCCAGTTATCCCTAGACCTATGGCAAGGTGTTGTGCTTGTGTCATGGATGACTGGTGGAGAGGCGAAGTCAAGTCCAGCTACACGGATTTGCGTGGAGGCTACAAGCGAAGGGCTGCCACCAAACGACCCTGTGTGGGTAGGCATCGCAGAGAGACTTCCCGAGGCACGTCTGGGTGACAAGTGGGATATTCGACGTATGGGTCGTGCTGGCTCCCCAAGCATCCACTGTGCTTTCCTCAAAGCAATCCACCTGCACGATGCCGAGGAAGATGTAACCATGCTCAAGGATAACTTGAGCCCTGAGGACTACAACATCTTTGTCAGCATTGTTGACAAAATGGCGCATAGCCATGAGAAACCAGTTTTCGCCTTGAGGAAAAATGTCAGTCATTCCCATACGGTGAACCAAAAGCTATTGGAGGAAAACAACAAGCTTCACTGAGAGCTCGCAGTTGCCTTGCACCGTGCTGAGGAAGAAGTCAATGCTCATGAAATGCTAAATGCCAAGCATCACGGAGTGGCTCATATCTATGAGGCGGCAACTGTGCAGGTAGCTGGGGAGGCGGCCAAACGCGAGTTTGAACGCTAAGAGCAGATTCGAGCCAAGGGTCGCAACGCCAGCACAACCACCACCCAGCGTGTTGTGGTTCAGCCCGCTATGAGTGTTGGACCAGCAGTACCAGGAAAAACAGACCGATCCATGTTTGACTCGACCGACAGATACGATGGCAAGTCCAACGTATATACATGGCTGAAGGGTTTCAAACTGCAGATGCAGCTGAGGAAGGTGGCCTCGGAGGATTGGGATGCACAGGAATGCTAGCCGTGAATCGTGAGCACTTTGAGCAAGTGGCAAAGATTTGATATGCAAAGGACCAGCAGGGGAGTCCCACGTGGGAGGAGTTCAAGGTACTTATGGGGGAGTTGGTTTCTCACCCGATCGACTCCCAAGCAACAAAGGTCAATTTGGAGAAGTTTCGGCAAGAGATCATGACATTGAACCACTACGTGGAGGTGTTCTATGTCACAGCCCAAATTGTCTAGCCACGACACATGACGAAAGAGGCCAAAATCACACTCTTCTTAAATGGCTTGGCTAGCCAGCAGCTAAAGTTTCATTGCATTGTGGACAAGGACCAAAACTGTTGGACGAGCTTGCATTCTGTGACAAATTAAGTTCTTGAGACATACTGTGAGAACTTAGCATTATGAGACACATCAACTCCACTACATACCACAAGGCATGACATATCAAGATTTTGGGGGAACGATGGAAGCAAGCGGCCTTTTGATGGACAGATTGGCCAACCCAAGAAGGCTCGCTTCCACGAGTAGAAGGCGCAGCAGACCGGTTCTTTCACATGCAGGGAGTGTAATGAGCCAGGGTATATTGCACGCAACTGCCCTCATCGTCAGCGGCAAGGTCCTCCACAGGGGCTACTTATCCACCATGGACAAGCTAACATGCCTTTTGAGGTTGCTAACCGCCAGGGTGGACAAGGGAACCAGCATGGTGGAGCTCATCCCGGTCAAGGGATTGGCGGGGGAGCACCCGCAGGAGCCATTGGTGGACAACATACCGGACTACAAGCAGGCAACATTGGTTTCGGCCGTGTGCCTGAAAGGCTGCACCTGCCAGCCTTAAGCGCCGTTCAGAGGATTTGAGTGCGCGGGCGCCAGCGCGGTCGTGGACACCCCCGTGTTCAGGAGGAGGCTGAGGGTTATGGCCAGCCTGGAATATAGTCGCGTGGTTTCCAGCAGGGTTTTTGCCACCCCCAGCAGTAGAAAGTGGACCACTGCCTGAGGGACTTGATGGGATAGAGCCCGGGAGAACGTTCATGTTTGTGGTTGAAGATGTGAAGCGATTTGAGTTTTTGTCATCACAATGCTTTTCAACCATATTCTCATCATTCATCCAAACTGACTCTCTCTACTCTAGCCGTTGTTGTCTACTCATGTATGCGACATAACAGAATCTTGACAACCCTGCATGCCTTATTGTCACTACAAAATGTAATGTACATGAATCATCAAAGAAGCAAAAGAAGCTCAGGTAAAGCAAACACTCACTTCAGTCAGACTCGTAGTACCTGTGTCTGATGGAATCAACATATCACAATTCAAGCACTGCAGGTTGCTTGCGACCTACACACGTAGTCATCACATGTAGGAGAAGGTGGGTGACATGGTGGAGCTACGGCAAAGATCTTATTCCTAACGGATAAACCACATGTAGGCAAAACCTCTCGTGAGCTTGTTTGTGCAAACGTCTATGGCAAGCATGACCATGCAGTTTTGAGGAAGTGTGAATGGGACGCCAGCCCGCATCCTAGCAGATAAGGTGCGAAGGATTTGGTTTCAAAAGCGGCATTCTTAACCGCCATCGGTCTTATCTACACTCCACAACAAGGAAAGGTGCTGGTGGGGAATAATCGTGAAGTCCCAATTCTGGGTGACAGCATGGCACGGATTTCAATCGGAGGATTGCAAAACAAAGTGCAGCTCACGGTGCTAGACGTCTTGGATCCTTTTGACGTTGTCTTTGGAGATCCGTGGTTGGTGAGCCACAGAGCCAAGATGGATTTTGAGTAAAAAATGCTCCAAGTGCTCAAAGGGCGACGAAAAATTTCCATCTCTCCAATACCTCAACTCCATAATGCAGTGAAAAACACACCACCTGCATTGTCCGTATTACAAGTGAAGCGAATGTTACCGCAAGGATGTTGTTATTTCTTGGCCTCATTGAGAAAAGCAAAAAGCGACAATGTGGACTCTACTCCACACAATGTGTTAGCCATCACTCATGAATTTCAAGACGTGTTTGAAGAGCCACCGGATAGTTTACCTCCAACACGTGCAGTGGTTCACACCATACCACTAGAGCCCAATACAACACCGCCTTTTGCGGCATGTATCGGGTTAACCCAACTGAACGGAAAGAAGCAGAAACACAAATCAAAGAGTACTTGTGTAAGGGATGGCTTGAGCCGAGCTTATCTCATTTTTGTGTACCAATCCTCTTCGTGAGTAAGAAATATGGAGGACCACGAATGTGTGTGGACTATCGTGCACAAGAAAAGCTCACGGTGAGAAATTGCTATCCATTACCTTGCATTTAAGACCTCTTTGATCAGCTCCAGGGGGCACAAGTCTTCTCGTCGCTCGACCTCTCTCAAGGATACTATCAAGTTCGCATCACAAAGGAAGACGTACCCAAGACTGCTTTTTGTACACACATGGGGCACTATCGATTCCGCGTCCTATCTTTTGGGCTGAAAAATGTACCCGTAACTTTTGAAGTCGTAACAAACAATGTGTTCCGCAACCAGCTGGGAAAGTCAATGTTGGTGTACCTTGACAACATCCTTGTTTTTCTCAAAAACTATCGAGGAGCACCAAAGGTACCTACGAGATGTGTCGGGAACCCTTCGTAACAACAAATTCTTTGCCAAGATAAGCAAGTGTAAACTTGCACAGAGGGAGGCCGGGTACCTTGGACATCGTGACTGGCGATGACATCCGTGTGGACCCTTGGAAGGTAGAGGCGGTGAAAGAATGGTGACGACATGAGAACGTGGACTAGATCTGATCCTTCTTTGGCCTTCCAAACTACTTCTGACGGTTCATGATGCGTTACTCGACCTTGGTTAGCCCGCTCACAAGCCTCACAAGGAAAACAGTTACATGGAGATGGAAAAAAGAAAATGAAGAATCTTCTCTCAAAGTCCAAGAGATTCTAGCCTCTGCATTAGTGCTTGCCCTCCCTCACCCCACCAAGTCGTGGGAGCTCAGGTGTGATGTATCGATTGTTGGCGTGGGGCAGTGTTGAATTCGACCTCCGACTTGCCGGGGTCTAGTCGGAGTCGCCAAGTCGAACCACATCGACGTGGAAGTCAACTCAACGTGGCGCTGTGCGCGCACCAGAAAATTCCAAGAAAAAACCCGAGACGGGGAGCGAGTTCGGATCCCTGTCAAGCCCACACTTGAAAAAAAAACCTGGCCCTTCTTGTTGTGCGATGCCAAAAGGAGGATTGCCCATGCAGGTGGCAACATACCACCCACTGGCGTCTCCAGTCCGATTCGTCTATGTGCTGGCATCCAGCACATAGAACAATCATGCTATATGCAGTTTTACTCGAGGCTGCCAGCACACCATTGCAATGCCCCTGGACAACACCTTATCCAATGAAGCTAGCCCCCCCTCCCCTCTCTCATCGACGTGGCAGGTTGACTAGCCAGTGGACTCTGGATGGAGATAGGCAAATCCTCGCTCATCACTTGGTCACTCTAACCACAGTCGCCATCGCCCACGATGGCAACTGTGGCCGCTGTCACTGCTGCAAGGCCACCCGTTTTTACTGGCGACTTTCTCACTGTTGCCTTGAGCAAGTTCTTCCGGCCGTGTCCTACCCAGTCCAACTACCCAGGCTTCTGGTGTAGGGCATGTGGAAAATCGTTCTCCGGCGGATGTGACCGCATGCGAGGACACTATGGTGCGGCCGTTGGAAATGCTGCACGCTGCGAGACTCCGCCGGCGCTAGCCCGTGCGCTGTTGGGACTTCCACCTGGACCCACCCCGGAAAACTTCACTCCTGCTGACGAGAAGCTCTACAATGGCAAAGGAGAATCATGGGGCACCAAGGACAAGCCCGTCAACTGGGGCGAGCTGGTTAACCAGAGCAAGCGCAGGGCCGCAAGAGAGGCTGCCGGCGTTGGCGACACTGACGATGCCAGTGACGTGCAGCAGCAGCAGGAGCAGCAGCAGGAGGAGGAGCAGCAGTGGAGGGCCAACGCTGCACTTGCACCCATAATTGCCTCCATCCGGAGCGGCACACCAACCTTGGCAGCATCACTCAACTCCACCCGCCAGACGTTGATATCCGAGCACATTGCTAATGGTGCCACCGCCCAGTGCCAACACACCATTGTGAATGGCATGGCAAAGTACGCACTGCCAATCTCTTGGTGCCGAGAGGCGGTGATGTTGGAGCTGGTGGAGGATGCACGCCGCACCAACGCATCCTTCCGGCTGCCGGCAAAGGACCGGGTCACCAAAGAAATCCTCCCGCAGCTGGACCAGGAGCTGGCAGACATGGAAGCTCCACTTCGACATGGGTGGGACATTTTTGGTGTGTCGCTCGGTGTTGACAAGTGGAGTGACATTCAGATACGGCCGATCTACTCGGCCATGGCAACGAACGCCGAGGGTACCGCCCATCTTTTCTCCCAAGATGCAAGAGGTTTGGTCTGGGATGCAAACCATGTTGCTACTGTGATCGACCAGGCATTGCAGGAGGTTGGGCTGCAGAGAGTGGTCATGGTCATTACGGACAATGCATCTGTGAACAAGAAGTCTTACGAGGCACTGACTGCGAAGTACCCGCATGTGTTTTTCACGCACTGCATTGCACACAGTCTGGATCTTGTGCACAAGGATGTTGGAAAGACAGAGTGGGGGAGCAATCTGGTGGCAAAAGCAGATAAGATTGTCACGTTTTTCCGCAACAAGGATTTTTTTGTGGTCATGGCTGAAGGAAGAGTCTGGTGGAAAGGTGTTGCTACCCGCTACTGCCACGCGCTTTGCCTCTGTTCACCGCATGCTGAAGCGGCTGTTGCTTTTGCGCAATGTGTTGGAGAAGATGGTGAAGAGTGACAAGTGGAGAGACATTGGGAAGGGCCAGGATCCAGGGGCAAAGCAGAAGAAGAAAGAGGTGCGGAAGTTGGTAAGGTTGGGGGTGTTCTGGGTTCAGGTGAAGGCGATGGTCAAGTTGATGACTCCCATTGTCATTGCTCTCAAGAAGGCTGACTCCACTGGTGGCACTGCTGGCATTGTGTACGAGGCATTGCTTGATTGCACAGATTATGACCGCAAGATCTGAGTTGCTCGAGGGTGCCGCCATGCTGCGTGCAACCCAACATGGGTGAAGTACGTCTTGGAGCGCCTGAGCCACAGGTGGACGACGCAGATGAGCTGCCCCATCTTTGCAGCAGCACAACGTGTGCACCCGCAACACTTCGGGTACAAGTTCGATGGAGATGAAAAGATTGAGGAGGCGTGGAACACGGTGGTGGCGGCTCTGGTGCCAGAAGCAGAACAGGAGCAACTGAACACGGAGCTCGAGGGATTTGAGAATGCCCGAGTCACAGTTGACCTGGATCCGGCAAGGGCCAAGGATGTTGAGAGGGCCAAAGCAGCCGCACAGCAGGTGGTGTCCGGGGACTTGCCCGCCTTCCGCTGGCATGCCGGCCATATGACATGGTTTCCCGTGCTGCGTTCCTTTGCTGTGCGCCTCTTGGCACAGCCCTGCAGCTCTTCAGACAATGAGAGGGTGTTCAGCAAGCACCAACTGGTGCAAACAGCACGTCGCAACCGTCTCCACGTGGAGACTCTGGAGCTACTGGTTAGGGTGAACGTGAGGCTGACGAAGCTGTACAGAAAGACCAAGGCGAAGCAGCTGACTGCGGACATTCAGAAGTTGGTGGAGGAGGATCCATGTGAGAGCGGCAGCGAGGATGATGGAGACATCAAACCTGACGATGATGTCATAGAGGTGGGAGCATCACGCTGGGATCCAGCCATTGCCGAGATGGGTGGTGGCGATGGTGGTGCTGCTGGTGCAGGAGTGCAGGAGTGGGGCATTGAGGCTGACAGGGGCGAGGCATCAGAGGATGATGATGATGACGACGACGATGATGACTTGGAAGACATGGAAGAGGAGGACGGAGGTGGTGACAGTGAGGCTGGCAGTGAGGATGAGGAGGAATCAGGACCAGGATCTCCACAGGAGAAGGTGCAGCGTGTGATGCGCTCAGGTGTTCGCAATCGCACACAATTGGAGACGCCTCTAGTGCAGGCTGCAGCTGGAAACATCACAGCTGCAACAACTGCTTCTGCAGCAGCTGCTTCTACAGTAGCTGCTTCATCTTCTGGGGCACCCTCTTATGCTGTGACAACTGCTGCAGTTGCACCAAAGTCTGTTGTTGGTAGCACAAGCCGCCCAAAGAGGACTAAGAAGAAAGCATAGGCTTGAAATGTTTCATGAGTTTCGACTTCTCCTTTCATGTGTTCAGTGTTGCTCATTGACTCTTGCATTCTCATTGTTCAGCTTTGCATAGCATTAATCATTCTGTTGCAAACAAAAGTGTTTCAGACTTAATGGAAGATGACATAATGTGATAATGTGCAACAATACCAGCCATCCTAGGTTTACACAACGCTGTGGACGTTGACGTTCACACAAAAAACAGAAGTGTCATGGTTTTGGGACAACTTGGTGAAACTCAGCAAACCGACTTGACATGTTTTAGACATGTAAAGATTGTTTCTGCATGCATGAGGACTCTGGCTGAGGAAAAATGAAAAAAATGACTTGGATTGCAAAACCGACTTGGCGACTTAGATCAGGAGACAACGACTTTCGACTTTCGACGTGGCGACTTAACATCAACTTCGACTTGAGTCAGTCAACATGGGCGTGGGGGTGGTACTCATGCAAGATGGGCACCCGGTGGCTTATGAGAGCCTAAAGCTTTTATGGTACAAAAACATGATACACCACAGGCAACCAAGAGCTCCTTGCGATTGTCCATACCTTCAAAGCGTGGCCTTGTTACATAGAAGGAGCAGGTTACTGACCAGAACCCCCTAACTTACTTCCAAACACAGCGTAATCTGTCAAGACGCCAAGTGCGTTGGAGCAAGTACTTGATCAAATTCTTGTTCGCGTGGTAATACTGGCCCGACCGAATCAATGTGGCTGACCCACTGAGCCAGAACCCCGTGTGTGTGGGAATCATGGTGAGATGTGCTGAACGCTCCAATTGCAACTTCGGAACGGTAGCAACAGCGGTCACTCAACATGCCAACCCGCTACGTGCGGCACCCAGCCCCTTCAAAATTGGATTAGTATGGGGTATACAATTGATCCTTGGTTCCAAGACTCTCGAACATTGAGCGCCACAACTTGATTGAGGCTGAACCTATTGGCATGGCAAATAAGTGGTCGTCCCAGATGCCAACAAGCTTTGTGAGTAACTGATGTTCAAATTCCATAACCCCCCAGCGGCCAGTCATGTGGGCCCTAAGAGGATAGGGTACGCCTTGTCCGAGCACAATTAGTGGCCGGGATGTAGCAATTATGTGCAGAGACATTGTGTAATCTTTGACCTTTGCCTCCATAACAAAGGAAGTAACAAAGCTCTTGGGGGTCTCCTACAACCGTTGGAGCTTCCTATTTTCCATGGGAATCTGTGGCCATGGACTTCATCACTGGCCTCCCACAAACAAAGAAGGATCACAACGCCATCTTTGTGGTCATTAACCGAGCTATGTGCATGGTCCACTTCATGCCCAAGACATCACGGATCACCGCTGAGGATACAACACACATGTTTTACAATGGCGTTGTGAAGTACCAAGGTATCCCTTTAGATATAATCTCCGACCATGATTCTAAATTTGCGAGCCGTTTTTGGCAAGAACCCCATGAACGATAAGGGACACGTGTGAAGATGCCCACAACATTCCACCCACAAACAGATGGGCACACTGAACACATGAACCACACATTGGAACAGATGTTGCGGATGTACATTAACTCTTTAATGGATGATTGGGATCCTCGCCCTAGAAAAGCTTGCAATAAACAATGTCGTCAGCGAGTCGATGGGGAACACCCCATTCCTCCTCAACCATGGTCCGCATCCGGTGGTACCGCTTCCTAGGTGAAGCACGGGGGGGGGGGGGGGGGGGGGGGGGGGG
>SZWC01000559.1:315397-332191 GCA_023375785.1 Penium margaritaceum | reverse complement strand
GGGGGGGGGGGGGGGGGGGGGGGGGGGGGGGGGGGGGGGGGGGGGGTGATCAGGTGCCCTCTGCCAAGGCCTTTGTCTTGTAGATGGATGCCTTGTGGCGTGATGCCAAGGCACATCTATACACTGCCAGACAACGTCAAAAGGCCTATGCTGACAAGTCTCGATGTAAGGTAAATTTCTTCGTCGGTGAACGGGTGCTTCTAAATGGAAAACCAGGCAGCAGGTTGGGGCAGCAGCGTTGTTGATGCAGCGTGCGGACTTCCACGCTCGTTGCTTAACTCTGCTGCCCCCTCAGTCTGCTGCTCTAGAGACTAAGTATGGAAGCTCTAGGTTAGTTACTCACAAATGTGCGCGCCGCTCTTAGCGCCAGAAACCAGCTGAAAACTAAAAGTCACTGATTACGAATGAAGAATGAGCAACAATGGGAGACCCCTCCAAGTTCTAGATCCCCCCCACTAGTGTAGAACTTGTTACTCAGATAACCAGCCCATCAGAAAATAGTCCTAGATCTATTTTCTGGCAGGTAGGATTTTCTGGGTGAGCCCGGCCAGACGCCCGACAGCCCAAAACCCGAGCGTCGTCCGTTTTGTCTTAAAACTGGACCATACCATAATACCGACGTTGCGAACGTAGTCATGCAGTCAGAATCAGCTAGAAAAACAGCATCAAAGATTTATGACTGCTCGAAACCATGCAGTGCCTACCACGGTCCATGATGCCAAACAGTGCCACGCGGCAAGAGACATGGACCCTAGGCAGAGCATGATGCTACAGACGCAATGGGACAGTCACAAACAGCGCTGGGTGCATGCAGACAGCATCTGCAATGGTAGTGACTGCTGGCGGCCCGACCGCCAAGAAGGCCTGCCGGTGGAGCTGAGCACTTCGCCGGAGGTAGGAATCTCCAGCAAAATGCGAGTAAGCCTCAGCGTGCATCGGCTCTACCAAAAGACACTCGAGCAGCACCGAGTCTCGCCGTCAGTCATCTGCACGCCGATGTACACAAGCCGGGAGGACACAATAGAGCATAATGAGAGATGCGCAAAAACCAATACTCCCCCATGACTCACAGCCGTAGTGCACATGTGCAGGCAGAGACACATCAACAACCAGACTCCCCCAGGGCACGCAGAGACACAGGCAGGGGTAAAGAGAGCCACTCACGGATGCACGCCAACCAAACTCACATACTTCTTGAACGAGTCGCGCTTCATTGCCCTGGTCAAGAAGTCAGCCAGCAGCCGTGCCGTCTCAACCCACACAATGTTGATGCTTCCGTCGTGCAACAACGAATGCACTGATGATGTGCTTTGTGCGTGTGTGATGCACACCGTCATTGTTGGTGATGGCCATGGCACTCTCATTGTCACAATGCAACGTGATGGATGCGATAGACTGACGCATCTTGAACAACGGACGATGCAACTACACACTCTTACACGCGCCTGAGCCAAGGGCCACGTACTCAGCCTCAGTAGTGTTGAATTCAATGCACCCCTGCTTGCCACTGCGATAGGACACAGCCATTCCGTCGATCAAAAAAATTAGACCTCGCCAAGGAGTCGAGATGACGTAGCGTGGTATCTTACCGCACTGCTGGCGGTTTAGACGGCTGGCGTCGGAACATGAGACCAGACGGTTGGCGGTGGAACATGAGACCTCGCCGAGGAGTCAAGACGTCATAGCCTAGTACTCGGATTGCGGCCTCGAAGTGGAGGTGATGCCGCTCCTAAGAAAACTAAGCTATGAGGTTGACGGCGAACGCAATGTCTGGGTGTGTTGTCGTCGCCAGGAACATCAGTGACCCGATGACTCGTAGATAAGTGGTCACATCAACAGGCTCTCCCACAACGGCTGGGTCAGGAATCTTCAGCTTCACCCGGCTATCAGGTGACATGGGTGAAGATGCGCTGGGCACGAGGGGCAGGTCCTCAGTGAAGTGAGTGGATAGGGTCTACACATAGGCAACCTAGCGGACGTGCAGGATGCCCTGGGAGTGATCATGCTTGAGCTCCATGCCCAGGAAGACTCGGGCAGACCCGAGATCCTTCATCTGGTAGGCGGTGTGCAATAGGTCCTTGACACGCTGGACGGTAATCATGTCAGGCGACGCAATGGGGAGATCGTCGACGTAGACCAGGACTGCGGCGAGGGTCTGGCCTTGTGGTTTGAAGAACAATGCGGGGCCAGAGGTACATCACTAAAGGCCGCCGCGAAGGAGCTTACTGCTCATCTCCTAGTTCTGGCACTGAAGCGACTGCTTCAGGCCCTAGAGGGCCTTCTGTAGCCACCAGACTCTCTCAGTGCCATCCTTGAAGCCTGGAGGCTGAACCATGTAGAGCTCCTCACCCTCCAATGAACCGTGGAGGAAGGCGTTGCTTATGTCCATCTAATGCAGCTCCCACCCATGCTGGAAAACCAGACTGAAGAGCGCCCGGCTCGTAGAGAACCGGCCAACAGGAGCAAAGATCTGGTCGTAGGCAACCCCAGGGACTTGAGCAAACCCCTTGGCTGTGAGGCGGGCCTCGCACTTGTCCAAGGACCCATCGGGCTTCCATTTGCGCCGAAAGACCCACTTGGCGCCGATGGCCTTCTGACCTGGATGGAGGCCAGCGAGGTCATACACGTGGTGCTACTGGATAGCAGTGAGCACGTCAGCGCAAACAACATCCTAGTGTGCGGCCTCAAGAGAGGCGCGAGCCTTGTGCAGGGTGGCTAGGTCCTCCGGGCATGCTATTGAGCGGACTGAGAGAGCGTGTGCATCTCGAGCTCCAGGTGGGATGCGTGCGAGTGTAGTCATGACAGCATGCCGATGCTCCTGATGAAGCATGGCGTAGCCCAGTGCAGAGCCAGGGTGAAGGTCTGCAATGATAACCGAAGTGGTCGGGCCAAGGGCCTTGATGCCAGGGTCCCCACTCACGACCGTAGGAGTGGAAGAGACACGTGGAGAGCAGGGGGCTGAAACGCCACAGGGTGAGGTGGTGCGGTGTGCAATCTCACTGACGGCCTGGGTCGGAGGTTGCCGCCTGGGCCACGCATGTAGCGCGGTAGGGCAGGAGATGGCCCCGAGTCTGACAGGCCAATGGAGGCGGACGAGGCTCCTGGCCCGGAGGAACCTGCCGACGCGATTGGGGCTACTGGTCCGAAGGGGCCTGCGGACGCGACCGGGCTCGCCGGTGCGGAAGGGCCAGGGGGCGCCACTAGGACGGCTGGCCCGGAGGGGCCAGTGGACGCTACTGGGGCCGCCGGCCTAGAGGGGCCAGCGGGCGCGACTGGGGGGGCTGGCCGGAGGGACCATTGGACGCGACTGGGGCGGCTGGCCCGGGGGGGCCAGTGGACGCGACTGGGGCGGTTGGCCCGGAGGGACCAGTGGACATGACTAGGACCACCGGCTCTGAGGGACCGGTGGACACGACTGGGACCGCCGGCCCGGAGGGACCAATGGGCACAAATGGGGCTCTTGGCTCGGAGGGACCAGCAGGTACGACTGGGGTTGCTGGCTCGGAGGGGCTAGCGGGCGCGACTAGGGCTGCTAGCTTGGAGGAGACAGTGGGCGTGACAGGGGCTGCTGGCTCGGAGGGAGTAAGCGATGTACTACCCGGAAGCGGTAGGACGGAGGATAGACTCACCACTCCCCCACGTGACGGGAGGGAGGGACACCGACAAGCCGGAGCAAACCAGATCACGTGGAAACAGTTCTTGAAAGAAGAGGGCATCACGTGACTCGACGATGCAGCGTCAGGAGGTATCCCATAAGCACCAAGCCTTGGAGTGAAGAGAGACACCCAAAAAGGTGCAAGGACGACCATGGGGGGCGAGTTTTCCACACTGCTACGGGGCGGACAGCCACACAATGGCTACGCAACCCTAGACACGAGCAAGGCAGAGGTCGGCTTGCTGACCGCACCAGTCCTGGTACGGCGTGGACTAGCGGGGAAGGGTCCGTGAGGAGTCCGGTTCCAGACCCACGTCATGTAGGCCATGGCTTCAAAGTAGAAGCGATCAGAGAGGCCAGACTCAACCCGCATGGTGCCAAAGGCATCGGCCATGGTACGGTTCCACCGCTCGGAGACGTCGTTCTGGGCGGGCGTGTAGGGCGCGGACGTCTGGTGGTGTATACTGCGGGAGGCGAGAAAAGTCATGGTCTCGCCCATGTACTCACCACTGCGATTGGAGCAAAAGCGACAAAGGGATCGACCACACTCACACTCCGCAAGGACAAGCTAAACCTGAATGGCACGGGCAACATCGCTCTTCTGTCGAAGGCAGAAGACCCAGTGGTAGGGCGAGTAGTCGTCACTGAGGGTGAGGACATAACGGCCATGCTCTCCGACGGACTCGGTAGGGAGAAGACCCATGACATCATGATGGACCAAGTCGAGAGGGGCGGATGCACGGGAGGATGACAGAGGGTATGTGGACTGGTGCATCTTGCCTTGAGCGCAATCAACACACTCCGTGGGGCACGGCAAAGGAAAAGTCTGAGAGTCAAGGCACTTGGCCGGCTGGGTGCGGAGCATGCTGTCAACAGTAGCAGAGTGTACGTGGCAAAGGCAACGGTGTTGGAGACGGGTGTGCTGCGGAGAGAGCGTGTTGTCGATAAACACATGGCATGTGGTGGCCGATGGGGAGGGGAAAGAAGGAAAAGAGGACAAACGAGGCATGTGCCACAGGTTGCCACGGGCGGTGGCGTGAAGAACGACAAGACCAGACGGATGCAACAACACAGTGCCAATACCACGCGAGTGCACAACGTCCATGCTCATGCGGTCAAGGGCAGTAACGGACAGGAGGCTAAGCTCAAGACCCGAGACGAAAAGGACATTGATCAAGGAGACATCACCGGCAGGACCACGAAAACGAACGACACCAACGCCGCGAACAGGTAGCTCCTGGCCGGAGCCTGTCTGGACACCGGATACATCGCTAACAGGACCAAGCATACTAAAGGCCTCACGAGAGGCCGTCATGTGATGCGTGTCCCCGGAGTCAATGATCCAGGTCTCGGCCGGGTCCTGGAACGGCGTCGCCAAATCGCTAACGGTCACATGGTAGCACGCAAGAGACAAGGACGCGGTGGAAGGGGGCGTAAACTGGGATTGCTAATCATAAAGCCACGCAACATCGTCACGGAGGGGGATAGAGGAGACCACGGGAGATGGTGGAACAAAAGAGTAGGTAGGACACGACCGCAGCTTAGCTTCAGTCATGCAGGGTGAGGGGGATGAGCAGGAGGTGATGCATCTCGCACTTCCCTGGTAGGGAGGACGAGGCAGGCCAAGCTAGAGTGCAATGAACTGCTCCAACTGTTGCTCACACGTGGACGACCCGGCACTGTAGATTGAGTGCAGAGTTACGGCGCCGGAGCCCGGATAGAACGAGGAGTACACCGGTGAAGGGAACGGGGGCGCCGACGGCTGTGGGTGATGCTACTACGGAGTTAACGCCGGCGGGACCGGTGCGGCTGTCAGAGGAGTGGAGCTACTGGACGAGGTCAGGGCGTGAGGGCAAGCGACAGCGAAAGCGGCAGTGGCGAGACGACGCTCCCGCTGGCGACACATGGTGGCGATGATGCGTGCCTTGTCCGTGGGCAGCGGGCATGTGTACTACTTGTACTCGGGCTGGCCACAGTTGTGGCAGACTGAGCCACCACCGCTGGACCAAGTCGATTACTGCTCCTGCTATTGCTGACCCTTGCCCTTCTTGCTCCGACATTTCTTCTTCCATGGCAAAAAAGAATTGGTGGAAGTGGCTACAGTGGGGGAGGTGACGGCCACGGAGGCGATGGCATGGGAGGCTAGAGGCTCTGTGCGCTGAAGGTGGGACTCCAAGCGAGCTTCTTCAATCCTGAGGAAGAGCTCGTATGCCCAGGGTATGAGGGTACCCTGGGCCGCCATGGTGGAGAGGACGTCCTGGGAGTAGTGCACGAAGACATCTGCGTATGCGTCAGTGGCACCGCACTTGATGGTGAGGAGCGCGGCCAGAGGGGGTGGAGCAGAGGTGCCGAGGCGACAAAGGATGTCTTCAGCCCGTTGCTAGTAGGCGTTGACTGTCTCTGTCTCCCCCATGTGGAGGGAGTTGAACTCTCGCAGAAGACAGCTGGTTTGAGCCTTGCTGGACAGGCAATGGGGGTGAGTGAGGACGTGCCACGTGGCTGCGGGGTCTGGGAAACTGCTAACGGTGAAATCGCAAAGAAAGGGCTCTAGGGCCATGCGGGAAGCCATAGGAGCGAGAGGGACGAGGGCGAGGATGGCACTACCAGCGTCATATAGCTGGTTTGCTTGTGTGGAGTCGTCGAAAGAGTGTAGTATGCCCATAGGCCCTTACCCTGCGTCCAGATGCGGAAGCTAAGCTCCCAACTCCGGAACTGCTCGCTGGCCTGAAGCGACGGGGGCGGCGTCTCAAAGTCCTTTTGCCTGCGACCGGCGCCCAGAGTGGGGCCAAGGACGAAGGTCACTTTCTGTCGCTGGCGCTGAGTCTGATGTTGCACCAGGTGATGTGTGGCAACGAACATAGCAGGGCTGGCGTGTCCAGGAGGAATGAACGTCGGCGGAGCACTGGTGGCCGTCTGTGAGGCCAGTGGCTATAGTGCTGCAAGCTGCTGTGTCAAGGCGGTGAACTGTCACTAAATGGCATTGAAGGGATTAGGGGTGTTGGCGACAACGCCTGTTGGTTGCTGTTCCTGCTGCTATTGCTGCTTCTGCCGCCGCCACTGCTGCTGTTGCTGCTACTGTTGTTGCTACTGCTGCTGTTGGTGTAGTTGTAGCCGCTGCTCTTCGTGGTCCTCCTGTTGCTGCTGCTACTGTTGTTGTTGCTGCTACTTCTACTATAGCTATTTTAGTTTCTTTTGCTACAGCTGTTGCAGATGCTGCAAGAAAAGGGAGGGTACCCCTCCTTGGGGTCCCCCCAACAGAGGAGTACCCCTCCCCACCGGGGCTGTTTGCCATGGCTTTGGTGCCCCCTCTCTTTGTTTCTTTTTTTGTGTTTTGTGTGCTGCTGATGTCAGCAGTGACGTCAACCTAGGACGGCTAGCGTCAGCAGCTGCTACGCGTAATCTGCTACTACTACTACTACTACTATAAAGTTTCTTCCCCACCCTTCTGCATTTTTTTGTTGTTTTCTTTTGTTGATAACATCACTAGTGACATCAACAGTGATGGCAGAGGCTGGATGTTGTCATCACTAGCAGCTGTGGTTATGGCGGCTACTACACATCTGTAGCGGCTGCTACTATTGACGCCGTTGCTGCTGATGTTGCAATCGCTGTCGTTCCTTGCCGCTACTGCTACTACTACTACTGCTGTTGCTATTGCTTCTATTACTACTACTGCTACTGTTGTTGCTGTTGCGTCTCCTGTGGTAGCAGCAACTGCTGCTGCTTCTTGCTACAACTGTTGCAACTTGCTGCTACTACTGCTCACTACTGCTAATGCTCACTACTGCTGTTGCTGCCCGCTGCCACCGGTGCTGCTGCTACGAGCTCTTGCTGCTGCGAGCTCCTGCTGCTAGCCGCCACTACTGCTTGCTGTTACGAGCTAATGCTGCTGCTTTAAGTTGCTACTACTGCTTGCTGCTACTATTGTTGCGAGCTGCTACAAGTTGTTGTTGCTGCTGGCTGCTGGTGTTGCACACAACTACTACAAGCTGTTGCTGCCAATGCTCGCCGCAGTTGCCTACAGCTGCTATTGCTACAGGTTGCTGTTGCTACTTGTTGGTGCCAGTCACTACACCTGGGTGATGTTTCCACGTGCGTCGTCGCCTGCAGGTGTCGGACACGGCCTGCCGCTCACCTCCTCCGGTCATGCGTGGGAGTCAGTGCTGCCGGAAAAAATCCGGCAGCATTTCCTCTGGCCCAGTGGCCGTGGGAAAAAATCTAACGCAGCCACCAGGCGGTTCAATGTTGCCGGAAAAAATCCGGCAGCATTTCCCCTGCACTGGTGCGTATGGGGGTCCGCCGGCGTTGTCTGGCATCTGTACGCCAGTCTTCTGCTGTTGTTGCTACGCTCAGGCTCTGATACCAAAATGGAAAACTGCAGGTTGGGGTAGCAACGTTGTTGATGAAGTGTGCGGGCTTCCACGCTTGTTGCTTAAGTCTGCTACCCCCTCAATCTGCTGCTTTAGAGACTAAGTCTGGAAGCTCTGGGTTTGTTGCTCAGAAATGCGCGCACTCTTGTTAACGCCAGAATGCAAACGAAAACTGAAAGTGACTGATTAGGAATGAAGCATGAGCAACAAGGGGAGACCCCTCCAAGTTCTAGCTCCCCCCTAGTGTAGAACTTGTTACTCAGCTAACCAGCCAATCAAAAAATAGTCCCAGACCTGTTTTGTGGCAGGCAGGGTTTTCTCGGTGAGCCCTACCAGACGCCCGACAGCCCAAAACCCGAGCGTCGTCCGTTCTGCCTGAAAAATGGACCATGCCATAATACCGACGCTACAAATGCAGTCGTGCGGTCAGAATGAGCTAGAAAAAAAACAGCAAAGAGTTATGACTGCCTGAAGCCAGGCAGTGCCTACGACGGTCCATGATGCCAAACAGTGCCACACAGCAAGAGACATGGACCCTAGGTAGAGCATGATGCTGCAAACGCAATGGCACTGTCAGAAATAGTGTTGGGTGCTTGTAGATACCATCTGTAATGGCAGTGACTGCCGGCGGTCCGACTGCCGAGGAGGCCTGCTGATGGAGCTGAGCACGCCGCAGGAGGGAGGAGGCTCCTGCAAACGTTGTCAGCTTGGACAAAAACATTGCTCCAACGTATTTAGTGTCTTGTTTTGTGTAGGTTATCTCCTCCACCAAAGTTAAAAAATCGGGTCGATTTGGTTCCAAAGGGGGAGGCATGTAGAGAGAGCGCGTTCCAAAGGCTCTCTCTCTGAATGCTTGACCGTGCCACTTGTCACGGTCAAGGTCACCTTGAAGGTAGATTGAACAAAACAAGTACGTAAACTAGTGTCGTGTTTTGACGTATGCGACCAAAAATTACATAAGTGAGAACTGGAACTCGCAAAGCCTTTCTTTTTAAAGAAATGTGCTATGAATTCTCGATATGTACATTTGCGGTGAGAGGACTTTATAAAATCCCACCGTCCATCGCAAGTACTATGCCGATGGATACGAACATATACAAAACGGGCTCTCACGGAAAGGGAAAGAGAGCACGAAATGAAGTGGCTAACACAAACGGATATGAGTGCGAAGCAATGATAACTTTTGTATATGAATGTACTGTGTAGCTTCAAAAGGGTACTTTGTTCTATGACGATGCGGTGAGACCCATGGGTTAACGGGCATTGTCGGAGAAGCTGACCTCATTCGCCATTGAATCACTGAGAGCTTTCCACTTTCGTTAGGTACCGGTGAAAATGCCGATTCCCCCCTGTTTTGTCACCCTTGACCCTCATATACCCCTCTGTCGGAGCAATAAGCCCCATCCGCCCCTCCGTCGGAACGATAAGCCCCATTCGCCCCTCCGTCGGAGCGATAAGCCTGATCCGCCCCTCCGTCGGAGGGATAAGCCTCATCCGCCCCTCCGCTGGCACGATAAGCCTCATTCGCCCCTACCCGTGAACAATAAGCCCCATGTACCCCTCGATCGGGTTTCGAAGTAGAACCGTTGAAAATGTCATAAAATAAGCCTAATATACCCATGGTTTGTGATGTGATGCAACACGACCAGCGAAACGGAACCTCACATTAGACACCTGTTGCCGAACGTAAATGCTTGGGTCTGCGTAGAGGCTCGGCATGGTACCGTCCAGACACCTGCGGCTCCTTGCTTAGGGGTGCGGTCGGCCACACATGACGACTGATGCTTTTGAAATACACTGCCCGTAACCGTGTCATTTTTTACGTCGAACCCGTACATATGCTCTGCATATATCAGATTCTTTGTTGCATTCGACTACTTCCTTCTCCCGTACTCGAGAGTACACGTAGCAAACCCCATTGCGACATGTCCAATGTTGGAGATACGCGTCCTCTGCCACCGTTGCAGCGCTGGGGTGACCGTCCACAACCGGTGCACAATCCTTCCAGTTTTTATGGAAACGTGCCCCCCGCCCCCCTCCGCCCATGGATCATGGAACTGCGGTGGCGGATTGGGCAAATTTAAAGCGCGCATGGGACATCATCAATCCAAATACACCCGAGGACCCATACACCATGTGTTGGCAGTTGGGCATGAAAGCACCCCATGCTCGCCCGTTGTACTGCCCACCGAATTGGGCGCCATGGATGTCGGTGTGGCCACGTCCATGTTCGAGGCTGTGATGAACGTCAGCGTTTCCCTTTGTCTTTTGTCATATTGACGACTATATGCTGGGCACTTTGGATTGAAGTCTTTCAGAGACTATTACAGCAGACAAAGCAGGATTCATGTGTTGCAAAAATGTACCGTTGTACTGGGCCGTTGGGTATGTACTATTTTCCATAGTCGAGTACTATGACCCCCTCAATGTCATTATACTCAGCAACACATTAGCTACAAGGTATTCTCTTCAGTGTATGCTATAGGGCAGGGTGTACAGTAACGACGCACTCTCAAGACAACATTTCAGGGAGAACGTACAAGTCAGAATACTTCTTACTCCATGTTGCAATCAAGTGCTCACTTGCCTGATGGTGGTTGAACAAGTTCATACAGACAGTCTTCTGTTCTGTTGTATGACCTGCTTCGATAACATTGTATGTCATTATGCTTCACAATGTGTGCCAATATTACCATGTTCACAGTGATGCATTTGCTTCAAAACGTCAACATACATGAAGCTTGTTACACTGCTGTACTTTATGCATAAGTACACATCTCGTTGTTTTAAAGCACTATCTATTACACAAGTACGCATCCAAATCAATGCAAGTAGTACAATGAATTGACTTGAGAAAATTCATGTAAGGAAATGTAGATGCCTACACACCACACACAGTGAAGGTCAGATACATGATCTCATCGAAAAGTTCACGACTCAATCCCAGGAGAAAATGTACAATGTCACACACAGGACAGAGCTGCTCCCATGGCTGACAGTGCTCACCATCGTAGAATTCCTCGTCAGGCGTGTCTGAATGTTGGCCACCACTTCTGCTTCTAGGAAGATGCACTCCACTGGCCCCCTTCCCCCTAACCCTAATCCTAACCTTCTGCCTAACCCGAAACCCCCCTCTCCTGCTGTAGTGTGAGGAGTCTCTCAGAATGGTCTGTTCAATCTCCAATGTCCAGCACACTTCATCCTGCACATAAACAAAAGACAATATTAGGTATTGCAAGCACTTGAGGCAACTTGCAAGGACATGTGAATGGAAGAAGGGCACAAGGACAGTGAAAACATGTACGTACCTCACTCAGCCTCCTCTGGCTCTTCCTTGTACGTCTCCTGCCACTCTCTCTCCTCCTAATCCAAGTGCTGGGTGTGCTCATCCTGCATCACCGTCTCACCATCATCACCAGGAGGAGGGAAGTATGCACCAGAGTCATCACCTTCAGCACCGTCATCAACATCATCGTCTTCATCCCTTGGCGGACCCGCGGGATCGTACTCCACTTCACCACTTGCATACGCTGCAAGTGGGGCATCTAAGGCTACTGAGGCTTGTGCAGCAGCAGCCGGGAGACCAAGTACTTCATGCCCCCTAGCCGCGGCCTGTGCGGGGCTGGGAGCAGGCGGGTTCTTGCAGCGTGTCCTCGTATGACCCTTCTGCCCACAACGTGGGCATGTGTAGTTTTTCTTGCGCAGGGTCTCACGGTCTTTCCTTGCACTTCGTGGGCGTCCCTTCCCTCGCCTTGATCCGGGTTGCAACCACGGTGGTTCCACGGGGTTGATGTTCTTCACCACTGGGGAGGGGATGGGGTTGTTGTACGCACGTCGGAACGCCATTCGCGTGAGTCCGGGGTCTACAAGGTTTTCTGCGTTAATGCGCTTGACAAGCAAGAATGCGCGTGCATGGTGACAAGGCAGGCCGAACTCCTTCCAGTGGCCACAGCTGCACGTTTTCTCAAGGAGGTTCACTTGACGGGGATTGTTCGTTGGGCCCTCCACTGTTGCAGTGTTTGGCCCCTCCTCAACCACGGTGTACTCTTGAGCCACAGCTAGGCAGTGCAGCAGTCTGTCGGCTTGTGCTGGGGCCAAGGATGTTTGCACGGCTTGTGCCTGAGCACGTCGAGCACAGAACATGCGCTGGACAAAGGGCAAGATTCTGACAAAACAGTAGTAAGGATACAGCTTTCAATGGGCAGCGATGCGCGCGTTCCAGCTTTCTGCAGCGTTGGACGTGGTGTGGCCCCCCCTGCCCAGAGGGCAGTGGAGGCGTGTCCACTTCTCGAGAGGAACACCCCCCACCACAGAACCATCCTCACCCGGCCTGCCAAAGAGGTATGCGTAAGCAGAAGCACTCACTTGCCGCAGGTGTCTGGTAGCCTTTTCCCACTGGTCGGGGTTGAGTGCGTGCGCACACTTCCACGCCCAGTGAGCGGCTTTCTTGCCGTAGGACGTGCGCACGTTCTCGCGCAAGTGCCATGCGCAATATGTATGCGTAGCAGCAGTCATGTACTTCTTCAAAGCTTTCTCCAGACCCATCTCCCTGTCTGTGATGATGCTAGTGCCCGGCAAAGCAGCAGTGGGATATGCAAGGGCAAGCTAGGCGCAGAAAAAATTATCGTCCTCAGTCGGTGCCAGTGCCCACGCCATCGGGACCGCGTGGTCGTTGGCGTAAAAAAATTGGGCTAGCAGCAAAACCTGTTTGTGCCCGTTTTTCAGGAAAGTAGCATCCATGGTGAGGATGCGGCGGATGTGTTGGAACCCGATCCTGGAAGCTCCGGGCGCGACGAAAGCCCAAAGAAACACGCCGTTCTTGTCCTTGTGCGCGACGGCGTGGGTGCCTGGGTCAACGCGTTTCAACTACAAGGGAAAAGTGCGGATATACACCCGTCAAATGTCAAAGAAGTGACAACACTAGTGCTGCTGCAGGTTCCATGCATCCGCCATACGCACCTCCTCGATGTATGACAGGAAAATACTCCACGTTTCCGTCTTCTTGCCCATCAAGCTCTCCTGGGCCTGTGTTTTCGCACGGTAAAGCGTGTTGTTGGAGATGTTGATGCCGGTCCGTTCGTGAAGCACTTGACACATGGTGGCCGTTGAGGCAGTAGGGTCGCGCTGCAGGGTTTCCGAGATTTTCCGGGCCACCCAACCCTTCTAGCGAGCCAGATTCCCGTGGCCAATTTTGGGGACACACTTGTGTCCGTCCTCGTAGTGCGACACCGTGACGTCGCCGAACTTGGAAGTCACACGTGCGTGCAAAAGCCAGGTACAACCCTTGGTTTTCGCCTCGGAGCACGTGACGTGGAATCTTGCAGGCTCACTGCGGACCCACTTCAGTCCGAAGCGGTTGTCAACCGCGTAGTCCTCCACGAACGCCCGGGCTGCATCCATGTTCTGGAAGAACATGCCCGCTGCCGGCTCCCTCGGCGTCCCCTTCTGCTTCTTTGGGCTGTGGCATGGTTCGTCGTCCGAGTCACTTGTCCATGCACGCATGACAAACAATGGCAAGGGAAAAGACAGGTTTAGTGGACAGTGCAAGCATAAGCAGAATAGGGTAAACGAACCACCATCCACACTGTCTACGTCATCCTAAGAACAGCAAACTCAAGAAGCGTGAAGACCTCAAACTGAGCATTACCGAGGTGGCCATGAGGGACGGACATGACGCGACGGCGCCCCATGCTAAACCTAACCAGTCCGGCTTCCCGGACATTGGGGGACCCGGGAGCACGGGGTGGTTCATCCGGGGGTTGGGTCTGTGGGGGGGCGTCCGACTCGTCAAACCGCCGGGCCCACCAGTCATCGCACCAATCCCGAGTCAACCAAAACATAACATCCTCAAACGCGCCTGATGGGTCGTTCAACTGTGGGTTATCGGGGTACCACCGCGGTGCAGGTCCTTCAGCAGACGGAGGACCGTTCTCGTGAGCACTTGGTCGCGTGGCAACGAGCCACGCGTGTTCTTGGGAATCCATCTGAAACGGAGGGTATATGGTGACCAAAAACATTGCTATTTATCCCATCTACCCTCCGGGTTAGGCTTACCGGCGTCCTCCGCGACTTGGTCGTCCACCATCCCGTATTCACAATGGAGGCAGGAGCAGAGGCAACATCGTCCGAGGGAGCGGTGACGCCGCCGACAACGATGACGCAAAACTGAATGACACTAGATGAAACTCGAGAGGTACCCTACCGAAACATGGCGTGCGAGTGGCGGACAATCCGAGGAATAGTGGACACGTAGGATTAGGGCACTGTCTGCCTTTTCCCCTCTTCACACACAACCTCTGCCTCTTCTGTGCATGTCTGAGTCGTCCGGCTCCACCTAATATTACCCCATGCATTCGAGAACCCATGGGCATGCCCACGGCCACCGGCGGTTGAAAGGACGTGACAGCGTGATGTGCACGGCAGCTCGTCAAGGCGTGCCGCGGAAGTTGCGACAGAGACAGCTGTCGGATAGTCCAGCGGCGCAATGTAATTGGCAGGTGACCGCTTGCTGCGCTGGCCAAACCGTTGTTAGGCTCGGCATCACGTTTCGGTGCCTATGCATGAACCTTGCCAGCTTACGGACGACGATGGCGCAGGGGGTGTTTCGATGTGACGAGGATAGTGCATGTGCGGTCCATACGGCCATGCAGACCTCCGGTCTGAGGATTTACGGGTTTCCGGTCTCGTGGAAAAATGAAGACAATGAAAGCATACCCCCATAAAAAGAGCACATGAACCACGGTGAACCCCACATTTTCGACAACCGAAATGTTTACATCATCGACGTCACACAAATCCACTGGTGTCAAGTACTTCCGTGCCGTCCGATTGTACAAAATGAGGAGCAAATCATCGGAAAAGTGAAATAATAATACCAAGACACCCTTCTCCACAACAAACATTAACCATATACCGTCATTTTACGAGTTCGTCATTTCCACGGGGTATATGGGGCTTATTGTTCATGCGTAGGGGCGAATGAGGCTTATCGTGCCAGCGGAGGGGCGGATGAGGCTTGTCCCTCCGACGGATGGGCGGATCAGGCTTATCGCTCCGACGGAGGGGCGGATGAGGCTTATCGTTCCGATGAAGGGGCGGATGAGGCTTATCGCTCCGACGGAGGGGCGGATGGGATTTATTGTGCGAAACTAGTGGCATTGGCTGCACGCAGGCTTGCATCGGGGTTACGTAGTAATAGACTGAAGCCGGGTTCAAACATGCTATCTGCCTTGGAAACGAGTTTTGCTCGACCTTCCCCTCCTGTCCGAGAAGTCGTCGTCGGTGAAGTGAAGTGCTTGCTTGCGATGTCCGGTATCTGTTTCGGAAAAAACCCTGGTTGCTGCGTGAAGTCTGTCCGATTCGCACGTATTTCTCGGACTGGGAGTCGCTTCCGCAAGGAAAATCGCGCTCAGAGAGGGTCTGTCTTCCGGACGCGACAGAAGTGCTGAAAAAATGCCTAGAAAATACTCGATGGGCTGTCGGTGGACAGAAAACACCGACCACAGACAGAATTGCCATCGCGGAAGTCCTTGTGCGGCGGATTTTCTGACGTCAGCACTGATTCTTGGATACCGAACCGATTGCATAGGGTTACTACGTAAGCCCAACTAGGGGTATATAGTCACTCCGCCCGTTAGGTACTCCACCTATTTCTAGAGTAGGGGCTATGTGAATTTCCTGCCCTGATCGGCCGGCGAGGCATCTGCCGAAGGCTTCGGGGCGGAGCGGGCTTGTTTTTCCACTTGCCAGCGTTTCCCCCTGGGCGGAGTTGACTGCGCGACGGTTTGAACGTCAAGCTCAAGCAGGCTGCTGGCATTTCCGAGGGCCGATCTGGCGGGCCTGCAAGACATATTGTGCTGCTGCGTCTTGTGCAACGTCCTCGATTTCGTCTGGCGAGCGCGCGAAACATTCGGGAGATTGTAGCATTTACCCCCGTCGAATATTTATAGAATCGAAGATGAGGCAAACCCATGAGTCAGCTCTCAAAACCCCCTCGAAAGTCTCGCCATGTCTCCGAAGTTCAGTTTTGCGATACCCGTGAAGACGACGTCCACCAAAAAATCTGCGGCGAGCTCGGTGTGTGCGGAGACTTCTATGGTGCCCATAAGCACCGCTTTACCTCAGCTGCCGCCGCGACTGTTGTGGCACATCGTTTATGACAGGGACGCCCTCATATCAGTTCGGTTCATGTCATCAGATGTCCCATCTCTTCCTGGATGGGCACCGTTATGAGATGTTTCAGGCGAACCATGCTGTCTCATGGTGACGGCGGTGGCTATGGCGATGGCAGACCATGGTTTGCTGCTGACGCGATGTTATCGCATCAGCACGGGCAGGCATGCCATGGTCAGCACGGCCTCCCACGCCGCCATCTCCTGTGGGCTTGCCCACGTCGGAACTTTCCTCACCCCCATAAACATCGGCACCACGTTGTTTGGCAAACGTAGTGGCTCCCACAACGTTTTCCGCTGGACGACCCCACCCACAACCGGAGATCTGGCGCACGCCATGGCGACGACGTTCTCAGACGTAGGCCTAGAGGCTGGCGAGTACTGCGGCAGCCCTTCTCGCGCTCTCGAAGAAGAGGAAGAGGGTGAGCACGTGTCTCCGTCTCGGCTGCACCCGGACGGAAGCCCAAGCCCGCGAGCCTCCAAGCCCCAAGACTGGTGTAGTCCACCTCCACATTACAACGACTACCCTCCCGATAACCGCTGGCACGAGCAGCAGGGGAAGACGCAAAGCCAGAAGCAACAGCAGCAGCAGCAGCAG
>SZWC01000559.1:284797-299203 GCA_023375785.1 Penium margaritaceum | reverse complement strand
GCGACAACGACGGCGGCGGAGGCGAGACGGCGCTCCCGCTGGCGACGCATGGTGGCGATGACGCGCGCCTCGTCGGTCGGTAGAGGGCACGTGTACCACCCGTGCCCAGGCTGGCCACAGTTGTGGCAGACCGAGCCACCACTGCCGGACCCGGTCGACGGCTGCGGCTGCTGCTGCTGCTGACTCTTGTCCTTCTTGCTCCGACGCTTCTTCTTCCCCGTCAACGAAGAGCTGGCGGAGGAGCTGGCAAAGGTGGCCGCGGCGGGAGAAGCGATGGCCACGGAGGCGAGGGCCTCCGTGCGATGGAGCTGGGACTCCTGGCGAGCTTCCTCAATGCGGAGGAAGAGCTCGTATGCCCAGGGCATGAGGGTGCCCTGGGCTGCCATGGTGAACAGGACGTCCTGGGGGTAGTGCACGAAGACGTCCGCGTACGCGCTAGTAGCGCCGCGCTTGATGGTGAGGAGCGCGGACAGAGGGGATGGAGCAGATGTGCCGAGACGATGTAGGATGTCCTCCGCCCGCTGCCAGTAGGTAGTGACCGTCTCGGTCTCCCCCATGTGCAGGGAGTTGAACTCCCGGAGCAGACGACTGATCTCAGCGTCGCTGGAGAGACGATGGGGTCTAGTGAGGACGTGCCATGCGGCTGTAGGGTCTGGTATGGCGCCGGCGGTAAAATCGCCGAGGAAAGGCTCTAGGGCCAGGCGGGAAGCAGGAGGGGCGACTGGGACAAGGGCACGGACGGCGCGACCAGCGTCATACAAATGGTCGGCCTGGGTGGAGTCGTAAGGGAGGGTGTAGTATGCCCACAGGCCCTCACCCTGCGCCCAGATCCGGAAGCTAAGCTCCCAGCTTCGGAATTGCTCGCCGGCCTGAAGCGGCGGCGGCGGCGTCTCAAAGTCTATCTGCCTGCGGCCAGCACCCAGAGTGGGGCCAAGGATGGAAGTGACTATCTGCTGCTGGCGCTGAGTCTGCTGCTGTGCTAGATAGTACGTGGCAGCAGAAAATACTGGGCTGGCGTGCCTTGGAGGGACGAATGACGGTGGCACACTGGTGGCAGTCTGGGCGGCAGCTTGCAGCGCTGGAGCGCTGCAAGCTGCTGCGTCAAGGCGGCGAGCTGTTGCTGAAGAGCAGCGAGGGGGTCAGGATTGCCGCCGACGACACTAGTGGGCTGTAGCTGCTGTAGCTGCTGCTGTTGCTGCTGCGGCGGCGGCAGCAGCTGCTGCTGCTGTTGCTGCTGCGGTGGCGGCGGCGGCTACTGCTGCTGCTGTTGCTGCTGCTGCTGTTGCTGCTGCTGCTACTACTGCTGCTGCTACTGTTGTTGCTGCTGCTGCTGCTGTTGCTGCTGCTGCTGCTGCAAGCGCTGCAAGAAAGGAGGGGTAGGAGTCCCCCCAACAGAGGAGGACCCCTCCTCACTACGGGTACCGGCCATGGTGTGGTGCCCCTTGTTTTTTTTTTTTTGGTTGCTTTGGCTGATGTCAGCAAAAAATAAGGTTGGTGGGAGTTCTATCCACCCCTTAGGTTGCCTTCCCCCTTTCCTTTCTCCCCCTTTTTTACTCCTTTTTTTGGTTTTTTTTTGTTTTTTGTTGATGACGTCAGCAATGACGTCAGTAGTGACGTCAGTAGAAGGGTGCTGACGTCAGCAGCGGCGAATGTTGGGGCCGTCGCTGCTGCTGTTGGTGCTGATGCAGCTGCAGCTGCTGCTACTGCTACTGTTGTTACTGCTGCTGCTGCTCCTGCTGCTGTAGCTACTGCTGCTGTTGCTGCTACTGCTGCTGCTGCTGCTACTGCAGCTGTTTGCTGCTGCTGCTACTGCTGCTGCTGTTGCTACGGTTGCTGCAGCTGCTGTTGCTGTTGCTGATGCTGGTGCAGTTGCAGCTGTAGCTGGAGCAGCAGCTCGCCGCTGGTGTTGTTGCACGCTGCTGCAGCTGCTGCGTGCTGCGGCTGCTGCTTGCTGCTGCTGCAGGCTGCTGCAGCGGGCTGCTGTTGCGGGCTGCTGCTGCTGCTGCACGCTGCTACTGCTGCTGCACGCTGCTGCTGCTGCTACTGCGAGCTTCTGGTGCTGCGGGCTGCTGCTGTTGCTGCTGCAAGCTGCTGCTACTGCGGGCTGCTGCGAGCTGCTGCTTCTGCCTGCTGATGCTGGTGGTGCCTGTCAATGCACCTGGATGACGTTGCCGCGTGCGTCGTCGCCCACAGACTTTAGACGCCGCCCGCCGCTCACCTCCTCGCGTCACGCGTTGGGGTCAGTGCTGCCGAAAAAATTTCGGCAGCATTTCCCCTGGCCCAGTGGCCGTGGGAAAAAATCTGACGCCGCCAGCAGGAGGGTCAATGCTGTCGGAAAAAATCCGGCAGCATTTCCCCTGCACTGGCGCGTATGGAGGTCCGCCGGCGTTGTCTGGCACCTGTTTGCCAGTCTTCTGCTGCTGCTGCTACGCTCTGGCTCTGATACCAAAAAGGAAAACTATGCAGCAGGTTGGGATAGCAGCGTTGTTGATGCAGCGTGCGGGCTTCCACGCTAGTTGCTTAAGTCAGCTGCCCCCTCAGTCTGCTGCTCTAGAGTCTAAGTCTGGAAGCTCTGGATTTGTTACTCAGAAACGCGCGCGCCAGAGTTAGCGCCAGAAAGCAGCTGAAAACTGATAGTAACTGATTAGGAAACAAGAATGAACAGCAATGGGGGACCCCTCCAAGTTCTAGCCCCCCCCCNTTTCGGCAGCATTTCCCCTGGCCCAGTGGCCGTGGGAAAAAATCTGACGCCGCCACCAGGAGGGTCAATGCTGTCGGAAAAAATCCGGCAGCATTTCCCCTGCACTGGCGCGTATGGAGGTCCGCCGGCGTTGTCTGGCACCTGTTCGCCAGTCTTCTGCTGCTGCTGCTACGCTCTGGCTCTGATACCAAGAAAGAAAACTATGCAGCAGGTTGGGGCAGCAGCGTTGTTGATGCAGCGTGCGGGCTTCCACGCTAGTTGCTTAAGTCAGCTGCCCCCTCAGTCTGCTGCTCTAGAGTCTAAGTCTGGAAGCTCTGGATTTGTTACTCAGAAACGCGCGCGCCAGAGTTAGCGCCAGAAAGCAGCTGAAAACTGATAGTAACTGATTAGGAAACAAGAATAAACAGCAATGGGGGACCCCTCCAAGTTCTAGCCCCCCCCCAGCTCTGTAGAGCTTGTTACTCAGTTCATCAGCCAATCAGAAAATAACTAGTTTCAGGCTGGCAGGTTTTCTCGGTGAGGCCTGCTAGACGGCCGACAGCCCAAAACCCGGGCGTCGTCCGTTTTGCCTGAAAACTGGACCATACCATAATACGGACGCTGCAAACGCAGCCGTGCGGTCAGAATCTGCTAGAAAAATAGTAGCGAGGAGTTATGGCAGCCTGAACCCAGGCAGTACCCACGACGGTTTATGCTGCCAAACAGGGCCAAACAACATGCAACTGGGACCCTAGGCAGCGCATGACGACGCAGGCACGACAGTGCGCGCTGCACGCATGCAGACAGCGACTGCGGTGGCAGTGACTGCCGGCAGCGCGACCGCCGAGGAGGCCTGCCGATGGAGCTGAACACGTCGCCGGAGAGAGGGGACTCCAGCGCACTGCAAGACGGCCTCAGCGTGCGTCGGCTCCACCGGACGACACTCCATCAGCGTCGAGTCTCGCCGTCAGTCATCTGCACGCCGATGTACACAAGCCGGGAGGACACAACAGAGCACAATGANGGACCCTAGGCAGCGCATGACGACGCAGGCACGACAGTGCGCGCTGGACGCATGCAGACAGCGACTGCGGTGGCAGTGACTGCCGGCAGCGCGACCGCCGAGGAGGCCTGCCGATGGAGCTGAACACGTCGCCGGAGAGAGGGGACTCCAGCGCACTGCAAGACGGCCTCAGCGTGCGTCGGCTCCACCGGACGACACTCCATCAGCGTCGAGTCTCGCCGTCAGTCATCTGCACGCTGATGTACACAAGCCGGGAGGACACAACAGAGCACAATGAGCGCAAAAACCAACATCGACCACTGAGAAAACTCTATCAGACATGCATGCATGAACTGAGCTGCTCGATTGCATCACACGTATCACAGAGGGAGTAAGGTAGCCACTGGAGAACAAGCAGCACAAGCTAGGAGGCTCTCTATGTACAGGACTACGTGACAGCTCAAAGCCCATACACCAACACGTCCAGACATCCAAATGCAACGCTGTCTGAACCTAGAGTTTTGCAAAGACCTGTCCTTGAAGTTTGATGTTCGTTGAGCTCAGGAGGACGCTATCGCAAGTGTTGAACATGCCATCAGTGTGATGTCAGTTAGCTACCTGGTCCATGGCTGCTTGTGTTTTTGTGAGGATCGGTCGTGTTTCCTCCCAGATCCTGGTAAAGTCCCGGCGGTGAACATCAACAGTGGGAATGTTACTGTGACTGTGTAATCCAGCCAGTGTGGCGGGAAGTTTGCCGTTCACCACCTTTAACGGGCTCTTACCCATTGTGGTGGAAGTGGCAGAGTTGTATGAGAGTTTGGCGGTTGGTGGTTTTGTTGTCCAACCAGTGCCAGAGGCTCACATAGAGTTGAGAGAAGTTGTTCGAGTTGGTTGATTCACTCAGTTTTCCCATCGGTCTGAGGATGGAATGGCTTTGATAGCTGGATTTGACTGCCATGGTGTTTCATTAGTTCAAGCTAATAATGGCTTGTGAAGTGGCTGAATCTTTCGCTGATGATGATATGCGGCACTCCGTGTAGCTGCACAATGTGATTAATACATAGCCCTGCTGTTCCTTCTGTGGTGAAGGTGGCCGTCGTCGGGATGAAGTGTGACATTTTTGAAAAGCTTTCCACCACGACGAGCATGGCTTCATACTCCTCGTGAGTGGCAGGTTGTCTCATCACGAAGTCCATACTGATGTCGGCCCATGGTTCTGTCACAATGGGTGGTGGTTGGAGTCGACCAGGTCGCCTCGTGCGACGAGATCGGACAGGTGTCACACGATTTGCAGAAGGCCGTCATGTCATTCAACATCTTGTCTAACCAATAGTATTTTTCCCGCTTCTTGGGTGCCTTGTCCTTGCCAAAGTGTCTATCTGGACCTGTGTAGTGGCACTCCTTAAAAAAAATTCGTAGTAGCTTTTTGTTTGGAGGAACGACGACTTGAAAAGTGAATTGCTGTTACAGGTAGGGGTCATCAAAGCAAAACTTGGCTTTGTAATACCCACTCAACTCCTCCTAAACCTTCTCGGATTGCCTTGCAAGGTACGGATGTCCTTCGATGAGCAATGTACCAATATCAACCGTTAGATCTAGTTTTTGACTTCGAGTATCCACCGGATTTATTTTTCCTGGATGGTATCTGATGTCGTAATCGAAGTTGGACTTGAGGAACTCCATCCATTGAGTTTTTGGAAGGCTTAGATCCTGCTGGGTCTTGAAGCATTTTAGGCCGTGATGGTGGGTGCAGACGATGCATCGTTTGTATTCCAGGTAGCATCGCCATGTCTTGAACGCATGCACGACTGCAAGCATCTCCTTTGCGTGCATCTCCTTCTCGTGCAGCGCTTACTTGAACTCCGGCCAAATATAGTTTTCAACTCAAGTTTTTTCTACGTGTACGCGACTGCTTGTTCTCCATTGTCTCGGAGGAGAATGACTCCGATGGCTCAATCGGACGTATCAGTGGTCATGAATGCAACCAGTACCGTATCAATGCAACCAGTACCGTTCATTTACAAATCAACGGTAGTGGTTGCAGAAGCCCAAAAACAACCGGGCTTCCCAAAAAATTGTGGATGTCAATCAGCAAAAGCCTCCACCTTTTTTGGGTCTATGGTGATCCCTCCGCCGCCAATGTTGTGGCCCAAAAACTCGATTGAACAGCGACAAAAGTAGCACTGTGAGAATTGTCCAAAAAAAATCTCTCTTTGTAAAACCTCAAAAACATTTTAGCGATGCCCATTGTGCTCCTCCAGGGTGCGGTTGTTCACCAGGATGTCGTCGAGATACAGAGAGATAAAGCCATCAAGGTATAGGTGAAAATGCTGTTCATCGCCACCGTGAATATTGGGAGGACGTTTGTGAGTCCAAACGGCATAACTGTGAACTCAAAATGCTCCTATCTGGTGTACAATTTTGTCTTCTCGACGTCCTTATCACATTTGCGGATATGATGATAACCGCTGTGAAGGTCAATTTTGTCAAGAATTCGGGCCCCACGGAGTTGGTTTAAAGGTACATCTGCTCATGGGAGGTGGTAGCGGTTCTTCATGGTGATGTCGTTGAAAGCTTGGTAGTCCACGCACATCTGCATCTCCCATGTTTTCTTCTTCACGAAAAACTACAGGTGCTGTGTACAGTGACATGGAGGGTCGCATGAACCTCTGCCTGAGCATCATGTCCAGCTGCCTCTTGAGTTTGGTCAACTTGTGATCCCTCATCCTATAGGTCGCCTTTACCGTCGGTCTCCTACCCGGCTTCAGGTCTATTTGGTGGTCAATGTTGCATTGCGGTGGTAACTATCAAGGTAGTTTGTCAGGAAAAGCCCTCTTGAACTGCTTGATGAGCTCCGTGAAATTTCACGGTTCTGCTACAAACTTCTCATGTGTTGATGCCATTGGTGTCCCTTCGGCAAATGCAAATTCTTTTGCTTCCCCTGCTTCCGCGTGGATTAGCCACGTTTGAGCTCCTCATTTAAGGTATCTCTTGGCATGGTCTCGAGATATCGGTTGGTATTTTGTGGCTGCCATAAACTCCTCTGCTGCTTCCACTTTTGTGGCTTCTCGTAGCTTTCACTTGTATCGAGGGTTGTTTGACAAGAGGCAAGTGTCGATTTGTGCCATTAATGCTGAAGTAAAATCCTCCACTGCTTCAACATGCAGATTGTGTCGGTATAGGAAATCTCGCCCGAGGATGCTTTTTTTATCGCTCATAAGGTAAGTCTTCCGGACCATTACGTCGTACAGATCTCCAATTTGGAGCCAGACGGGTTCGCGAAGTCGACGGGTCTTTTGTCATTTGTCGATGGTTTTTCCTTTAGAGCCTCCCGGTTTGGTATGTAAAGCCTGCTTCCAAACCAAACCGTCGCTGACGAAAGCATGAGAAGCTCCTTCATCTAGTAGTGCTGGTACCATTCTACGAATCTTCAACCCCTCGGTTGCACTTGTAGCTGTGTTGCTGAACTGTCATCCTCGCACCCCTCGTCAAATTTTGTGATCTTGGGAACCCTTGTCTGTACATGTATGAGCCGTTCACATGTGCGATCGGTCGCCGCAGATTTCTTCAACCGGATAGGAGCCTTGCCGTCTACTCCTACCCTCTACCATTTTCCGATCCTCACTCTTTTGCTCTGGCTTCCCCCCCTTTTGGATTGCTGGTGTTGTTGTTGGCAGTCGCACAAGATATGGCCCAGTTTTTTCATGCCCAGCAGAGCTGTTGATTATGCCAATTGACAGTGCCGATCTCTACGGGAGATGAGGTTTTTTCCGACTGCAGCTTCACTCTGCCACGATAAGGATTGTGGCTTTGGGGTGGCCACCCGTTGGATTCCCGCCTCCAAGTATTGTAGCCGGTGTTGTTCATGCATTTGGCTGCTGCGATCATTCATGAAAGTTTGTCTTAGATGCCAAAATAGTGATTACTCGTCGAATATCTCACTTCCAGGCCATTGTTGTAGTGCAAACATAGTTTGTCGAGGGCGAGTTTGCTGCCGGTAATGATTTCGCGGCAATGTCAAGTGTACTCAACCATGATGAATCGCTGATACAAACGTTGGAGTCTCTACGTTGCTTCAGACGTCTCTTTCAGCTTCACAAAGAGATAGAGTGTAGCATGGCAGAAGTCGCTCCATGTTTTCGGTGGCGTCAGAGAGTCGTGCCACATCAAGTGGATGTGCTCAAAAGGTAGTACGTCCATGGTCCACGATGTGAGAGCAGTCGCGAGAGTCGTTGATGCAGCTCTGCTGGTCTCCTCGTGCCGTTGGATTGCCTTTAGATTGAACCACCAACTCAAAGCCGTTGATGCAGCTCTGCTGGTCTCATGCTGCCATTGGATGGCCTGTAGATTGAACCACCAACTCTAAGCCGTGCCATGCAAAAGCAAGGCCACGAGGTCAATTTTCTTCATGTCATCTTTGACCCCAATGGCTATGAATTACACCTCCAAACTCTTCAGCCATAACCTCACGGTCAGTTTCTTTGAGTTTGCGAGATCCAATGGCTCAAGGAGTGCTGGTTGAATCTGCGATTCACTTCAGAGTTGCAAATTTCTCCCGGTGAGCACTGCTTTACACGCACGAGAAACTCGAAACTCCTCCATCGTCGCATTGAGTAATTATAGCAGATGGGTGTTGAGGCTCTCGAGTCCCAAAAATTTCTGGTACAGGCCTTTGTTGATTTGTTCTTGTTGGCTGGTGCCTCTCATCGTGCCAGGTGTCGACCCAACGGGTTGCGGCGGGGGCAAAGGGTTTGCTAAGCCCGAGAGGTCCGTTACCTGATTGGCCGTCGGGGTCATCGTCGTAGTACCATTCGCTGCAAAAATTGTCGCTGTTGCCTTGTTCACCAGGAGAGTGTTGTTGCTTGCGTGCTACAGCCATCCCCAGAGTACTCGCCGGGGACTGATGTTCGCCGTCGGGTGTTCTTGCTATCGTCACCGTTGTCGTCACAAAGTTTGCAATCTTCTGAGCGGTGGAGATGCACCGATGACTCTTGGGAGGTTGTCGCCAGGTAGTTGATGCGTCTGTTGCCCCTCCAATGCCACTGTGCTCTTATACCAAGTTTCATGCCGAGCGGAACATAGGTGGTCCACAGGGATGAGGTGTGAGACAAAAGACGCTTCGGGGTTTCGGGACAGATGAATGATTTGTATTAAGCAGCAAGTGTACTTTGATGACAAGTTTCAAGTGCTTCAAGCACGTTTATACAACATCGAGAATGAGAATGAGGCATAAGTCGGGTCATTGGCGTTTGAGTTGAGTGTCGTGTGCGAGGTCTCGCGGGAAGTGGTGGATTGGAGAAGCTCCACTGAGAAGTCTGGGGCCTTCGAGAATATCACGATGCTCCCTTATAAAGGTCGAGCTTTGTAAAAAAGTCAACCAAACGATATCCAAACATTGATATGGTTTGTGACACGTCGGTCGGCCATTCTGGAAAGTGGTTGAATTTGTAAGGAACTTTTGGAACGGGACCCCGGAGGTTGGGGAGGTTGGCCACAATGCCCTTGGCTGAACGGTGCCAAAATTCTGAATTATCCACGTAGTGGGCTATTAATGTAAGAACAGAAGAGCCCACTCGCAATTCTTGGGGACACGTGTACGTCAAGGACATAACAGAAATGTTGGTCTAGTGTGCGATACTTGTCCACCATTATCACTGCTAGAATGGTCTAGAAAACAATACAGGCTGTTTTAAACGAATGCAGCTGGTGCTCGGTAGGCCACGGAATAAACTTAACATGCTCACTTGTGGAGTTTAGAGACTCGTGTACAATAGGCGTAATTTTAGTTCAAATAAGCCTTGAATCCAGCCAACGGTATCAGGATTGAGCCTGAGGTCGGCTATAAGTTGGGTTAGTTAACCATCTGCAGATATGAATGTTACATACCAGATGTACACGAGTCCCTAATCTTTCAAGTGGGCATTTCTGTTGTTGCACAAACAGCCCACCGCATCGGGAAGATTGCGAAAGCACTCCGAAGGTCGAGGACAAACTGGCCAACTGCCCCGTCCTCAGTGGATATTCCGGAACCTTCCGAAAGCTTCGACCACTCTTGCAAGCCTACGATCAGAAGTGTCACGGCCTTTTGGTCAACTTCTCGATACATCACAGAGAATATGGATTTATAAAGATGTATTTTGCATCTTCACCGTTGATTCTCAAAGACCCCCGACTTCTCGGTGGGCCGTCTTGAATTTGACCACTCACGACGTGACTCCACATGCGACGCTCAACAATCGACCCAACGACCCCGACTATGCTTCATTCGTAACTCGATACGTGTATGCATATGTTGGATCATTTTGACACTTGTCATCGGAGTACACTTACCGCTAGTTATAAAATGCTCAAGCGTCCCAAATTCTAAATCGTGTGTTTCCTCGCAACTTCAACCTGTTCACCATCTACGCTCTGTTTGGAATAAAACTTGGTATAAGAGCGCAATAGTCCATGAGAGGCATCTCACTACTTCCCTTATCCGGAGTACTACCTCGTACAAGCCATCAGTGCATCTTGCACGTCATGACTTTGCAGATTTCATGACTACGACGTGAGGTGAGCGAGCGCAACTGATGACCTACAATGGGTCTTCGGCGATGACTTCGGCAATGGAGGAGCAGAATGTGCCAATGCACGCGAAGCCTGAAGCGACAACAAATGCTGGTGTGGCAGGCTTTGCAGCAGCTGGGACAACCCCTACGGATTTGGCAACCAATCCGGTCACGCACCCAACGGCGATAAATCAGCTACCCCTAGCAACAGCCTTGACGATGACAGCAAGGACAATTGATGGCACGGGAGGACAGGCGCGGATCAATGAAGGACTGGTAAAGAGAATCTATGCATTCAAGGGGATCAACGGCCACTTACTCTAACACCTCAACTTTGCAATGGAGGCTCTCCGCAACGCAAGCACGCGTGAAGCGGTGCGCGTCAAGAGAAATCCCCAACTCTTGAGCAAACCCAAAGTTTTTCCAGCTCCACCAAAACCGTTCAATCTTGCAAACTCAAAAGGGCCAACGGTTTGGATGTGGCTGACAAGTTGGAAGGTGTGCTTCACTACTGCTGTGGTCAACGACGATGAAAAGAAAATTGACCTCGTGGCCGCGCTTTTGCGTGGCACAATCCTATGGGTAGCAACCTCCTAACCAAAGCTATCGTGGAAATGGAAAAAACCAGGCGACAGACTCCTCGACTCCGATGGATGTGGTCACTGTCGACCAGAAAGATACGCAAACCTGCTACAAGTGTGGAAACGTTGGGCACATTGTCCAAAATTGTCGGAGCAAACAGCAAGCCAAAAGGGGGAGAAGTTGTAGAAGAATGAGTCGGGAAACGGCAAGGGGCAGAAGTGAGATGCACAACTCTTGTATGCGAGGAGAGATTTACGCCGAACGGTCACCCATCTAAACAGCCCACATCACCACAGAGGGTTTATGAGATCACAAATTTCTATGAGGGGTACGAGGACGACCAACTAGCCACACTACTAAAAGTTCAACATCGAGGATGCACAAGTCGCAGAACCGGCACTATTGGATGGAGGAGCTTCACACAACTTTGTAAGCAAGGACATGGTTCACAAGCTGGGTTTGCAAACCGAACCAGGGGTGTTTGAAGGAAAAATCATCGACGGGAGACTACGGATATGCAGACTCCGAGAACCACTACGACTACAAGAGGAAGATCTTCAGGATATAACGGTGTAGAGATCTTGGCAATGAGCGATCACGAAATCATCCTCGGACGAGATTTCCTGTACCGACACAATTCGTAGGTTGACGGGAACAGCAGAAAAGTCTATGTGGAGATTCACGGCGCCAATTGAGAACTTCTGCATGTAAGACGGAAGCCGACAGGGGAAGTAGTAGAGGAAGTCGCAAAAACTGAAAAGCAAAAGCCGGTGCAGCCAATACCGCTTAACGTGGCCAAACACTTTGTAAAACAAGGAGCTAGTGCGTGGCTTGTACATCTCACGCCAATGGGAGAAGGGGAAGTGGCAGCAGCTGACACATCATCGGCCGCATCAGCCTCATTGGCCTCAACGAAGTTCGTGATGGTACCCAAAGAGTTTGCACCCCTCATCCAGGAGTTTGTGAACGTCTTCCCTAACGAACTGCCAAAGACCCAACCTCCTCAACGAGACATCGACCATCGCACCGAACTGAAGCCGGACGGCAGACCTGTCATCCGAGGGGCCTAACAGATGAGCGGTCACGAGCTGACCAAGCTAGAAAAGCAGTTCGACAAGATGCTCGGTCAGGGGTTCATCCGCCCATCTACGTCAACATACACCGCACCAGTACTATTCATGAAAAAGAACACTGACAAGATGCGGATGTGCGTGGATTACCGGGTGTTGAACAATGCTACCATCAAGAACTGCTACCCTCTTCTCTCAGCTAATGAACTTTTCAACCAACTCGGAGGGGCCCAAGTTTTCAGCAAAATCGACTTGGGCAACGGATATCATCAAATGCGTATGGCAGCCGATGACAACATTCCAAACCCGCTACGAGCACTTTGAGTTCACAGTCATGTCGTTTGGACTCACAAATTCCCTGGCGATGTTTATGGCGGCAATGAACAACATCTTCTATCCGTACCTTGACGATTTTGTCGTGGTGTACCTTGACGCCATTTTGGTGTATAGCTGAACCCCAAGGGAGCAAGATGGACATCTTCGGAAAGTTCTCAAAGTTTTACAAAGAGAGTGTTTTTGGAAAACTCTCAAATGCGACTTCAATCATCGTTCAATCGAGTTTTTGGGTCACGTCATCAACGGTGGACAAATCACCGTGGATTTTGTAACTGTTACCGACGATTCGTACGCGACTATGCTCGAGTGTCAGCGCCTCTTTCCGACCTCACCAAAAAAAGAAAACGAGTGGCGGTGGGGAGACACAGAACAAGGAGCGTTCACCGCTTTGCAGAACGCTCTGACCTCGGTGCCAACCCTATGATTAGCCCATCTGACGGTCGACTACGTCATGGCTACGGATGCATCCAACCGAGCCATTGGCATAATTCTTCTACAAGGCCATGGGAACGGCAAACAACCAGTCTCCTACATGTCTCGAAACCTGGTGTGTGGCTGATGCATCATGCGCACCGACTACCATACGCTGAAATGTTTAAAGACGTTGCCGAATGCAAGCCGACGACACACCTGATGGATGGAGTACCTTGATTCCGGTTCGACTACAAAACTGAGTACCGGCCAAGCAAAACCAATCCGACGGACGCACTTAGCCGCCGACCAGATTTAATGGCTGACATGGAAACCCTACAACTAGAGCGAGACCCATACCTCGTGCGATTGTTCGCACGAGGCTATGACCAGCACGTCAGATATGATAAAACCAAATTCTGGTTGGACACACCCTTTTGGCGACGACGCTTCATTCGCGGTATGCTGCTCGAAGAATGCCACGACACGGGTCCAAATGGACACTTCGAAGAGGGCAAGATACTGAAGAAGGTGGCAAAAAGCTATTGGTGGGATAAGATGCAATCCGACGTGGCCAACTTCTGCAAAACCTACGACACATGTCAGCGACAGAAATCTGGTTGCATGAGGCCACCCGGACTTCTACAATCGCTCCCTGTTTTTACGGAACCATGGGCATACATCTCCATGGACTTTGTCAAAGGACTTCCGGTCACACCGGAGGCTTATGACGCAATCCTCCTGGTTGTCGACAAGTTTTCCAAGAATTCATCCCGACAAAGACCACCGTAATTGCCGAAGGAACAGCACAGCTATTTCTAAATAACATTGTGCAGTTGCATGGCGTAGTGAGAACCATCACGAGCAACAGAGACGGTTGATGCACCAACTGTTTTTGGCGCAAAGTGATGACTCGCTAAGACAGAAAATTTCAACTTTCAATGGCATTTCATCCTCAAACAGACAGTCTGAATTAGCGGACAAATTAGACGCTCAAACAACTGCTCTGAACGCTTTGCCAACCCCATGGGACGGATTCAGCACAAAAACTCCAAACAACCAAAATCGAATATAATTTGGCAGTTTCCACAGCATCGGGTAAATCCCCATTTGAAGTGGTGTATGGAAACTTCCCCCACACCAGCTGAACTCCAAAGCCGCAATAACATTCCCGCAGTCGATGTCCATCTTCGAGACTTTACCAGTGTCCAAGAGGAAACATGTCAAACCTTGCAAAGACACAAGCAGCAATGAAGCAAGCAGCTGATCGACATCGCAACGATGACATCTTCACCACTAGCAACAAAGTCCTCCTTAGCTCGGCAAACATCAAGCTCTGCGGATCTGATTTTCCGAAGCTTAAACCTCGCTGGTTGGGACCGTTTGAGATCGAATGCATGCAATCCGTTGTGGTTGCACGATTCAAACTCCTCGACACTATGCACGTTCATTCGTTGTTTGATGCCACCAGGATCAAGTACTACTGAGACCTTGGAGAGAACTTCCCTGGCAGATATGTCCCTCCTTTGCTTGTCGTTCAAGTGGATGAAGACAAGGAGTACGTTATTGAAGACATGCTTGGCCACCACTGACGAGGCAAGAGGACAAAATTTTATGTCAAGTGGCATAGCAACGACGCCGCGCCCAACAGCTAGGAACCCTAAGACAACCTCCGAGACGTTGATCACCTCATTGACGGCTACTACCACAGTCTTTGGGCCACATCTACATGCCTGCCGGGTTGTCGCGGCTAGGAGGGGGGGGGGGGGGGGG
>SZWC01000559.1:273898-284745 GCA_023375785.1 Penium margaritaceum | reverse complement strand
GGGGGGGGGGGGGGGGGGGGGGGGGAGGAAATGTTACGCACCAGATTTACATGAGTCCCTAATTTTTATGAGCTGACATTTTGTTTACTTCAAAAAAAGCCCACCGCATCATGAAGACCACAGAATTCACTGCAATACTTGAGGGCAAACTGGCCAATCGCCTCGCCCTTAGTGGATATTCGGAAACCTTCCAACAGCTTTGACCACTCTCCGAACCTACGATCAGTAGTGTCACAAAATTTTGGTCGAATTCTTGACGTATCACGATGAATATGGATTCATAAAGATGCATCTCGCATCTTCACCGTCAATTCTTGAAGACCCCCGACTTCTCGGCGGAATTTCTAGAATTTGACCACTCACAACGCGAATCTACATACGTTTCTCAAAAATTGGCCCAATGACCCCGAGTATGCTTCATTCGTAACTCGACACTTGGATACACATGTTGATCATTTTGACACTTGTCATCGAAGTATACATGTAGCTGATTATAAATTTATCAAGTTTCAAAAATTCTAAAGTGCGTGTTTCCTTGCAAATTCTACCTGTTCACCATGTATGCTCCATTCCGCATGCAAATGAATTTGCACATCACCTCTCATGTGGATAGATCTCAGACCAGGACTATTTTCTGTATTTGTCCAGAAAAGAATCGCATCGTTGAGTCCGCCCCTTCCTAGCAGGATTGCTCTACCTACACTACTTCGAAGATCCTCTGACAGGCAAGAGGAACAGGACCATCCGAGGCATCGCAGTGCCCCATGACGACGACAAGAAACTCGACAACTTCCCGGCAGGACTTAAGTTCCACCATTCCGACAAGTCCAGAACCCTTTTCAACGTCGACATGTTCAACTGCGCCTACGGCGGCCTCAATCACAAGACTGCGCATCATCGCATCTTCTCCCTCGACACCCACAAGCATGTCCACCGTGCAAATGACACGCTTATCACGATCCACAAGGCTAACCATAAGTGCCTCCCAACCGCCACGCTCCTCCTCTCCCCCTTAAACCACTTGTCTCACCAACGCTCTTTGCATTACAGGTTCAGTCTTCAAGAAGTGTGCCCTCCAAACATACCTCGACGACGATATCGGCATCATGCTCACCGGAGTTACCGCCAACCGCGAGCACTTCACATGCCTCTGGCCAAATTGTGGCCCCTTTTTCAGCAACAACCTGGCGGACCTGGCTATCCACATCAACACTTCGGCTCACGTCGCGGCACTCAAGTACAGCCTCACCGTGCCCAACGCAGAGGACCTCCTCCTCGTCCCACCTTCAGCGTCTTTCCAGGAATTAAACCGCACCCGGCAACGTTGGATGGCGACACGATAATCCTCTGCAGCACCTCCACGTGCACAGTCCTCCTCCGAGGCTCGCAACGGCATCGAAAACACGCCGACCTCGCCCACTCCTCCCACAACCAGGGCACCGCACCCTGGCAACCACCGCAAACCCAACCCGAAGCGCTCCGCGCAGGGCTTTCTCAAGTGACGTCCTGCCCATCCCAAAAAGGTAATGCTCACTCCTTTCCCCAGTTCTTAAAGCACTATCATAGACGTACACTCACCCACATTTGCTTGTTCTCCCCATGCAGATACTTCCGTTGCCGCACGCGCCTCCATCTCCACCCGACACACGACATAAACCATGTAGCTCATCAAGCCTCCCCGACTTGGCCTCAACTGAGAGGAACAAGGAGACACAACCACCGACTTAGGCCCCCTCTCTTTGCGTGTGATCTCCTCTTTTCCTCCCTTATGCTCCTATCCCACATACTTACTACTCTCATCCGCTTGATTTATGTCTATTGCCTAACCCCTTGGGATCTACATCTACCTTTCCTCCAAACATATTTCCTCGCCTTTCAATTACCAAACCCTACTATGACTGCTAGGAACATTTCAACCCAGGCAAATTCTCGATGGGAACCTTTACCTATGAAATCCACCTCACAAGCACACAACCCTGTCACCCCCTTGACCCCTGAAACCCCACGGTTTCAAAGCTCCCAAAACTTAAAAAACTCTAGAAGAATGCGACACACTCTCCTCACCCCCCCAAACTCTCCACTTACACCACACACTCTCTCGTCAACAAACCCACTGAGACTATGTAAACCCTCCCTCCTATACCAAAAAGCCAAAAGGTCCAAACGAATGTCCCACACGCTCCAAACGTCCATCACCCCACGGCACACACCAAGCTCTTCGCATAACCACCAGCAGGCTGGACAAAACGCACTCATTTTGGTGGGCTGGCGGCCTTCCACCCTCCAAGGAGCCCCAATCCCCCACTACCAACTTCAGCGCCCCATTGATCTCAAGCAAGTAAAACTCAAGTTACATCAACTACAATCTCAGTTGAACGAACCGCCTCCCACTACTCGCCTTAATATACTCCATATGAATTGCAACGGCATGAATTCAACTGCAAAACAAAATTACCTCTACCACTTCTTGCATACCCACCACATCCACGTTGCTATCTTCTCTGAAACACACATTCAGTCCCCCTGCTCCCCCGCATACTCCAACCTAGAAGAACATTTCCAAACCTTTGTATGCCCCTCTCCATCGCCCTACACCGGAGGGCTAGTGGTAGCAACCTCTAAACAAGCCCGCCTCTTAAACCCCAGGATCCTCATCCCAGGAAGGGCGATCTCCTTCTCTCTCCAATGGCACACATACACCACCCCGGTTATTGCGATCTACGCACCAGCTCAAACACCAGAGCGGGAGCTATTTTGGAACAAACTCCACTCGCTCCTCAAGGACACCCCACCCCATATCCTCCTTGGTGACTTCAATGCAGTCATACACCCGGCTGATAGATCCCCCCCATCTCGAGACTCAGACTCAGATAGCCTCGCCGCAATGATACAAAACCTGAGCCTAGTAGACAAGCTTTTTGGAGGTGCAGTTTTTCTGGTGAGAAGGGCGGAGGCTTTATTTCCTTCTGTGTTCCATTTCAGAAGCAATTTCTCGCGGTGTGAGAGCACGCGTGAGGAGCAGTAATTGTGTAGTTGTTGCTCAATGGTATGTAGCTTTGCAAGGAGAGGTGTAGTAGGGTTCTTTTGACATGCTTCTTGGGTAGAGGTAAGTTTTCGCTCGAGGTGCTGAAGAGTTTTGCGCTTTCGCTCCGCTTCCTGTTTGCTAAAATGCTTGAGGTGCGAAGTGAGGGTGTGTTTCGTGAGTAGCCAGTGATCTTGGATGAGTGTGGGGAGGATGTTGCGGACGTAGGGTCGTGCAAGAAGGGTGGTGTTCAGTTTCCAGNATAGATCCCCCCCATCTCGAGACTCAGACTCAGATAGCCTCGCCGCAATGATACAAAACCTGAGCCTAGTAGACAAGCTTTTTGGAGGTGCAGTTTTTCTGGTGAGAAGGGCGGAGGCTTTATTTCCTTCTGTGTTCCATTTCAGAAGCAATTTCTCGCGGTGTGAGAGCACGCGTGAGGAGCAGTAATTGTGTAGTTGTTGCTCAATGGTATGTAGCTTTGCAAGGAGAGGTGTAGTAGGGTTCTTTTGACATGCTTCTTGGGTAGAGGTAAGTTTTCGCTCGAGGTGCTGAAGAGTTTTGCGCTTTCGCTCCGCTTCCTGCTTGCTAAAATGCTTGAGATGCGATGTAAGGATCTGTTTCGTGAGTAGCCAGTGGTCTTGGATGAGTGTGGGGAGGATGTTGCGGACGTAGGGTCGTGCAAGAAGGGTGGTGTTCAGTTTCCAGGCTGAGGGTCCTCGGTTGGGGCAGTGTGGAGGGAGAAGGGTGAGGAGGTTAGCTTGAATGTGGTCGGATAGTTGAGGTGTAAGCGGGAGGTGGGTGATGTTGGAAACTGGGGTGTGTAGGTTTGGGTGGTGGTAGATACGGTCTAGTCGAGAGAAGGAGTTAGTGGGTTTAAATTTGTACGTGAAGGATTGTTGAGTAGGATGAAAGAGGTCCACACCCCAAGCATTATCTCGCATTACGCAAGATTTCTTTCAGCGTATTTACCAACAACCAGAACACATTGAAACCTTCGCCCCCCTCTTGCTCCCTCAATAAAGGAAACGTATCCCACCTCACATACTTGCCAAACTTGCGGCACCAGTTACCCGCTGTGAGGTGGTGGACGCAGCACTCTCACAGGCACTTAACAAAACCCCAGGGCCAGACGGCCTCCCCGGAGAATTCTACAAAACCTTCATCCCCCATATTGCCTCCCAACTCCTCCAGTTCTACAACCAGATCTACGCTGACCCCTCCCTGATTGGGGATTTTGCCTCTTCCATAACCACTCTCATCCCAAGAAAAGGTGACCCCTACGACATTACGCACTACAGGCCAATTTCCCTCTTGAACGTAGAATACAAAATCTTGGCTAAGCTTCTTGCTGCACGGATGGCAAAGGCACTCCCGCACATCATTCATCAGGATCAAACTGGCTTTGTCCCAGGATGAAACATACAACACGCCCTCTCACAATTGTACGACTTGCACCATTGGTCTACCCGCACGTCCTCCCCGCTCTACTTATTAGCGGCAGACTTCGAAACGGCATATGACTCCCTCAATCGTGACAATTTGTACGCGGCTCTCCAACATCTTGGATTCCCAGACTCCTTCACCCAGTGGGTCACACTATTACACCATCACACCCCGACACAATTCCTGATAAATGGACACCTCACCTCCCCCATCACCCTCCTCTCAGGTGTACGTCAAGGATGCCCTATAGCTCCCCTGCTCTTCATCTGCGCAATGGAGCCCATCGCAGACTTCCTCCGTCACCACCTCGAAGGAATCCCTATTGCTCCACATCTTCGTAAGACCATAGTCGGATATGCAGATGATATGACCCTGATCCTCTCGTCCGAGAGCGAAATCCAGGCCGCCGCCCGCTGCCTTCGAACATGCGCCAAATACACAGGCCTCCGTACAAACTACCGCAAGACAAACCTTCTCCCAATCGGTTCCCACACGCCTACTCCAGTTAACTCCCCATTTCATCTCGCAGACTTTCCTATCCGCATCCTAGGCCACTTCTTCCTCTCGACCATGAACTTTGATTACACATGGAACCCCATATTACGACGACTCGAAGCATCTGTCTCATATTGGCAGAAAATAAGGGCCCCAATCCATACCAAAGCCATAACGATAAACACATATCTTAACGCTAAATTCCTTTACCATAGCTATGCCTGCCCCCTAACACCAGATCACCTCCAAAGAATCAATACCCTCCTCCTCAACTTCCTCTCCTCCAATACCCCAAAAGAAGGCAATAGCAGAGGACTCAGGCTATACTCCCTGGCGTCTGCGGTCTCCCCCACCTCCAAAGGAGGACTAGGTGTTAAGTGGCCCACGGCTCTAATCGAAGCACAAGCCGCCAAATGGATCTACTCCTTCCTTCAACCTGGAGAAGCGCAATGGAAAGATACTCTCCTTTTCTCCCGGAATCTCCCCAAACAGGGCCACTTCTTCCTCTCTCACCCCTTCATATTACGACTCAAACTCCCCACCATCCATACCAAATGGCTCATGGCTTTCAAAACCTTCTTAGCATCCAACCCGACATTTCAGCCCCCACGAGCAATCTTTCAAGAACTTTCTCAGGAGTACGTCGCCTTCAACAGGCACATTCTGAAAGACACCGGACATCCCTTCGGACTAGAAAGACGGGAACGATGGCTTCTTTCGCAGGGAATCACCCTCGGGGACCTCGCCACACGCCCACTCTCATCTTGGCCAACGGCCCATCAACACACCCTACAGCTCCTTCTGGACTCCATTCCCCTCTCTTGGAGGCGTACCCTGGCTCTAGGACCTTCATTTCCCCTCGCACACCCTCACACCCCATACTTCACCATCAAAGACCTCACAGGCCTGCCAATCAAACTACTCTTCCACTTCCCCCTCCCCGCACCCTCGTCGGCCATACCTCTGGAAGTAGACCCTGTCCACCGCACTCTCCGCCCCCACCCATGGGCCAAAGCATCTCAAGTTTGAGGTAAAGTCCTTACCCCAGTTTTCATTTCCTCAGAGGAGCGCATGATCAGGCTACCAGACCGCCCCGCAATACCTTCCTACAGATTCTCACACGAACTCCCACCCTTGAATAAAATTTACCAGCGCCTTATCCAACCACATAAATTCACCCCATCTTACGAGACGAATTGGTGTGACAAATTCCCTGGCACTCACTTTGATTGGCGATCTATTAGAGCAAAACATTATTTTCTCTCCCTAGACCTTCGCCCCAAAGATATTCAGACGAAGATACTATTTCGCTCTCTCCCAGTTGCCAATCGCACCCGTTACTGCCGCAATGGAACGTGTGCATGCCCTTTCTGTGGGGAAGATGAAACAGTAGAACACTGCTTCCTCCTCTGCCGGCGTTTACACCCACTCCGACAACGCATGGAGACCTTCTTCAGTAGCCTCTTCCCCAATATTCCCCTCACGACCCCAGAACTACTGTTGGGTCCCCTAAAGCCCAAGGTTTTCAATGCTGCCTGGTTCATCTTCCGTGCCACATTGTTCCACCTCATATGGTAAGAACGCTGGACAGATCCAACCTCCTCCCCCTCGGCCAAGATCACTGCCACCTTCGCAACAGCTTTTCAAAGACATATATGGCTCGTGTGTACCTTACTCTCCCGTCAGAACTCAAAGCCTACACGCGCAAAACTCAAATCCATTGAAAATGACTTCGCCTCGGCCCTAATCTCTAACTTCCTTCTCAACAAGAAAGACTGTCGAATATCCCTAAGCTCCCGCTTCACCCTGTGGTGGAAACACCCCGACCTCTACCCTCCACCATGACTTACAGACCTGGGGGGCTGGGTTCAACCCCGGGGCTTTTTTGGTGCTGAGGTAGCCCCCCCGCCTCAGTCGGTTACGACCAGGGGCAAAACAAAAAAAAAGAGGCAAGTGTTGCACGCAAAGCGTGCATAGGGTTACATAGTTCCGAGAAAAAGTATTCATATTAGTATCTCGTAAGAGGGTAAATAATTGCCCACAATCTGGACCACATAATGGAAGGTTTGCCATGAGACTTTATCTCGTCCGTGGAAGCCAAAACTGGTTGTAAATGGACTGCCAAACTGTCACCCGCATTCGTTCAAACTAATTTTTTTTTGTTCGCCCATGTGTGCTCTTAAACATCGTGTATGGTTTGGGCGAACTCTTCCTAAACTACTTCAAGCTATGCTGGATTTATTCCAGCTTGTGTGGATGTAAAAGAAAAAAAGACATAACCAAAAATTGACCAAATGCGGTTGAAGATACACTATTATGAAAAAAAATTCACCAACATATTGAAGAAAAACCTCTAAAGGCATTTCTTCTCGGACCTTTTCATGTAAATAGTTCTATATGATGATGAATTCATTGATATGAGATGAATATATTCTTTTATTGTGAACATGATAGTTTCACACGTCTATTATGAACTTAATAAAAAAAAAGATCTTCGACAAATCTGGATGAGTTTTGGATGTTTCCTTATGTCATAAATAAGAAGATGACGTAATTATAGGCAGAAGTAAAATTATTTACCTTCTTCTATAACCTTGGTTGAATATATTTTCTTTCATTTGCATGTTAATCCTTATTGAAGCCGGGTTCACGAGTCTAAAGAGTTTGCCATGACGACCAGTTCCGTGAAACAGGAGAGGGCGAGGCCAAGGAGGAGCGATATAGAGGGGAAAAAACAACATTAAATTCTGCTAGCCAGTGGATTCGAGGGGCTGGACCCAACCCAACGTACAGTCCTTACCCTTTTGTCTTGGCGTCGGACTCGTCATTCCGTACTATCCGGGGTCTGTCCGGACATCTAGGTCGATGTCCATGATTTTTTTCCTCTGAGCCGACCCAGCCTAGGCGTCCGCGGACGTGGGGGGGCATACAGTCCGACAATGTTTCGCACCCTGTTTGGTGGATACGTCAGGAAAATGACCGGTCCACCAATCACGATTTTCTTCAGCGTCGTTTGGCACGCGAAGAGATTGTAATTGGGTTACTATGTAACTCAAAAATCGCATCGTTGAGTCAGTTCAACATCTGATTCTTGCGGGGGGGGCGATGGTTCTTTCGAAGCGAGGTACGCCCAGGAAATCCGTATAGAACCATCGAAAAAGTGCGCGGTTTTCCAATCCCGCGCGGGAGGGGTGCGCCTTGGCCAGGGCGATGGCGGGAAAACCCGTTTTGCTGTCGAGGAATCCGAAATGCAGTAGAGCCTTCATTGAAGCTTGCAGCTAGCTGAGATGACGTCCGGGGAGTCCGGGAGAGCGCGAGAACGAACTTGAGTTTCGGAGTCGTCCTGAGCTGGGTCAATCGATGGGACACACATGCGCGAGTTGCAAACCATGGTCAAGTCCCATTCTGCACCCCTTGATCCAACTGGATGCCTGACGATTTGTTTTTGGTCACTTTAAAAATTGAGACTTTCCCTCGGTGTTTTTTCCGCCAACCCTAGGATTTGTCCCCAGCTGCAGTAGCCCCCTGTTCCCCAGAGCACTAGTGCAGCACGCACCCCTTGCTTGTGCTTCTCCGCAGCAGAAGCACGCTCGTTCTGTGGTGAATGGATCGGAGCTTTCGATTCCAAGGCTTCCAAGTCGTGCTGGTCGATGGATGGTGAGGACGGGTCTTCTTGGCGAGAAAGGGTGAAGGGGCCGTAGTGAACTTCCAGAGCGTCACAAATCTAGGGTTTGGCTTCTCGGCAGGTCATTAAACGACCAGGTTGGTCTAGAATGGGAATCGGCAAGCTCATGATGGGACGTTCCGATCTCGCTCTCGATTGCACTCGGTGGAGCTCGGCCATTCATCGTGACATGTTGTTGCCGAACTAGAACGATTGTCGTCCACCTAAAGTTCATCTCGTTCAGTCTTCCTGTCGTTGAACTAGCTGCCTGCTCTTGATCAACGCCAGTGCCTTGCCGTCTGACTGGGACAGAGACTGATCGGCGTTGATTTCCTTGCAACGATTGCGCTGCGCCCCTGGTGGAGACTGCGCGACTCCTGCTTTCAGCGGTAAGCTGGAAGCACCGGGCATCTGTGCGCGACTCACAGATGCTCTTTCCTCGCTGATTTGCTGTGCGATGTTTCTGGCACTGTCAGTCGTGTAGCCCGGTTGCATCACCACATGGACGGAATCACCACCGCTTCTGGTGCAGCCGCCACTCCTCCAACCGCTGATGCTGCTGCCAGAATAGCTTGTTGTTGTCTGCACCCTCTTTTGATTTTAGGCATGCATGCCGGAGAATTTACTCTGGAAGTCTTCTGTTACCTCTAGCTTTAATCTTAGGGTTGCGTGTTTCATTGTTTCTCGTGACCAGTTGCTGTTGGAGGGACCAGGATGAGCTTTTGGTTCAACCGAGCACGCGTTGAGAAACCGAGGGAGGAGCGGCGCCAGGAGGGGCATGGACCACAGCTTCAGATTTTCCAGGATGATGGGCTCGCAAGCCGCATGGCGAAAGGAGCACAGACGCCGGTCGAGCAGCCGCAGCCTCAGCAACAGCAGCAGCAGCAGCGACTGCAGCTGCCGCAGCGGCAACAAGAGCAGCAGCAACGTAAGAACTTGCTGCACTGGGACGACAGTAACACCACGCCAGAGCAGCCTCTTGTTCGCAAACGGCAGCAGCAGGCGGGGCCTTTAGACGTGCAAGAGGCTGGGAAGGGGGCGGACCAGCGTCTGCACACAGAGGCCTCGATTCTCCAGGTTGGGCGAACTGAAGTCACGCCGTCGCATCTCCATCTTTACCGACAGCCACACCAGCAGGAATCACCTAACCGGCCTGAAGGCACTGAGCAGCGGCAGCAGCAGCAGCAGCAGCAGCAGCAGAAGCAGCAGCAGCAGCAGCAGCAGCAGCAGCAGCAGCAGCAGCAGCAGCAGCAGCAGCAGCAGGGGCATGAGCAGCAGCAGCGGCAGGAACATCAACAACACCAGGAGCAGCAGCGGCCACCTCAGTCTGGCGCTAGGGAGGAGGAAAGAAGGGAAACGATGGAGGTTGATGATGCTGTCGCTGTCGCTGTTGCTGCGGGGGAGGGGCAGGAAGACTTAGACAGCCGTGCAGCAAAGCAGGAACAGGCTGGAAGAGCAGAGGAGTTGCTGGAGGGGCAGGTAGAGGAGCAGGAGAGGGAAGAAAGTGACTGGGACCAGATGGGGCCACGTGCACAGCAGCTGAGAGATGGGTTCGGACACGCCATGGCCATCATGTACAGCTCTGCCGAGTCACTCTTGGTATGCTCCCTTGTCGTGAAGGTCAGGAAGTGAAGGGAATGATTAATTTTTCTCTGATTCTGCACAAACACATGCCAGCTCATGGTGTCTGCGCGCGTGCAGGTGCCTGCAATCCTGATTAAGAGTGTGCAGTTGGACATTCTCTGCGTGGTTCTTCAAGTGTTCAAAGTCTCCACCGACTTTCTTGTTATTGTGTGGTATTGTGTCAGCATGTTGTCAGCAAAAGACTGGTGGAGTCTCCAGGGAGAGCGATACGGGGTGGTGGAGAGGGTATGAGAGGCTTGGTACTTTGAATAAGCAAGTCAACGAGCAGGCCAGTTCCTGGGTTGTCTGCAGCGTAATTCCAGCTTGATTCATCTCCGTGTTCTGTACTTTGTTTGGTGCGTGGCAGTCTGCCATTGGAGACGTGGGCACGCAGGAGGGTGTGGACAAAGCCGACCTCATCAACGCAGCAGACCAGGTGGACTGCTGGTCTGGGCCATGTTTTTCTCCTTGTCATCTGCTCTCCTCTTCGTCTGTCCTCTCCTTTCGTCCTGCTGTGGACGCGATTGTTGATGCACGGACGAGTACGAACAGGACGATATTGGACTAGCCATTGGCTTGGTGGGCAACTGCCCATGC
>SZWC01000559.1:240963-258313 GCA_023375785.1 Penium margaritaceum | reverse complement strand
CGGCGATTGTCCTGTCGCGCTCTGCAAGCGCCTCGTCGCGAGGATCAGCGGAGGAGCCTGCTGTGGCGGCGGAATCCTCTCGGATGGCTGCGGTAGTGGCGGCCGAGCGGGCGGTCGCACCGGACGTCTGGCGCATGCGCGCCTCGTGCGCCTGCTGCAGCCCACGGGTGACCTTGGCCCAATCCAGTGGGCGTCCTGTCAGGCGAGTGCAGTCGGGATAGCGATGGTCACCACCGTACTTGAAGCACACGAGGGAATGTCCCGTTGTGCTGCTAGAGCCGTTGCTGCTGCCGCCGCTGCTGCTGCTGCCGCCGCCGCTGCTGCTGCTCCTCCCGCCGTTGCTGTTGCAGCTGACACTGCCAGTGCTGATGCCGCTACTGGTCCCGCCGCTGGAACCACCACCTGACGCTTTGCGACCCTTCTTTCCCTGCGTTGGATCAGCCGTTGCTGTAGACAGAGGGGAGGGCGATGCGGCGGCAACTGGAGCTGAAGCAGTGCTGTGGCGAGCGCGGTTCGCGGCGTCCATGCCTGCCACATCCAGAAAGTGGAGAGTGGCCCAGCGCAGCAGGGTCCTGTCGCTCGCCATGTCGCGAAGCAGCGTCTCGTCGAAGTTGCTGAAGACGCGCGCGTAGTCAAGGTGGATGCCGTAGAGGATGATCTGGAGGGTGGAGTATTGCGCAGGAGCATCGTCCCCAAGATCCTCGTACAACTGGATCGCCCGGCGCTAGTAGTCGGCTGCAGACTCCTTAGCAGTCTGGCAGAGGGAGTTGAAGTCGGCGAGGCGCTGGGATGTCAAAGCCAAGATGGCGCCCGCAAACAGATTGACGGCCAGTGCCCATGCCGCGCAAGGGTTAGCTCCTGAGCCGGTTGGCGAATCGCCAAGGAACCGACTGAAGTCCCTGGTGAAGTCTGGGGCGGCCTTCATCAGGCCGGAAGTTGCGCGGACAACCATGTGTATCTGAGCAGGGTCAGACGCCTGATATGGTGCAAGGTAGTAGGGGAGGACTCCCTCGCTTATGGCCCACATGCAAAAGCGTGGTTCCCAGGACTTGAAGTCGTTCCCAGTCCGGAAGACGGGCGGGTCTGACTCAAACCACTTGGGTGGCTTGACCGTCGGCAGAGCAACAGCCGAAGCCACCGCGGGGCAAGGCATCGAGGAGGCAATTCCCTTACCCAGGCGGGCTCGTAGAGCCAGCTCCTCAAAGCTCAGTGGGTGGCGAGATGAGCTCGCGTCAGCGTTGGAGCTGGAGTTGGTACCCTGGAGGGGTGCATCGACCTCACGTGCTCTGCGACGCGCCTCCAGGCGGATGAGGCGCGCTTGGAGCACCTCTTCCTCGCCCTCCTCGCCGGAGTCGGAGAGGTTCTCCGCAACTTCATCACCATTACCGCCGTGGGCAAGGTGGTCCGCACTTGGGTCAGTCGACGGACGCTGCTGCTGTTGCTGGGGCAGCAAGTCCCTGACCATATCCTGTAGTTCGGCCACCTGCCTCGTCAAGGTATCGCGGCTCTTCGACTGTAGGTCCGCCATTGCGCGCACTTGGCGCGCCAATGTAGGCGGGCTCGGCGGCCGCTACTGCTGCTGCTGCAGGGGTGGCTGTTGGTGTTGTGGTGGCGGCTGCTGCTGTCGCTGCTGCTGCTGCTGCAGTGGCTACTGTTGTTGTAGTGGCGGCTCCTGCTGCTGCTGCTGCTGCGACTGCTGCTGCCGCTGAGGTGATGTTGGCGGTGGTCGACGTTGACCACTGACGGAGCTGCCCTCGGCAGCTGCATCGGCAGCCATATTGGAGGAGGTTTGCTTCGGCATGGCAACCGGTTTCCTCCCGTGTTTTCCCCTCCGCGGAAATCCTCCGCGGAGCGTCTCCACGGAACCGTCCGTCCGCGGAACTTCCTCCCCGCGGAACTCCTCTGCGGAGCGTCTTCGCGGATACCTTCTGCGGTGAACTTCACCGCGGAAGCTCACCGCGGATCACCGCGGATTACCGCGGATTACCGCGGATTACCGCGGATTATCGCGGAGTACCGCGGTTTTACCGCGATTTTGCCTCCGACGACCGCGGTCAGGCCAAGCACCGCGGGAGTTCCGCGGTCGGGTGCGGAGTGCCGGTCGTGCCGTTTGTAGAACGCGGCGAGATGCCGCGAGTTGCTGAGGTTCTGTGGTCAGCACGTTCCGCACCTGCCGCGCAGCGCTCGTGTTCTGCAAGTAGAGGGTCTGCCGCAGACTTGCGACTGCGGAGCTGCGGTGAGTGACGCCGGTGTGTTCCAAAACTGCCGCGGAGGTGCCGTGGTGGAGATGCGCGCATCCGCGGAATACCGCGGATCTGCAGTGGCAACGTCACCGCGAGGTGACGAACTCGGAACGCCGAGTGCCTCCGAAGCACTCAACGCGTGTTCCGACGCGGTCACGCGGTTGCCGCGCCCGCCGCGGATGCTTTGTCACCGCGTAGCACCGCGGAACGACCGCGAGTCGACCGCGGAACGACCGCGGATTTTATAAAAAGCGGTCGAAGTGGTGGTGTGCCCTCCCAGGACCTCCCGCCGAGACCGTGGGCACTGCTGCTGCTGCTCCTCAAGGCAACGGGTGCGGTTTCTCACAACTTCTTTGGCTGCTGCGTCTCTGCTGCATAGCTATGCGAGCACTGGCTCGCCGCTCTGATACCATGAGAGACAGCTCCTAGCACTGCTGTCGCTAGCGTGGCAACGCAAGCCAGCTAGCTAACTCACTAGCACGCACAGGTGGAGGTGAGAACAGCAAGGGGTTGGCTAGGGACACAAACACAAGTGTCAGAAGCTGCAAATGTTTGAAATGTGCAGAGNAACGGGTGCGGTTTCTCACAACTTCTTTGGCTGCTGCGTCTCTGCTGCATAGCTATGCGAGCACTGGCTCGCCGCTCTGATACCATGAGAGACAGCTCCTAGCACTGCTGTCGCTAGCGTGGCAACGCAAGCCAGCTAGCTAACTCACTAGCACGCACAGGTGGAGGTGAGAACAGCAAGGGGTTGGCTAGGGACACAAACACAAGTGTCAGAAGCTGCAAATATTTGAAACGTGCAGAGAGAGAATGACAACTGAGGTCTGGCCAACCTAAATAGTGCCACGGACCTAGTGGATGCACACACCCACACGGCGCACAACGGCGCTATTTTTCTAGCAAGACAAAACAATGGCAAAAACAAAGCTTTGGTCACAATTCCCTGCAGACACGTCAGAACGACAAGCCGTTTGAACCAGAACGGCCACGTCGACGAGATCTACATCCTGATAGGCTGCACGCCTCCGTGCTCTGACATAGCACGAGTCTACAAAATACGGAAGTCTTCTGGGCGCCCGTCGCCCCCGGCTGCCAGCCTGCTGCCGCCGTCGCCAGTCTCAGGGATCTGCACGTGAATGGACATGAGCCGAGGGGTCATCGTAAGCTGTGTACGACACACACAACAACAGCTTTTGCCATCTGGACTCCACGCCCAGTCACTGTCTGTGTACCCATCGAGCACAACGGACACTTGCTCGCGAAAGCACAGGCCGAAGCGTGCGGTGGACAAAATGTAGCGCACACACCAGACTACGGCCTCCAGTGTTCGCTGGCGCGGAGCCTGCGAGAACTGGGCGAGCAGGTTTACAGTGAAGGCAATTTCGGGCCGTGTCATGGTGGGCAAGTACATGAGCGAGCCGATGACTCGTAGGTACAGGGTCACATCGACTGGCTCCCCCAGGTCCGCTGGGTCATCCACCTTCAGGGTGGCCTGCCCCTCAGGGGTCATGGGCGTGGAGGCTGTGCGGACGGCAGCAAGGAGGTCGGCAAAGTGCTCCCCTATAGTCTCTACATATCGTCCCTGATGGACAACGAGTGTGCGACGAACAAGGTCGCGCACGATCTCCATCCCCAAGAAAACAGAGGCATCACCAAGATCTTTCATCTTGTAGGCTGAGGAGAGAACGGCCTTGGCAGCGTTCACTGTTCCCACGTCGGGCGAGGCAATCAAGAGATCAACCACGTAGACGAGGATGGCAGCGAGCGGTGCTGGGGACCGTGAGATGAACAGGGATGGTTCAGCATCACTCTGAACGTACCCAGCGCGTCTCAGCGTGCTGGTGATTTCCAGGTTCCAGCAGCGCGGTGACTACTTCAGGTCGTACAAGGCCTTCCGCAGCCGGTACACGTGACCGGTACCATCCTCAAAGCCGGGTGGCTGGACCATGTAGATCTCCTCCTCAAGATTCCCCTTTAGGAAGGCGTTGTTGACATCCATCTGATGAAGTTCCCATTCGTGCTGTGCCACCTGGCTCAGCAGCGTGAGTGTGGTCGTCATCCGTCCAACAGGGGCAAAGGTCTCGGTGTAGTCTATGCCAGGGACCTGAGAAAAGCCCTTTGCTGTCAGGCGCGCTTTGTAGCGCTCCACAGTGCCGTCTGGCTTAAGCTTCTTGCGTAGAACCCACTTAGCCTTGATGGCCTTGCGTTTCTTTGGCAAGTCCACCAGCTCAAAGACGGCGTGCTCGCGGATGGTATCAAGTTCAGCTTGGAAGAAGAGTGCACCACTGCTCAGCATCAGGGGCCGACAAGGCCTCAGGCAGACTGGTGGGATCGGGAGCTAGCACTGGTGCACTCTGTGTAGCCAGGGCATATGCTACAGAGGGAGGGTCGATTGTCACCATGGATTCAGCGGCCTTACGAGCAAGACCGCGCTCATGAGCAAGTAGTGCTGCACCAGTGGCGCAGCCAGGGTGAACCTCAGCAAGGTCATGCGCACTCAGGCCGAGGACCTTTGTGCCCGGATCACCACTGACGACGCTGCGCATGGGGCACGAACGGAGACGTCCGCCGGGTGCCCGTGTGTAGGGGTTCGACAGGGCAGGAGAAGTGGGCGCTGCTGGCTCACATGCCGGTGTGGTCCGCACGGCAGGCGTGCCACTCGAGGCTGGCGTGGCATAAATGGCTGGGGTCAGGCCCTCGGCAGACGCAGGCGCGTCTGTGGCCGGAGACAGGGACAGCTCAGTGCCAGACACTGATGCGGACGCAGGGTCAGACTGAGCCTCAGACGCGGAAGAAGACGCAGGGTCACACTCAGTCTCAGACGCGGAAGCAGGCGCAGGATCAAGCAGAGCCGTAGACGCGGAGGCAGACTCGGACGCAGATTCGGACACGGGCGAGAGCGGAGAGTCGAGGGTAGAGGAGCGAGCCACAGACGGGGCGGGACTGGGGGTGCCGGTGGGCACAACCGCTGTGGACAGCTCCGGGGGTGCCGGCAACGGAGTGACCGCACTGGACGGGGGCACTGTGCCAACCGGACCAGGAGCCTCCCCCACACGACGGGGGCCGGAACACCCAGGGGCATGAGCAGCACGCAGAGTGTGGATGCGAGCGAGGTCGCGGAAGGCGAGATGCTCGAAGAAGAGAGCGTCATGAGACTCCACGATGCGGCGGCACTCGGGGTCCCAGAACCGCCAGGCCTTTGACCGCGAGGTGACGCCAACAAAGGCGCAGAGGCGGCCCCACGGAGAGAGCTTGCTCCCGTGCTGTTCCAGCGTGAACTAGACGTAGGCAAGGGAGCCCTAGACACGGGCCAGGTGCAGATCCGCTCGACGCCCATACCACAACTCGTAGGGCGTGCGGTGACCTGGGAGGGGACCGTGGGGAATGCGGTTCCAGACCCAGGTCATGTAGGCCATGCCCTCAAAGGCAAAGGCCTCCGCCACGGCACTGTCGGCGTGCATGGTGCGGACCGCATCCTCCATGGTGCGGTTCCAGCGCTCGGAGACACCGTTCTGCTGGGGGGTGGCGGGAGCAGAGAGGTTGTGAAAGACACCAAGCTCGGTGAAGGAGCGTGCCATATCACCGAGGTACTCGCCGCCACGGTCCGAGCGAAAGGTCTAAAGGCGGTGGGGAGACTGGCGTTCAGCCATGACCAGCCAAATGCAGACTGCAATGGCTGCATCACTCTTCTGACGCAGGCTGTAGACCATGCACATGCGCATGAAGTCATCAGTCAACGTCAGGACGTAGCGACCGCGGTCTTCCTGAAAATTGACAGAGAGCGGACCCATGAGGTCGTAGTGGACAAGCTCCAGGGGCCGACGAGCCCTAGAGACAGACGCAGGATAAGTAGACCGGTGCATTTTTCCCTCAACATTGGCCAGACAGTCGGTCGTGGGCGGCGCCTCGAAGGACGCTGCATCAAGACCGAGAGCAGACTGAGTGCGGATCAGCCTATCAATAACCCCCAGGTGCACGTGACAAAGACGTCGATGCAGGAGGCGGTGGTGTTCGGGGGACAGAGCACCAGCGACGAAAACATGGGCAGCAGAAGAGGGAGGTAAAGGGGGTGCACGCGTAGAAGACCCATCAATGTGATACAGATCATCGACGACCGTCCCACTAAGGACTGTCTCCTCGGTGTCGCGCACAAAAATGCGAGCATCGGCAGCCGTGTCCATGACACCGAGGCCCATCTTGGTGCAAGCACGGACAGACAGCAGGCTGAGTTCCAGATCAGGGACAAAAAGGACGTCGGAGATATACATGGGACCAGTTGGCCCAGTGAACTGCACAACCCCAACACCATGCACAGGGACCTCATGGCCAGCTGCAGTGCGAACAGAGCAAACAACGCCAACGGGATGCAGGACGACAAAGGCGTCACGACAACACGTCATGTGATGGGTGGCACCAGAGTCCACGACCCATGTGGCATCTGTGACCTGTGTACAAGGGGCAACGTGGCACTCGGCAACGGAAGAAGGCGCGGCAGCAGGTCACTCAGCAGGCGACGCGGCAAGACGAGCAACGGAGCGAACATGAGACGCATGCAACCAGGACACGTCATCGGGTCCGTCATGCGCACACGGCTGGGCATGGGGACCACCACAGGCATCATCGCCTAACGACATAGACAGTCCACAAACAGTAGGACCCCTCGACTCAGTCAACTCACTCGCACCTCCCTGAGATGAGCGCAGGACGAGAAGCTAGTGAAGCGTGGCGATCGTCCTGTCGTGTTCGGCGAGCGCCTGGTTGCGAGGATCCGCGGAGGAGCCTGCTGTGGCGGCAGACTCCTCTGGGACGGCTGCGATAGTGGCGGCCGAGCGGGCGGTCGCATCGGACGTCTGCCGCATGCGCGCCTCGTGCACCTGCTGCAGGCCACGGGTGACCTTGGCCCAATCCAGTGGGCGTCCTGTCAGGCGAGTGCAGTTGGGATAGCGATGGTCACCACTGCAGTTGAAGCACATGAGGCGGCGTCCCGTTGTGCTACCAGAGCCGCTGCTGCTGCAGCCGCTGCTGTTGCTCCCGCCGCTACTGCTGCGGCTGACACTGCCAGTGCTGGTGCCGCTACTGGTCCCGCCGCTGGAACCACCACCTGACGCTCTGCGGCCCTTCTTCCCTTGAGCTAAAGCCGCCGTTGCTGTAGACGGCGGGGAGGGAGACGCGGCGGCAATTGCAGCTGAAGCGATGCTGCGGCGAGCGCGGTTCGCGGCGTCCATGCCTGCGACATCCAGGAAGTGGAGAGTGGCCCAGCGCAGCAGGGTCCCGTCGCTCGCCATGTCGCGAAGCAGCATCTGGTCAAAGTTGCTGAAGATGCGTGCGTAGTCGGGGTGGATGCCGTAGAGGATAATCTGGAGGGCGGAGTATTGCGCAGGAGCATCGTCCCCAAGATCCTCGTACAGCTGGATTGCCCGGCGCCAGTAGTCGGCTGCAGACTCCTTAGCAGTCTGGCAGAGGGAGTTGAAGTCGGCGAGGCGCTGGGATGTCAAAGCCAAGGTGGCGCCCTCAAACAGAGTGACGACCAGTGCCCATGCCGCGCAAGGGTCAGCTCCTGAGCCGGTCAGCGAATCGCCAAGGAACCGGCTGAAGTCCTTGGTGAAGTCCGGTGCGGCCTTCATCAGGCCGGAAGCTGCGCCGACTGCCATGTGTGTCTGAGCGGGGTCAGACGCCTAACATGGTGCGAGGTAGTAGGGGAGGACTCCCTCGCTCATGGCCCACATGCAAAAGGGTGGCTCCCAGGATTTGAAGTCGTTCCCAGCCCGGAAGACGGGCGGGTCTGACTCAAACCACTTGGGTGGCTTGACCGTCGGCAAGGCAACGGCCGAAGCTACTACGGGGCCAGGCATTGAGGAGGTTATTCCCTTACCCAGGTGGGCCCGCAGAGCTAGCTCCTCAAAGCTCAGTGGGCGGCGAGATGAGCTCGGGTCAGCGTTGATGCTGGAATTGGTGCCCTGGAGGGCTGCATTGGCCTCACGCGCTCTGCGACGCGCCTCCAGGCGGAGGAGGCGCGCTCGGAGCACCTCTTCCTCGCCCTCCTCGCCGAAGTTGGAGAGGTTCTTCACGACCTTATCAGCATTACCGCCGTGGGCAAGGTGGTCCTCGCTCTGGTCAGTCGACGGATGCTGTTGCTGCTGCTGTGACAGCAAGCCCCTGACCATATCCTGTAGTTCGGCAACCTGCCTCGTCAAGGTATCGCGGCTCTCCGCCTGTAGGTCGGCCAACGCGCGCACTTGGCGCGCCAATGTCGTCAGGCTCGGCGGCCGCTGCTGCTGCAGCGGTGGCTGCAGGTGTTGTGGCGGTGGCTGCTGCTGCTGTCGCTACTGCTGCTGCAGTGGCTGCTAGTGCTGTAGTTGCCGCTGTTGCTGCTGCAGCTGCTGCTGCTGCCGTTGTGGTGATGATGGAGGTGGTCGACGTTGACCGCTGACGACGCTGGCCTCGACAGCTACGTCGGCAGCCATACTGGAGGAGGTTTGCTTTGGCATGGCGACCGGTTTCCTCCCCTGTTTTCCCCTCTGCGGAAGTTCTCCGCGGAGCGTCTTTACGGAACCTCCCCTCCGCGGAATATCCTCCCCGCTGAACTCCTCCGCGGAACGTCTCTGCGGAACGTCTTCGCGGATACCTTCAAACGCCGCGGGCCTTCCGCTGTGAACCTCACCGCGGAAGCTCCCCGTGGATTACTGCGGATTACCACGGATTACCGCGGAATACTGCGGTTCACCGCGATTTTGCCGCCAACTACCGCGGTCAGGTCAAACGCCGCGGGGGTTCTGCTGTCAGGTGCGGAATGCCGGTCGTGCCGATGTAGAACGCGGCGGGATGCCGCGAGCTGCTGGGGTTCCGCGTTCAGCACGTTCCGCACCCGCCGCGGAGCGATAGCGTTCTGAACGCGGAGGGTGTGCTGCGGACTTGCGACCGCGGAGCTGAGGGGAGCGGCACCGTTGTGTTCCGGAACGGCCGCGGAAGTGCTGTGGCGGAGATGCACGGATCCGCGGAACACCGCGGATCTGTAGTGGCGACGTCACCGCGAGGTAACGAATTCGGAACACCGATTGCCTCCGCGGCACTGGACGCGTGTTCCGACGCGGTCGCACGGCTGCCGCGCCCGCCGTAGAGGCCTTGTCACCGCGGAGCACCGCGGAACGACCGCGGAATGACCGCAGAACGACCGCAGTTGTTAAAAAAATGGTCGAAGTGGTGGTGAGCCCTCCCAGGACCTCCCGCCGAGACCGTGAGCGCTGCTGCTGCTGCTACTCAAGGCAACGACTGCGGTTGCTCACGACTTCTGCGGCTGCTGCGTCTCTGCTGCGCAGCTATGCAAGCACTGGCTCGCTGCTCTGATACCATGAGAGACAGCTCCTAGCACTGTTGTCGCTAGCGTGGCAACGCAAGCCAGCTAGCTAACTCACTAGCACACACAGGTGTAGGTGAGAACAACAAGGGGTTGGCTAGGGACACAAACACAAGTGTCAGAAGCTGCAAATGTTGAAATGTGCAGAGAGAGATAACAACTGAGGTTTGGACCACCTAAACAACGCTACGGACCTAGTGGATGCACACACACACTCGGCGCACATCGGCGCTATTTTTCTAGTCAGGACAAAACAGTGCCACAAACACAGTTTTGGTCATAATTCCCTGCAGACACGTCAGAACGACGAGCCGTTTGAACCAGAACAGCCACGTCGACGAGATCTGCGTCCTGATAGGCTGCACGCCTACATACTGTGATACAGCACGAGTCTACAAAATACGGAAGTCTTCTGGGCGCCCGTCGCCGCCGGCAGTCAGCATTCTGCCACCGTCGCCAGTCTCAGGGATCTGCACGTGAATGGACATGAGCCGAGGGGTCACCGGTAGCTGTGTACGACACACACAACAACACTGGCACATCCACGTGACTTCCCTGCCATCCCATGACTGCGCGCGGAATGTGGATATGTCAAGTTCTGCCCGCAGTCCTTAGAACACCTCGTGGAAGCTGAAAACGTGTGTAGAGAAAATAGATTTTCGCAATTTCAAGAGTGATTCGTCCAAAAGACCAGAATTAATTAAGCGCTTGAATGGTCAAAGGAAAATAATTATTATAGTCAAATTTAAGGGGCAGTACGGGTAATCTGTGAAGATGATTCTCGGGACAGTGATGCATTGACTCGGTAATCCAATCTATTGTGTTGGAAGGCTTCTTCTCGAAAAATGGAACTGGCTGTTGATGCGGCAGAATTCAATCTTGACATGATATGTGAAAGAGACACCTTATGGAGAGAAGCAAGGGAGAGTGAAAGAGAGTTACATAGAGGTGAGGAGAGAAGAACTCCTGCTAAGGGGAACACCACGGACCAGCGTGCATTGTACATTGTGACAAGCCTCATCGATGGCCTGATGCCGGTGAAGGAAGGTGAGGGAGGGAGCGAGAGAGCTCGGGTGATTGAAAGCGACACCATGGATTGGATCAAGCTTGTGCCCTAGAAAGGGAAAATAAAGGGTGATAGAAGTGATATTGTGTACAAAGCTCACTGTGACCTCTCGGCTGACGTCCATTGCCGTGCAGACTCCTGATGAGGTGGAGGGTGCAGAAGAGAGGGGGAGCAAACGTTAATCCGGCAGTTGCCGAGCAGCTGCAACCAACCACTGGCGACACTTCCGCTGCTCGACACGTGCTCGCTTCCCTCCTGGAAACAACGACCCAAACCCATCTGGCAGCTTGATGATGCGGTTCTTGTCTGCCTCAAAGGAGCCTAGTTTTGTCCTTGTTCATGCTTGAACAGCCATGTCAGAGTGACCTAGTTTAGTCCCATGCTTGAACTTGGGCTAGTTTGGACAGCCATAGCTTAGGACCAAACTTAAGCTGGGTATGTGTGTAGTTGTGAGGCACGAGAGGCATTGTGTCCTCACTTTTGGGTGAGTGCATGCGAGCTCCACTCGCCAGCCGACGAGTGGGCTTGGATAGCAAGCTCCACCCCATAGTGTGAATTCACTCTTCTCGCTGTTCCTCCATTCACGTTCTGCACACACCTGTGTTTCCTTCACAATCAGTCACATTCTCATTGCAAAGTCGTGCTCCACACAGCTAAGTGAGGGAAGGTGTGTAGTGCATTTCTGTTGTGGAATCAGAGCGGACGAGCCAGAGCAGTAGTAGCTGTAGCAGCAGTAGCATTCAGAGCACCACTCTGTCGTCGGATCTATTCTGGTATTCCCTTCCCTCTTGTTGGCTGGGCTCCCTTGTGCTCCTGCGTTGGGTGGGAGTGGTTCAGGTGCCCACGGACGATCTCTCGTCCTTCCCACATTTCCCACGCTCACTGGGGCGGGAAAAAAGTTGTCGAAGTTTTTTGGCAGCATTGGGGAGGTCCATCAACGGCTCTCAGGCTGAAGAAAGCCTCTACACGGATTCCACGCCCACTTGGGCAGGGTAAACGTTGCCGGATCTTTCCGGCAGCGTCAACCACTCAAGGGTTGTGCTAACAGTAGAGGCACACGCTTGCGGCCTTCTACACAATGATGCCCAAGGACGCATCCGCCAAAGAAGTTAGTGCCAGCTCCACTATGGATGCTGGCGTTGCCGCCTCCGGTGTGATTGGCGGAAGAGCGGGCACGACGCGGGACAAATCCCCGTCTAACCCTTGCTTGCTGGCACGTGGCCTGTCCAAGGTGCGCGGGAAGCAGGCTCTGCAGGCTGAACAGACGTCCAAGCATATGGCTGATCTATTTAAGTTGCTTCGCGACGCAGTCCAGCCATAACAGTAGCAAGAACAGCAGCAGCACCACCACCAGCAGCAGCAGTGGCGGCGGCAGAAACAACAGGATTGTTAGCAGAAGTGATGCACTGTGCAAGGGCAAGATGACAGTGAAGAGTGCGGTTGTAGCTGACGCATACGTAGCATTAGGAGAATTCAATCCTGGGCCATTCGACGACCTTCCAAAGTCGGACTCAGATGCCAGTGACGACGGAGGCATGCTACGCCTGCACCTCGCACAGTTGGGAGAATGGCGTTGGACTTGCTCAGCGTGCAAAGCAGCACCAAGCAGTGAAGCGGACCCAGCTTTCTTAGAGGACCAGATGCTCTACACGAGCCTGGGGCTAAGGGAAGATCTCTTGTCTCCGTCTCCAGAGCAAGCTGTCCCGGTAGCTCTGCTGACGGCAAAGCCCCCGAGGTGGTTTGAAACCGACCCCCTCCCCCCCCGCCTACCGGCAAGAGGATATGTGCACCATTTGGGAGCCGCAGTTCCGCATGTGGGCAGTCAGCAAGGGGATGTACCCATGCTACACCAGCACATATCAAATTACTGATCCCCAACAAACGACAACCATATCTCAGGCCACCTACGGTCTCCTCAACGCCGTCCCAGAGGATTATACCCTTGAATTCGAACCCTGCCTTGGTGATCCTTGTTGGTGTTTTGTTGGCCACTCACATCTCTATTCCCTCTTGTATCAGTATTCATGATGGGCACACACACACACACACACACACACACACACACACACACGTACAGATTGAGTGACCATGGCCATACCCGGGGAGACGTCACCCAAGGGCGCTTTTGCTGCTATCTCCAACCTCATCAAGAAGCTGTTAAGCTACCCAGGATTGCCCTCTGGCCCAAGAATGGCCCATATTTTACTATCTTGCTATGATGTGGTAGATGTTAGAGCTCGTACATTCTCACTGTCGATGCCTGCATCATGGTTGTTTGCCTATGGATGTTTTGGGGGAGCTGCATGTCATCCCGGGTGTTGATCCTTAGGGGGCCACCGTGTCGGTCTCTTACCGTACACTGGTGAGAAGTCACCCACTCGACCCCCGGGTGGCGGTGCATGCTCACTCAAGCTGTTGCTCGGTGTGGGTCTACACTCACCAGCGACTTAGACTCTTGCTCCCCCCTCCCGTCTCTTGTCTTGGATGTGCCGATGGATTCTAAGGCAAACCCTACCACATCCATGACGTGTGATGCTCTCTAGCTCACTCCTGTTCTCACACAATGTCCCATAAGTAACACAGTCTAGTAACTTCTGGTATCATAGCATGTGAGAGACCTTACACCTCCCTTCGATTCACAGCTTGTGGGTGGAGGGTCTTCCCACCATTGAGCAATCACGCTCGCCCGCTGTGGTCGCTTGTACCGCACAATGTTGCATGCAACAGTGCCTCCTGTCTCTCCTTGTGCTTCTGCACCAACGCTCTGTGCCAAGGTGGTGGTATCTACCGCAGCCCGTAGCACACACAGCCAGCATCTGCAGATACCAGCGCATACCGAACCAGTAACGATCTCGTATCCGCACCTGCCCTTGTCCTCTGACCTCTCATCATAGTCCCTCTGGACATCAGCCTGTAGGTTCTTCACTGCATGCCCACATGTGGCTTTCTGACTCTCTCTCCGGCAACAACCACAGTTGACACGTTCTACTCAACCAGTGCTAGTGCACATCTTCTCTTGCATCTCCGGCTACACCTACAGCGATTCGTCTGCCACACTGGATTCGCCACTGCTAGACGGTCCTCCCGGTGACAAACTTGACTCTCCATGCACAACAGCTTGCCTCACAGAGTGTGCGGAGCGGGAGGACTGGCGGAACTTCGATCCACCCCAACAAAACGATGACGACGACACGCCACTGTGGGTGCATATGCTGGACCCAGCTTACTGGCGTGGCAACCTTGCTGATGAGGCTGAAGCGGCAGAGTGTGAAATTGACTGCCAAGTTTACAGTACCGACAACCTCCCATCTTCTCCATCTCCTCTCTCAGGTATGCAACCCACCGGGGCAGCCATCAGTGGCACGTGAGGTGCGGGGTGTCATCCCTGTCCTACTTGTCCACACAAACCCTATCAGCTCGGCTAGTGTTGTATTGGACGCTGCAGCTGGTGTAACCTCCACATTCACCACCACGGCATGTGCCAGCAGAGTACCAACCCAAACTGCGGTGGGTAGAGCAGACGAGGTATGCACACGCTCAGCGGCATCACTGCCGTAGCTGCACTACGACACGACTCTGCTTACTGCTACCAACATCGCCACGTAGATCACTGCAGTAGCTTCTGCTATCGCCACCACCGCATCCTCCATAGCTAATGCAACCGTAAGCGCCGTAGGCTCCATTAAGGCCTTCACTACAGCAGAAGTTTTGACCCCCACAGGTGTACCCTGCGATCTCACCCATCACGTCACCACCAGTTTCCTTGTCGCCTCTATAGCTGCAGCGGTAGCAGGGGCAACAGTCATGGGCTTTCTCTGCCTTTTTGTGGCAGTCTCTTCGTGGGTGGTAGTCCTTTTTTCATCAGCGGCCACAGTGGTGACCCCTCTCTTCTTCCCGCTAACTTGGTGAGTGTACACTATCTCACCCTCTTCTCTCCAATCTTCCACATCTCTCTTGGATGTTCACTCTGTTACACCATACCTGTGCTAAAAGAGACTGTCGAGGCCCTGCAAGCTGCTCTCAGTGAGGCACAGGCTGCAAGCCGTAGAGCAGAAGAAGAGCTCCATCATGGACTAGAAGCACAGCAAGAACTAGCTACAACTATAGCAAACTTAGTCATAGAGCGCCTGCGGGTTGTACCTGCCATTACTGTTGCTCTCCCGACTGACAAAGCAGCCTCAACCGGGTCCTTTGTACCTCCCAATGCTTCCGCCAACTCCAAAAATATCTGTATTTCAAGTGCTTCCCTTGCTTTGGTGCTTCTTCCACCTAGGCAAAAAGACTTCGAGAGTGCGCCCCCTCACTTCACGTCTAAACCCTTCTCCCCTTGGGAGACTCGCTTTAGTGCTTGGGTACAGGGCAAGCTACTGTGGGATTACTACTCATCAGCCAGACCGCCCTTTGTTCTACAACCTACAGAGGTCGCCTGCGTTGTTCATACTCTCATCAACGCCGCGCCTAAGTGCCTACTGGACGACACTGGTACGGACAATGCTGACCCGGAACGCAGCACCCCTTCTGATCCCATTGGTTCCTATGCTCTCATTTGTCACCGCAAGACAGTGACTGGTCATGCCGCTCAAAGTTCTCCCGAATGCGCGAAGACAAGATGGTCGATGAATAGTGGGCACGCAGTCTGCGTCTACATCGTGACCTGGCGACAGCATCGCCTGGCCCTCTCTCTACATGTATTTCCATTGTCACTGGTCTCCTTCCTGAGCTCTCTAACCTGAATCTGCATGTCTCCTAAGTTGAGCTTGAGCGCAATGCTGCTGCCCCAGTTCCCGCTAACTCACCTCAAGGAATTGGGCCACTCTACGAGCTCACCGCTGCAAGGCTCACCGACTAGTGGAGCAACCTGTAAAAAAAGGCATCTCCATTGTGCGACTCTCACTATTGTTACTACATCATCCTTGTCCTCTACAGCTGTCGTCTCCACTCCATCCTCTACTTCCACCGTGGTTATCCACACCACTTAAGGTGCTCACCGCAGCGGGGGAGGTGGATCCGGATGTGGGCACGGAAAAGGTCATGGCCGCGGTGGCAAATCTTCCCATACCCCTGCTGCCCCCACAGAGGTCATATGCTGGAACTATGGTGCTTGAGGGCACGCTGCCCCAAAGTGTGCAGCACCTCGCGATGACTTCCATCTTGCATATGCCATGCTTGATCACTGGGCTCACACTAGCATCAGCTCCTCTCCTGCAGCTACAGGTGCTGCAACACTTGCTTCACCCTCGTCCTCTTCCTCCTCTCTCTCTCGGCTCTTACCATAACTCTTGCTTCACTCCAGCCGCCAGTCACTCAGCCTGGTCCTTTGGCTTGGGTGCCTCCTCAATCGGGTCCGTCCTAGTATGGGCCTCCCTCCATCCACTACTCAGTGCCTCCTTGGCCCCGGGACGATGGCCACTTCTCTGAAACCCACTCCTATAGCCACTCTGCTGATCGTCGTAACGAAGAGTGTGCTCTTGATCGTCATCATACCGAACTCCTTCACCTTTGTTCTCAAGGAGGTGAGAGTGTCAGTGGCCAGTCTTGTCTGTTTTTTTGTGAGTCGGATGGGGTCCTTCGTGGTGCATCGTCAGGGTGTGTTCACGGGACTTTGCCTGATGACCGCTCTTGGATTGAGGACTGGCAGTCTCGCACATTTCCTTTTCGTCTTGGTCACCCGTCCCATGTTTCCCCACTTGGGACTGCCACTGTCTCCCTTGTTCGTGTTTCCTCCGGCTACTCAATCAATGACTCGGGCGCCACCCATCACAAGACCTCATGATGTTCACCTTTTATCGCGCTGGCTTTGTTCGCTTTGTCCGCACTGGTTCTGGAAAATTGCTCCCTGTTCCCTGTGTTGGTGTTGTTCGCTTCTTTGGTCTTGGTGGGGATCTCTTCCTTCCTGACGTGTTGTATGTACCTGACCTTGAATTTAGCCTACTCTCTCTCACCACCCTAAATGACCAGGGACCATGGACTTCTCGTCTAGGGGGGAAATTGGCACTGTTGCGCTTCGTTCTTCCGGCCGTGTTGTTCTTTGTGGTGCGTACACCACAAAGAACACTGTGACACGCTTTGACCACTTGTTTCGCATACCGCTATCTTACCCAACATCTTCTGCTATCTCTGCTCTTGTTCACGTTGCCCCAACCCTGTCACCTACACATGCGGATCACTTGCATAGTTGTTTCTGTCACATTCACACAGCAGCCATCCGGCGTCTCTTCCACCTCCGTCCTACCGCTGGCCTTGACTCTGCCATGTTTGCACCTTGTGCTCTGCTGCTTGCCTCGAATCTGCTCAGTATTGACTTCGACTTCCGACTTGCCGGGGTCAAGTCGGAGTCGCCAAGTCGAACCACATCGATGTGGAAGTCGACTCGACGTGGTACTATGCGTGCACCAGAAAATTCCCGAAAAAAAAATCCGAGACGGGGAGCGAGTTCGGATCCCTTTCAAGCCCACACTCGACAAAAAAATCGGGCCCTCCTCGGTGTGCGACGCCAAAAGGAGGATTGCCCATGCAGGTGGCAACACCCGCTGGCGTCTCTAGTCCAATTGGTCTATGTGCTGGCAGCCAGCACATAGACCAATCATGCTATATGCAGTGGTACTCGAGGCTGCCAGCACATCAGTGCAATGCTCCTGTACAGCACTTTATCCAATGAACCTACCCCCCCCCCCCCCCCCCCCC
>SZWC01000559.1:209588-240820 GCA_023375785.1 Penium margaritaceum | reverse complement strand
CCCCCCCCCCCCCCCTCTCATCGACGTGGCAGGTTGACTAGCCAGAGGACCCTGGATGGAGATAGGCAACCCCTCGCTCATTACTTGGTCATTCCAACCACAGTCGCCATCGCCCACGATGGTGACTGTGGCTGCTTTCACTACTGCAAGGCCACCCGTTCTTACTGGCGACTTCCTCACCGTTGCCTTGAGCAAGTTCTTTTGGCCATGTCCTACCCAGTCTGGCTACCCAGGCTTCTGGTGTGGGGCATGTGGAAAATCGTTCTCCGGCGGATGTGACCGCATGCGTGGACACTATGGTGCAGCCGTTGGAAATGTTGCATGCTGCAAGACTCCGCCGGCTCTTGCCCGTGCGCTGTTGGGACTTCCACCCGGACCCACCCCGGACAACTTCACTCCTTCTGATGAGAAGCTCTACAATGGCGAAGGAGAATCATGGGGCACTAAGGACAAGCCCGTCAACTGGGGCGAGCTGGTTAACCACCGCAAGTGCGAGGCCGTAAGAGAGGCTGCCGGCATTGGCAACACCGACGATGCCAACGACGTGCAGCAGCAGCAGGAGCAGCAGCGGAGGGCCAACGCTGCACTTGCACCCATCATTGCCTCCATCCGGAGCGGCACACCGACCTCGGCTGCATCTCTCAACTCCACCATTGTGAAAGTCATAGCAAAGTGCGCACTGCCAATCTCTTGGTGCCTAGAGGCGGTGGTGTTGGAGCTGGTGGAGGATGCACGCCGCACCAACACATCCTTTTGGCTGCCGGCAAAGGACTGAGTCACCAAAGAAATCTTCCCACAGCTGGACCAGGAGCTGGCGGACATGGAAGCTCCACTTCGACATGGGTGGGACATTTTTGGTGTGTCGCTCGGTGTTGACGAGTGGAGTGACATTCAGATACGGCCGATCTACTCGGCCATGGCAACGAACGCCGAGGGTACCGCCCACCTTTTCTCCCGAGATGCAAGCGGTTTGGTCCGGGATGCAAACCATGTTGCTGCTGTGATCGACCAGGCATTGCAGGAGGTTGGGCCGAAGAGAGTGGTCATGGTCATTACGGACAATGCATCTGTGAACAAGAAGTCTTACGAGGCACTAACTGCAAAGTACCCGCATGTATTTTTCACGCACTGCATCGCACACAGTCTGGATCCTGTACTCAAGGATGTTGGAAAGACAGAGTGGGGGAGCAATCTGGTGGAAAAAGCAAAGAAGATTGTCACGTTTTTCCGCAACAAGGAGTTTTTTCCTTCATGGATGAAGGAAGAGTCTGGTGGAAAGGTGTTGCTTCCCGCTGCTGCCACGCGCTTTGCCTCTGTTCACCGCATGCTGAAGCGGCTGTTGCTTTTGCGTGAGGTGTTGGAGAAGATGGTGAAGAGTGACAAGTGGAGGGACATTGGGAAGGGCCGGGATCCAGGGGCAAAGCAGAAGAAGAAAGAGGTACGGAAATTGGTAAGGTTGGGGGTGTTCTGGGTTCAGGTGAAGGCGATGGTCAAGTTGATGACTCCCATTGTCATTGCTCTCAGGAAGGCTGACTCCACTGGTGGCACTGCTGGCATTGTGTACGAGGCATTGCTTGATTGCACAGATTCTGTCCGCAAGCTCGGAGTTGCTCGAGGGCGCCGCCGTGCTGCGTGCAACCCAACATGGGTGAAGTACGTCCTGGAGCGCCTGAGCCACAGGTGGACGACGCAGATGAACTGCCCCATCTTTGTAGCAGCACGGCGTGTGCACCGGCAACACTTTGGGCACAAGTTCGATGGAGATGAAAAGATTGTGGAGGCTTGGAACACGGTGGTGGCAGCTCTGGTGCCAGAAGCAGAACAGGAGCAGCTGAACACAGAGCTCGAGGGATTTGAGAACGCCCGAGTCACAGTTGACCTGGATCCGGCAAGGGCCAAGGATGTTGAGAGGGCCAAAGCAGCCGCACAGCAGGTGGTGTCCGCGGACTTGCCCGCCTTTCGCTGGCATGCCGGCCATATGACATGGTTGCCCGTGCTGCGTTCCTTTGCTATGCGCCTCTTGGCACAGCCCTGCAGCTCTTCAGACAATGAGAGGGTGTTCAGCAAGCACCAACTGGTGCAAACAGCACATCGCAACCGTCTCCACGTGGAGACTCTGGAGCTACTGGTTAGGGTGAACGTGAGGCTGACGAAGCTGTACAGAAAGACCAAGGCGAAGCAGCTGACTGCGGACATTCAGAAGTTGGTGGAGGAGGATCCATGTGAGAGCGGCAGCGAGGATGATGGAGACATCGAACCTAACGATGTCGTCATAGAGGTGGGAGCATCACGCTGGGATCCAGCCATTCCTGAGGCGGGTGGTGGTGACGAGGGCGATGATGGTGCTGCTGGTGCAGGAGTGCAGGAGTGGGGCATTGAGGCTGACAGGGGCGAGGCATCAGAAGATGATGATGATGACGACGACGATGATGGCTAGGAAGACATGGAAGAGGAGGACGGAGGTGGTGACAGTGAGGCTGGCAGTGAGGATGAGGAGGAATCAGGACCAGGATCTCCACAGGAGAAGGTGCAGCGTGTGATGCGCTCAGGTGTTCGCAATCGCACACAATTGGAGACGCCTCTAGTGCAGGCTGCAGCTGGAAACATCGCAGCTGCAGCACCTGCTTCTGCAGCAGCTGCTTCTACAGCAGCTGCTCCATCTTCCAGGGCACCCTCTTCTGCTGTGACAACTGCTGCAGTTGCATCAAAGTCTGTTGTTGGTAGCACAGGCCGCCCAAAGAGGATTAAGAAGAAAGCATAGGCTTGAAATGCTTCATGAGTTTCAACTTCTCTTTTCATGTGTGCAGTGTTCCTCATTGACTCTTGCGTTGTCCTTGTTCAGCTTTGCATAGCATTAATCATTCTGTTGCAAAGAAAAACGAAGTGTTTCAGACTTAATGGAAGATGGAATTATGTGATAATGTGCAACAATGCCAGCCAACCTATGTTTACACAACGCTGTGGATGTTGATGTTCACACAAAAAGCAGAAGTGTCATGGTTTTGGGACAACTTGGTGAAATTGAGCAAACCGACTTGACATGTTTTAGACATGTAAAGACTGTTTCTTCCAGCATGAGGGCTCTCGCTGAGGAAAAATGAGGAAATCGACTTGGATTACAAAAACGACTTGGCGACTTAGATCAGGAGACAACGACTTTTGACTTTTGACGTGGCGACTTAACATTGACTTCGACTTGGAGAAGGCAACAAGGAATCTGCTAGTGGCAAAATACATCGCTCCCTGTTCACAGGAGCTGAATCCACCTCGTCTCACCCTCCTGATCTCGTTCATGCTGACGTCATGGGTCCATTTCCTCGCGATTTTCTTGGTATCCTTGGGTGCTATTTTCTTTGCTTGACTCATGATTTCTCGCGATATCATTGGATCTTTGCCCTTGCCACAAAAGTGATGTGATTGAGGTTCTTCAAGCCTGGCTTCCCCAAGCCAAGCGCGCCTGCCTTTGTCCCTTGCGTGTCTTTCGTAGCAATAGGGGTGGTGAGTTCTTTGGTCCCACCTCTCGCTTCCTTGAATCTCATGGCGTTCGCCTTCTGCTCCCTACACACCCAAAATTGAACGAATTCTTTGAACGCTGGAACTGCATGCTGGCTGATGACGTTTGCTCCCTTCTCTCCTTCTGTGGTCAGTCCCTTCTCTTCATATTTGAAGCCATGTCTTACATGAACTGGGTGTGGAACCTGCCGTCCTCTCCTTCACCATATCACCCCCTTTGAACGTTGGACCGGCCACCATGCCGATCTCCGCCTTGCCCGTGTCCGGGGTCCATTGTCTCTGTTTGGCTTCCTACTGATCAGAGAGATGGAAAAACATCCCCCCATTGTAGTCTTTGTGTATTTCATTGTCTGACCCTTCTCCAAGGCGTGGCGCTTCTGAGATCCGGTGCGTTGTCGTGTGATCAAATCTCACGATGCTATCTTCTTTGAGCATTTGTTTGAGCGCGAAATCCTTTGTTTCTCTCAAGGTCCTCTCCCTTCGTCCTTCCAGGGTGGGAGAGGCACTTCTCCATCTCGGTCCACTGTTCCCCCCCTTGGTGCCTCTGTCGCCCGTCTCCTATGATCCTGCTTCTGCCTTTACGCCATCTCTCTCCTATAATCCTCCTACGGCCTCTGAGACCTCTGCCCCTTTTGTGCCGCCTACTACCAGTGAGCCCTCTACCTCATCTGTACCACATGCTGCCTCTGAGCCATCCGTCTCCCATGTTCTACCTGCTACCCCTGCGCCATCTACGCCTCCTGTGACCTCTGAGCCATCTTCTTCCTATGTGCCGCTTGCTACCCTAGTGCCATCTGTGCCTCCTGCGGCCTCTGAGCCCTCTGCCCCTTCTGCGTCGTTTGCTGCTCTTGAGCCATCTATACCATCTGCTGCCTCTAAGCTACCTGCTCCCACTGTACTCCCCGTTTCTACAAGGTATGGTTAATTATAGGTATTTTAAACACTGCTACATGGTTGTATAGGTACATGCATAGAAAGGTAGCTTCCTTGAAAGTTACAAGGATTATGAACTGTTTTATCATACCATTTTACATTTGTTAGTAGTTTCTTCCAACATCCAGTTTTCATACACATTCTAATAAACTTCCTACATTGACTTCTAGGTATTTTTTTACATACACAGAATAATTTTACGTGTATACGGGACACTTTTGCCCATACATGGGGCACTCGATTGGACGAGCCTCCCCCCTCCCCCGAGTGTAAGAGGGCGTGTATATGATGGAAATTACAAAACATACGATAGTGTATATCTTGCAACTTCCTCGAATATATCTCACACGAATATGCTGTTGTCTATTTTCAATACCCCCTCCCATAAACCGTCTCATAGACTTTCTCATGTTTTGGAGGCGGTGGGGGGGGGCGGGTCCATCGACTTTGCTTGGTCCATCTCCCCCCCTCCCCGAGTGTATGAGGCAAGTGTATGAGGGGGTGTATGTGGCGGAAGTCACAAAATGTACACAAGTGTACATCTCGCGAATTCCTGGAGATCCTCTCACGAGAGTACACTAGTGTAATTTTTTATACCCTCCCTACATACACAGTCTCATACACTCGTCTCATACACTTTTTCTGTTTTTTTTTAAGCGGACGGGTCTGCCGACATCGCACGGTCCATCACCCCCTCCCCCCCTCCCCCCTCAGAGTGAATGAGACGAGTGGATGAGGGGGTGTATGTGGAAGAAATTGTAAAATGCACACAAGTGTACATCTCGCGACTTCCTAGAGATTCTTTCACGAGAGCACACTAGTGTCTTTTTCAATACTCCCTCCCACATGCACCATCTCATACACTCGTATCATACACTTTTTCTTTTTTTGGGGAGGGGACGGGTCCGCTGACATCACTCGGTCTATCCTCCCCCTTCCTCGGAGTGTATGAGGGGAGTGTATGAGGGGGTGTATGTCGCAGAAGTCGTGAAACGTGCACAAGTATACATCTTGTGACTTCCTCTAAATTATCTTACGAGAGTACACTAGTATTGTTTTTGATACCCTCTCCACATACACCGTCTCACCCACTTTTTCTGGTTTTGGGGAGGGGCCAAGGGGGGGACGGGTATGCCAACATTGCTTGGTCCATCTCCCTCCCCCCTCCCCCCGAGTGTAGGAGGTGAGTGTATAAAGAGGTGTTTGTGGCGGAATTCACAAAACACACACAAGTGTATATCTTCTTTGAAATTCTCTCTTGAGAGTACACTAGTGTCTTTTTCAATACCCCCAACATACATCGTCTCATACACTCACCTCATATAGTTTTTCTTTTTTGAAAGGGGGAGGAGAACGGGTCCACCGGTATCGCTTGATCCATCCCCCCCTGCCCACGAGTGTATGAGGCGAGTTTATGAGGGGGTGTATGTGAAGGAAGTTGAAAAATGTACAAGTGTACATCTTACAACTTTCTGGAAATTCTCTTACGAGACTACACTAGTGTCTTTTATGGTACTACCCCCACACACACCGCCTCATACACTCACCTCATACACTTTCCTGTTTTGGGAGGGGGGGGATGGGGAGACGGGTTCCTCAACTTTGCTCGGTCGACTCCTCCTCCCAAGTGTACACGGCAAGTGTAAGAGGGGGTGTATGTGGTAGAAGTTGCGAAACGTACACTAGTGTACATCTTGCGACTTCCCCAAGTTTTGCAACTATGGTCCTTGTAAATATTTGAGAACCTGGTTTGCCATCGGTTTGAATGGGGAGCTTGAGAATGGCCCCTATGATAGAAGGGAACCTGTTGGGCCTCCCAACCTCAAGGCCCAGCAGGATTCCGGGCAAGATGAAAAACAAAAGCCCACAATCCAGGGTGTAATTAGGGGATGGGCTTGTTTGAGGATTGGCTATTTCATTACCTGGTTTGCAAGTGGTTTGAGTGGGGGAACATGCTGGGTCCCACTATCGTGGGGCCTAGCAAGAACCCGGGCAAGAAAAAAATGATACCCACAATCTCGGGTGTAATCAAGGGATGGGTTTGTTTGAGGTTTGACTATTCGAGTACCTGGTTTTGGAGCCCTTCGAATGGGGGGTCTGAGAATCCCCCATACAATAGAAATCAACCTGCGGGGTCCCGCGGCAGCCAGGGTAAGAACAGAAAAACCCACAACCCTGGATGAAAGGTTCTCGCATAGTAATTACTCTTGCAGTCCAGAGAAACCCATTCACGAGATACAAAGACAAACGGACAGCAACATTACAGATATGACAAGGCATACAGTTCATCATATTTGATAAAACATGCAAAACATCATTGGTTCTAGGAAATGAAAGAGTGTCAAGAATGAAAAGTCTATGACTGTTCCTTAGATGTCGATCTAGCATGTACACTGGAACATGAGTGTATACTTGGAGGGTGATTGGTCATAAATGGGTTCTCCTTACTCTCGGGGTGGTCGATTCCGTGCGCTTCTCTCTCACTCCCTCCCTATCGCCTCACGTGACTCTGGTCTCCGTGCACTTGGCCTAGCGACCACCTCCTCTCCCGTTGCTGCGTTTGTCGTGTACCCTAGTACCTCCCTTGGCTACTCCCTCATTGAGCAAGAGTTTCACCTGGATTTTGACTCATCCATCGCTGTGTATGTTCCAGCTGCTGGTCTGGCTCCTCCTCCACCTCAACCCCTGACAGTGCATGGTGCTCGCAATGTGTCCGACTCCACTCTGTGGAAGCAGGCCATGCAAGTGGAGCTTGATGCCCTCTCTGAGCATGGTGTCTACGAACTGGTTGATATCCCCCCAAGGTGCTTAGAAATGGTAGCAAAGTGGGTGCACTGGCGAAAGCTGAATCCCAACAACGTTGTTGAACAATACAAGCCATGAATTACACCAAAAACGATTCTCTCAATTCCCAGGGGTCAACTTTGATCAGAAAACCTCTCCAGTTGGTCGTTATGCCATTGCAAGGGCACTGCCCAGCCTGGTGGCCCAGCATGACTGGGAACTCGAACAGATGGATATCAATTATACCTTCCTCGATGGAAAACTGAACGAGGAAATCTACATGGTGTAACCACCCGGCTTCACAGGTGGAACAAGTCATATATGACGTTTGCGCAAGGCCCTCTATGGGCTCAAACAGTCTCCACACTGTTGGAGCCAGGAGATAATAGAACTCTAGAAAAATGGGGCTTCAAAAGGAGCACTGTAGACCTCGCCTTGTTCCTTAGTTATCCCAATGGACCGCTTGTCGCTATCCTTGTGTATGCGGATGACCTTTTGATTGCCTCTCCAAATTCCATAGTTGTTCAGTCCACAAAGGCTGTCTTGCAGTCTGCATACAAGATGAAGGACCTCGATCCAGCTCGTTTCCTTCTAGGCATGGAGCTAGAGCGTGATCGCTCGCATCGCATGTCACAAATCCATCAGGCTGCATATGTCCGCAGCCTGGGGGAGCGATTTGGACCGCTCCTCACCATTGTCCCCTTAGCTTCTACACCTATGACCCCAGCAGGTCAACTACTACTCAAGTCCTCAAAGCTGTCCAAATTGGGGGAGACTGTGGACGTGACGGACTTCCTTAGGGTCATTGGCTCCCAGATGTACCTTGCCACAACCACTCGTGCTGACGTTGCCTTTCCTGTGAAAATTTTCTCATTTCTCCCTGTACCCCAGAGAGTGCCACCTTGAGGCCGCATTGTGTGTGGTGCTCTATGCACTCTCCACACCATGAACTGGACTGTGCTTCCGTGTACAACCCTTAGGGCTTGTTCACGGTTTCATTGACAGCGATTGGATGCATGACACTCATACATGAAGTAGAATATGATATATGATTGGTGGGACTGCTATCTCTTGGAAAAGCAGAAAACAAGGATGTGTTGTCCCCATCATAGCTGAGGCTGAGTACGTGGCTCTTGGCGCAGGTGCGTGTGAAGCTGTGTGACTCTGTCGCCTGCTACAGCTGCTACATGTCCCCATCCTTTGCATCACTTTGCGCTGTGACAATGAAAGCACGAAAGCCACTGCAGAAAACAATAGCATGCATCATTCACCAACCAAGGAAATCAATGCGGAGCATCACTTTGTTCACGGGTGCATTGTTATTGGTATTTTCCGAGTTGCTTGGGTGGACACACAGTCAGAGAGGACTGACTTTCTCACTAAGGTTCTCAGCAGAAATGTTCTCAAGTGTGCCGTCCATGCTATTGGCCTAACCTATCCCCATGACCCAGGATGAAATGTTTGATGTCTACCTGTCTTGTTTTCTCCTGCACACTTATGCACCGCTGTGTGTGCTATTTCATCACTGCTTGTGGGGCGTTTGTCTATGGGTCGTCAGGGAGTGTTGGAGTTTCTTCGCCCCCTCACATCTCTGTTCCCTCTTGTCTCACTATTCATGGTACACACATACACACACACACACACACACACACACACACACACGCACACACACACACACACACACACACACACATACACACACACACACACACACACACACACACACACACACACACACACACACACACACACACACACACACACATACACACACGTACCGATTGAGTGACCATAGCCATACCTGGGGAGACGTCATCCAAGGGCGCCTTTGCTACTATCTCCAGCCTCATCAAGTAGTTTTTAAGCTACCTAGGATTGCTACAAAAATGGCCCACATTTGACTATATTGCTATAATGTGGTACATGTTAGAGCTCCTACATTCTCACTGCATGTACCTGTATCATGGTTGTTTGCTTATTTGTGTTTTGGAGGAGCTGTGTGTTATCCTGGATGCTCATCCTTGTGGGGCCACCGTGTCAGTCTTTGCCTGTAAACTGGTGAGAATTCACCCTTAGGTAACTTCAGGAGGTTGGGCTCGACCCCGGAGCCCATCTATTGTACAGACGCTTGCGCCATGTCCACTTGGATGCTGTCAATAACCTTATTTGTGCACAACCCATGCTTCGTCTTGACGTAGCATCCTTTTAGGTGCTGCCCAAAACTGATTGCCTGCCACCATGCCACATACCCTCTGGCAGACTCACAGGCTCCAAAGCCCCTAGAGTTGGTTCACCTTGATCTCCCGAGACCCCTACTCGTGGAGCTTCACGATGACAGAGGACGATACGTCGACAATCAAGGACGACTTCACCCGCATGCAGTGGATCTTTTGTCCACATGTAAAAATCGATGCGCACATGGCTCATTATGGCTGAACGCTAGTCCGGCCATACCCTTCAAAATTTCCGCTCTAACTGGGGCGATGAGTTCATGGACAACTTGGACCGGTACTTCGCTCAAGTGGGGGTACTTTACAACCTCTCCGTCCCCGCCACGCCCTAGCAAAACGACTTGTCTGAGTGCTAGCCCCACACCATGGAGGATGCGGTTCGCTCAATGCGGGTAGACAGCGGCATGCCGAGAGCATTCACCTTTGAGGGCATGGTCTGCATGACATGGGCGTGGAACCGGATCCCTCATACACACCCCATACCAACTATGGTATGGATGTCGTGCCGACCTCCGGCTCGCGTGTGTGTGGGGATCTCTTTCCTGTCTTTGGTTCACACCAGAATTGCAAGGATCCAAGTTCTCTCCCTACGGTCGCATCTGTGCGTTTGTGGGCGTGGCTTCATGCTCCAAGGCGAGAAGCTTCTGGGATCCCAGTCGGTGGCTCATTGTTGAGTCTAGAGATGCACTGTTCTTTAAGAATCTCTTCTTCCATGACCTGTCTGCCGGTGGCACCTCATAGTCGCATTCTCTTGGGTGTGGTACGGTTCATCGCGCAGGAGAGGGTTGGCTGTCCGATGACGTTGTCCCGGTCATCCTGGGCGCTACTGGTCCATCCCACCCACCAGCTGACTTGCTCGCATCATGTCTGTTGCCCGTCTCGCCTGCATCTACTGTGTCACCTGCCCTTTGTGCATTACCGGCGCCAGTGTCACTTGTTGCATTACCAGTGTCGCACCCATCACCTGTACCTGCGTCGCCGGCAGAGTCACCTGTGTCACCTAAATCATCTACACTGCCAGTTGATTTGCCTTTTTCATCCCCATCCTCTGTATCCCACGTCGACACACCGCCACCACCAAATACGTTGCCATTCCTGTCGTTGTCTGATGCGTGTCCATTGCCTGTTCAAAGTACACCGCCCCCAAAGTCCTACTCGCAAGGTGAGAACAAGTGAATCCACTCGTGTCCTTCTCGCAGACTTGCGGCCCACTCTCTAGAGTCCACCGTTACCGTTGGTCCTCCGTTAGTGGCCTATGCCTTGGCCACGCACAGTGGAGCTGTTACGGCCCTAGGTACTATTGTGATGGACGTGACGGTATACCCCAACACACTACGTCAGGCTTTGGCTGGTCCCAATGCGGCAGGCAATGTGCGAGGCTGAGCTGGTGGCCATTGATGAACATGGATTTTAAAAGCTTGTTGACCTACCACGCGGACGCAAGGCCGTTAAGGCCAAGTGGGTCTTGTGGACGACACTAAAGCTGGACGACACATTTGACCACTAGAAAGCACGACTGACTGCGAAGGGATTCTCTCAGGTGGAAGGGATCGACTTCACTGAGACCTTCCCTCAATTTGGACGCATGAACACGGCCTTGGGCTCGTTGTACCATGTGGCCCAACACAATTCGAAGCTCCACCAGATGGACCTCAACCACACGCTCCTACATGGAAATCTAGACAAAGAGATCTACATGGTCCAACCCCAAGGATTCAAGGCTGGCAGTGGCCGTGTGTACCGGCTATAGAAGGCCCTCTATGGTCTGAAGCAGTTGCCTTGATGGTGGAACAAGGAGATCACCAGCCTGCTCGTATAAGTCGGCTGTTTCCAGAGCGTGTTGGACCCATCGCTCTTCCTCTCCTGGACTGCTGCACCACTCATGGCCATCCTAGTCTACGATGACGACTATCTGATTGCTTCGCTCAATCTGAAGGCTGTCGAAGCAGCCAAGGGCATGTTGCTGTTGAAATACAAAATGACGGGCCTGAGAGAGGATGTGGTGTTTCTAGGCATGCAGATTGTGTGTGATCGCGCTCGTCAGATGCTCTTGGTCCATAAGGAGCGGTACGCTCCCACTCTGGTAGAGCATTTCGCCGAGTTGCTTAGCGACGTGCACACAACATCAACCTCGATCACCCCCGATGGCCAAGACGCTCTGAATGTTGAAGACCCACCAGAGTTGGGGGAGCTGGTTGATGTGACCTTGCACCTACGAGTCATTGGCTTGCTCATGTACCTGGCCACAACAACACTGCCATACATTGTCGTCGCTGTCAACCTTCTTGCAAAGTTCTCATAGGCATCGCACAACCGGGTTCTTGAGGCTACCGTCCGGCGCGTATGGTAAGTCGTATCCACCGCCAACATCGGCCTTCGCTATCGAGGACAGGCCTCCGTGGTCCTCCACGGATACACGGACAGTGACTATGCATGGAGCCCACACGACACGAGTCGCACCACTACGTCTTCCTCATTGGAGGAACTGCCGTCTCACAGCGTAGTGGCCAGCCGGGCTGCATCGCTCGCACTACCGGAGAAGCAGAGGACGTAGCTCTGGGCACTGGCATGACAAGAGTGTGTGGTTAGTGTGACTCCTACGTGAGCTACATCAGTCCAGCTACGCGAAGACCTCCGGTGTGTTCCATGTGCACACGAAGCACATTAAAGTGGAGTACCACTTCATCCGAGATCTGGTGGAACGAGGTAAGATTCAGGTCATGTGGGCCGGCATCGACAAGCAGCGTGCTGATTTTCTAACAAAATCGATAAGTCGTACGAAGTTCCTTGTAGCTACACGTTCTGTGAGATTGCACCCTGCCTAAAGTCTGGACTAATCTCTGCCCTTGAGCTGCACCTGTTGTCATTCACCATTGTTGCCTTGTGTTGTTACTCGCATCAATGCTGTTACGTCTGTGGAACTGTTTGCCATGTGGTCATGGGGGGGTGATATTGTGTATATAGGTTAGAGTGACCTCTCGACTCACTTCCATCGCCGTGCAGACTCTTGATGAGGAAAATGGTACAAAAGACTAGGGGAGTGAACACAAGTCCGACAGTTGCCGAGCAGCTGCAACTAGTCACTGGCGACACTTCCGTTGCTCCGCGCGTGCTTCCTTCCCTCCTGGCAGCAGCTCCCCAAACCTGCCTGGCAGCTTGATGACACGGTTCTTGCCTCCCTCAAAACAGCCTAATTTTGTCCTTGTTCATGCTTGAACTGCCCTGTCTGGATGACCTAGTTTAGCCTTATGCATGAACTTGGGTTTGTTTGGATAGCCATTGCTTAGGATCAAACTGAAATTGGATATTTGTGCAGTTGTGAGGCATGAGAGGCATTGTGCCCTCAATTTTGGGTGAGCGCCTACGAGCTCCACTCGCCGGCTGACAGATGGGCTTGGATAGCGAGCTCTACCCCGTATTTTGACCATAGAGTCATGCTCCACACAGCAGAGTGAGGGAAGAGCTGCCGTGCATTTCTGTTTACAAGCAAGGGGGAGCCGATAAGACGTGCATGGTGAAACAACCTTCCCTCACTCATATCAAACGCAGGGTGGGTGTTGCCGCCACCCCTGGTGTCAAGTCAGGCCTCAGGGATCAAACTGAGGCCACCTGCTGTCGGAAAAATCTGTTAGCATGACCCCAATAGGATAAATACCTATGAACTAGCCAATCCAACACCAGGTACATGCATCATCAAATCCGCCACAGCGAACGAGAGCATACCCTAACGCCTCCACTTAACAGCAAATTTTTAAACTTGTTGCAGAAGGCACAATTTAACGGTGAAATTTTAGGTTTTTATTCTGGTCACTTTGTACACTACTTTGCGGACAAGGCATCAGAACAGGCACATTTGTTTTTAATCCCGGGAGGTTTTCACCGATGAATACCGCCTGTAGGGCAGTTACTAGTGTGAGGAGAGTGGGAGAGAGGGCGTGAGAGAGCCAAGGGGAATGCGCACAGGACCACAGGACCACGCCATGGGAAGGAGAAAGCTTGGTAATTAGAAAAACACAAACAATGAGGTGGTGGAGCGAGCGTGTGAAAAGTGCCGGTTGACCGAACCACCTAAACGAGGTTTTTGCGTGGAGTTCGGCCGCCACTCTGGGATCGAACCCAAAACCATCAGGTTGAGCTAGCGTTGGTCATCTCACGCGCCAAGAAAACTCGGATGCGTACCCCACAGGGATCAGCGACGCAGTGACACCACGCACCCACTCACACATGCACAGTACAACCAAGTATCCACATCGACCACAAGCGCATGTTGGGTGCATGTCACCTCAGCTAGACCTACGGCACACTAATGCCATGTTTGCACACAATTTCACCATCTCTTGGAAATGAGCTCTTGACATTATTACAAAGTGGATTAGCTTACGTGTTTTTCATCGCAGGTTCAACCCTTGCGCTATGGCAGGGTCGCTCCAACCACATGCTCCGATGTGAGTTCATTCAAGCAGCACCCAAGAGCTCCATGTGTGTCAGTCACCTGCACTGATGTGCACGTCGGCAGAGTCAAGCGGTCAGTTACGTGTACATGACCCCACCAACAACACGCCAGTGGATGAAGAACACGCACGCTCACAAAGCCATGGATGGGAAAACCGAGGTGCTGGATCTTTGCAGAGGTCAGCGAACAAGGCAGGAGGGTTGAGGCCACCAGGACACGAACAAGACCGGCGGCCTTCTACTCTGTTGATGTTGGTGTCCAGGTGCTAGCTGTCTAAGGATAACCACTGTCCACTTGCCTCTACACACACGCACTACCGAATGAGAGTGAAGCGACATGGCTGCAACACAGAACGGATGGTGCCTACAAGAAACAACCCTCTCAAGAATTGCGAGCGTTCTCTTCCCTCAACACATCTTTCTTCTTCCATTCATGCAGCTTGAGGCTCATGCCTAGGGCCAGCCAGCAGCTCTCTGCAATTCTGACATGGATCATTGGGCATGCGAACGCAAGTTGTGAGCAGTCGTGATCAATACGATCCATGTCAGAATTGCAGAGAGCTGCTGGTTGGCCCTAGGCATGAGCCTCAAGCTGCACGAATAGAAGAAGAAAGACGTGTCGAGCAAAGAGAACACCCGTAACGCCTGAGAGTATTTGTTTCTTGTGGGCACCATCCGTTCAACGAGAGTGATGCCATGTTGCTTCACTCTCGTTGCGTCCTGCCGCATTGCCAATGTCGCAACCCATGGGAGAAATCGGTTACGTACTGTTGCTATTCCTGTGAGGATTGTGCAATGGAAGTTTCTACTGCCAGCGATGAGGCTTCCCCATACAATGTAGCCATACACTAGTTTCAACTCGGTGCTCCAGGTGGTCCACCAAAGCATTCCTGTTGCTTTGCAACACGGAAGCATGCATGGCTTCTGTCACACGCACAAATGTCTCCTCATTGGCTGCTGCTTGGTGCAAACCCTGGCATCCATCAGCACCTGCGTCAGCTTCGGAATCATCGTTCTGCGATCTCGGATTCAGGTCTTCACCTTTTTGAATTCCTGTTGTAGGTCCCTACAGGCTATCTTTCATCGTGTATTAGAATTCATCTCATTCTTCTCAACTCCTTCTCTTCTCGTTGTCTTCAAACACGGTCTGAAACCATCTCATTTTTTTCCTGTGCGGTGTGAGAGAAGATGAGACTGCGACTTATCTGACGCCACACAAGACCAAGACGAGATTGTCGTCTTGCCGTTACGGTCTTGTTTTTGCATGCAGGCGAGGCTCATGCACGTATGTCAAATTTACCATCTTGCATCGGCATCATCTACAATGAAATGGTGGAGGAAACACATGTTGAGAAAACATAGGCAGTCAGGGCAGTTTTCCCGCGCACAAATGTGACAAATGCTCTCCATTCAACCATCAAGCCTTCCTCAATTTCAGGCCATGGCCCGGCTGTTGATTGAGTTCATCGAAGACTGGCTGACATGATTGGTCCAGAGCCAGCACATGGTGTAGCAGGTCAACGAGTCCTCAACGGAAGGCAACACATGCATAGTCATTCATGCTTGATCCTGTTCTTGATCGAAGCCAAAAAAAAAAACAATGGTTTTACAATGTGTATTGACAGGTTTTGTCAGTCAACAAATTGGCTCGCAATTTCCAAATCCTTATTGGTAGTGTTGACAACCACAGAAGCCCCAATAGTCATTCCAATGTTCGATGAGGTGGGTTGCTCGAGCAAAGCATTGTTGGTGTTTGCTTATTTTGTCGCTTTCAAACATTGTTCTTTTGAGATGTACGGCGATGCGGAAAAGACTCAGACAAAGAAAACGAGACACTAGCACTGTCAGTGCCAGACCGAGATTCTCATGCTACCGCTGAGGTATCACCGATCGAGATGTCAACTGTTGATTTTGAGCCCGAGACATTTTGTTTCCATTTCAATACAAAATCCTTACATAGTATGCAAGGTGCTTACACTGGCATCTCACAAAGACAGGCACTAAACTTCACGCAACATATTTTTCTTTTGCGATAGGCAGGAGATGTTTGCCTCATGCTGAGCTAGTTTCATCACAATCATGAGCTCAAGCTAACCACTTGCCATGGCTGTCAGCAGGTTCATTCTCACTTCCCTGGCAGGGATGGCAACTTTTCACCTGACAGAGCTGGAATTCAAGTGCTGGAGTGCCTCATGCTGAGTTGTCTCCGGTGCTGCCTTGCTATGGTGAGGGAGGCTGAACAATCTACCATCTGTATAAAGTCTCAATTTGAGGAGGTGTTCCCATGGAAGTTTATCAAGAGCGTGAAAACATCTTGGTTTTCTTGGATGTCCAGAATTCATGCTTCGCTGCAATACACTGGCCCTTGAAGCACTGCCTATCAACTCTTCTCTCTTGCATTTCAAGTGCCACCGAAGATGCTGTTAACTCTGCGAGCAGTTCTGTCACAATTTCTGCACTTACAATATGCCGTGCAATACTTTGCGCAAGTTCTGATACTTCTTGCCAGTCTGTCTATCACCAATTTCCAAAACAAGGATGCAAGGCATTTGCACACCACGTCAAGCACCATGTGAGCTGCTAAAACCACCGTTGGAACAGAGTAGGTGGCAAAGGCAGCTGGGATTGCTTTCCAGGGCGCAAACACATAAAGGAAAGCATCAATGTTTGCTTAATGGTGCTCTGATGTAACCTGTGTCGGAGGGCTTGCTACTTTGGAGATAGAAACGAGAGGAACTGGAGAATGCTGGACGACTTTCTGAAGTAAAATCAATCTTCAATCTCTCACCCAACAGGCGCATGCGTGCCTGAACAGCCACCATTCACCTCTACCAACGTGTACCATTTTGCCCACCCCCCCTCACCCCCAAAAAACCCCCCCACGCCCCTTCATACTCGGGTCACTTCCGACAGCTTCCCCTTAAGGTCACTGCTCTGTCGGGTTCGGCTCAGATCCAGTGCCGAGGCCCATCTCCTTTGACCTCTCTTCACCACCCTTCTCGGCAGTAGACAGACCACCCTTGCGACGACCTGAAACAGGTAGCAGGGATGGTTCTCATTGAGGAATCGTGGAATCATGAAGAAAATCTGCTTCAATCAGCACAAAATCCACAGTGCGACAAGCCTTATGGATGCTGTCAGATCATTGAAGCACTATAGATGCATCACTTAGGAATGTTGTCGCAGCCCCTAGGAAACAAGATGTATGTGGATTGTCTCCAATGCAAGAGTCTCAAGCCTCTTGTCGTGTGCACGCAAACAGAGTCATGCAAACAGAGTCAGTGGTCCAATGCAACAGACCATACCTTCGGCAAGATGCATCTGTGTCTCCAATGATTTGCCGCCCGTGCCTCCCTGCACGACGGTCTCACCCTGCCTCACACGCTGCTCCAGCTTCTGCAAAGCCAGGGAGGTGTAGAAGCATGGGGGGAGAGAGAGTAGAGTTTCGCAGAATCGGAATGAGCAAGTGAAAGAGGCCATTTTGAAGGGCGACGTTCGGAGCTACTCAGCAAGCATACCACCTGTTCCTGATGCAGGATCAGAATCTACGAAGCCAAAGTTTTTCAAACAGAGAGGGTACTCCTCCCCCCCGGGTAAGCTCTAATCGCGGGTTTCACAGCTACCACCAACTCACTATCACCGAGTCACTGGTCGTGTCTTCGTGCTGAAACCATACTCACCCAGCCCCTGGCTCTCCACCGATGCTCGGTGATTCCATGCTCGTCCTCACCAAACAACCCACCTCTTTGTCTTGGGAGCTCATGGTCTTGACCTGCTCGGGAGTATACTGCTCGCCTCCGCCCGACGACATTCTGGCAGGCAACTGTCAATTGCGGAGAGAGAACGCGTAGTGTCGCTGAGACGGTACGGAAGACTGTTGGCTCTCGTCTGCCCGGGCACGCAGCTGTTTGGAGATGACAAGAAAGGCAGCGAGGACCAGGATTATCGCAGATGCTTGCGGGTATGAATCTTGCCAAGGATTTTCCCAACCTTTTATACGTGCAATGAGCAAATCTTGCTGACGACGCAACGCTTGTCGACCGGATGGCGCCGTTGGTAAGAACGAAATGAGCATGCGACCGCAGGGTTTACGAGATTTGTTGGCACCATTTGGACGACGGCATGAGCGCGGCGTCGGTTGCTTGCCGATAGTTAGGATCGATGGCCGCCATTCGCAACCGCGCTCGTCGGCTACCAGCGAGCGTATCGCGAGTCATCTTCGGAGCCGACGGTGGGATTTGAAACGCCTGCATGTCAATCGCTGGTTCTGGCTCGCTTCTCGCCTAGTTGTCTCCCGGTCGCCATGGCCGCCTGACACCAGTATCCATGCCGGTTGTAGCCAGCGCCTTCGATTTCTTTTGAGACGCAGCCAGTTGATCACTCCGATTCTGCGCACTCTCTCGAGATGATACGCCTGTGGAAAGAAGTGAGGAGCAAGCGAGACAGAGCGATGGAGAGCGCGTGTGGGCGCAAGCGTGTGACGACGACGCAATGCGAGCCACAGGCACGCCTCATGGCCCAGCTGCCCTCGTCGCATCCCGCGACCCTTCCATCCATGCCCCCTCTTTGACCCTAGACATGCCATGCCTTGTGCATGTGGCGTCAGGCTCTGCTCGACCTGCCGTGGAATCTACTCGTGCAGAGCTTCATTGTGAGTCATCAAATGAACGCAACTGGTGCTCTGCACAATTGGTGGTGAGTAGACGTGGGAGCTGACACCGCGGAGGAACAGCATGCGAGTCAACGCACATGCGGTCATGTCTTCGAACTGATCAAGCTGTGCACCATGCCGACGGTCGAAGGCAGGCATGGTCGACATGATCGGTTTTCACATTGACAACCTGGATCCTATCATGCCCGAATCGACCCGGCAAGATCAGAGAAAAATGCAATTTAGCAATGTTTTTAAAGTGGCACACAAAATGGCCGGTTGCTAAACTAGCACACAAAAATAGCCACGCCATCAGATAGCACACATAAATGGCCTCTTGCTGTATGAGAACACAAAAATGACCACCGCTTGAAGGAGCACACAAAATGGCCAGCGCAAAAATGGCCACACGTTAAAAAGCACAAAAAAATGGCCAACGCGTGCAGATGATGCCACGTAAGCAATTGGCCCTTGCAAAAAAATGGTCACCCGTCTACTTCGTAGTAGTTTAATCTCTCTTTCAAATACAAGTCAACTTAGTCTTAGTGTAGGTAAAATATGCGTCAATATCTCATGTTAGAACAAGGCCCTAGTGACAAAAGAGCGCACCTCACAAAAACAAAATCGCCTTCATCTCTGTAGCGTACGAGCCATTTTTAGGATTAAAAATGACGTTTAAATATAGTTCCCGGGTTTTGGGGGCTCGAGATCGATGTCTCGACGAGTTGATGACCGAACAATAATCTCGGGCTAGAGTCTAGTTCGACTCTAGCCCGGATTCGGTCCATAGGCCGGATTCAAGGCAAGAGGAGTGCCGCGATGGAAGATCCATCGCGTCACTCCTCCTCCCCTCTAGTTGGCCGCTAGGGTCCTGTTCCCACGTGGATGTGCCACGTGGAACGATAGGGTTTTAGGTTGCATGTTTACAAAAATGCCCTATGACGACTACGTCCATTTGTGGCGCGGTTCGTCTCAGCCAAAAGGGCTGAGGCGACCATTTGCTGCTCTCTTTGGACTACACTTTCTGAGGGCCTACATTTTGGGTTCAGAAGTTAGTCGCAAAACGGACCACTTCTGTTACATTGGCATCAGAGCCACGTTCCGCAAATAATGTCTGAAATCGGTTCTGCCTGTCCGTGGGATCGAGCTATCGAGCAACGCTGTTCGTCCATCGTGATTTAGAATGGTGTTTTCCTGACACTACGGCCGAATGCCGCCCGCCGTGAGAACACAGTCCGTTCGAGCGACGAAAAGCTCAGGTCGAGCTTACTCCCCAGTCGGGAGTGCAAAAAAAAAAAAAGAGGCTCATTGCTGTGAGCAAACTCCGCCCGACCGGCGGCTGCTTGCCCTGCAACGGGACCGAGAACCCGTCGGTCGGCCGGTGGTCCCGGGGGTTGCCTCCCAACCGACAACGGGAGGAGAGTTAGGACCCCTCTCCTCCCTCACCCCTCAGGTGCCGACTGCGCCAGAGAGGGGGAGCGAAAGATACGAGTCCCCCTCCCTCGCTTCTCACGCGCCGACGGCGCCGAGGGAAGGAGAGGGGAGAACCCTCTCTCTCCCTCTTCCATGGCGCCGACGGCGTCAAAGGGAAAGAGAGGGACGAGGCCCCCCTCTCCCCCTTGTTCGTGGCGTCGAACGCGCCAAGGGGGAGGAGAGGGGCAGGCCCCCTCTCCCCCTCGTCCATGGCGCCGACGGCGCCGAGGGGGAGGATAGGGGCGAGCCCCTCCCTCTTCCCCTCCGCCATGGCGCCGATTGCGCCAAGGGGGAGGAGAGGGAAGAGCCCCCCTCTCCCCTTCGCCCACTGCGCCGACAGCGCCGAGGGGGGAGGAGAGGGACGAGCTCCCCCCCCCCTCCCCCTCTTCCCCTCGTCCATGGCGTCGACGGCGCCGAGGGGGAGGAGAGGGGCGAGCCCTCCCTCTTCCCCTCCGCCATGGCGCTGATTGCGCCAAGGGGGAGGAGAGGGAAGAGCCCCCCTCTCCCCTTCGCCCACTGCGCTGACAGCGCCGAGGGGGGAGGAGAGGGACAAGCTCCCCCCCCCTCCCCCTCTTCCCCTCCTCCATGGCGCCGACGGCGTCACTGGGAAGGAGAGGGGACGTCCCCCCCCACCCCTCACTTGGGCCGACGGCCCGAATGGTGGAGAGGGGACGACTTCCCCTCTCCCTCCTCTCACATGGCCGACGGCCTCAGGGGTAGAGAGGTGGCGTTCTCCCCTCTCCCCTCCCCCCCTCTCACACGGGCCGACAGCCCAAGGGTGGAGAGGAGGAAGCTTCGCGCCGTCCTTCCACCTCGGTCAGACCATGGCCCGTCAAACGCACCTAAAGGTACTAATCAGCTTGATGCATGTACCTTTTGCGAGCGATTGGCGCAGTTGGTGCGGTCAGGGTTCCAAAATCAGAGGAAAGTGGTTTGAAGTCGGGGAATCCGCTTTTTCTGTACCCTTCCCCAAAACCCCATCTTTTGGACCCGGCCGGTCCAACACAAATTGGAGGACAGTTCCTCCGTTTGGCGATGAATTTGGGCACCGTAAAAAGCAGTTTGAAGCTCAAACCGGGCTCCAAATTTGCATGGATTGAAAATACCCAAAAAATCTCTGGCGAGGACGATTTCCTCGGTTGAACCTGATGTTTGGCCTTATTGGCCGTGGGTTCACCGCTGTAAAAAGCGGCATGGAGCTCAGTCTACGCTCTACAATGTTTTTGGGAATTTCTCAATTATTGTCCTAGAAAAATATTTTCCTATTCATGGAAAAGGGGAAAACCGATAGTTTTCCCAAGACACCACCGGGTGCCGCTTGGAAGATTCCAAGCATCAAACAAAACAAGCACTTGACGTGCCACAAATTGTTCATTTTTATGAATCCTCAAGTTGAGGAATTCTATGTTAACCGTTGAAAAAAAAAGTTTGAAGCGGTGAAATTTGTGGTGGTCAAACCCGAGTGTGTGGTCAAGTTGACCATGGGTTTTGACGCAAACAAAAATCAAAGAGCTCTGGTTGAGCTCTTCCGAAAATCAGCAGTTATGATTTTCTTTTTCTTTTCCGTTCCAAAGCACAAAAAGAAGGGAAACCGACAGTTTTCCATGTCTTGGACGGATCTCACTAGGAAATGTTTCAATACGAGAAAAGTAGCACCGATTGTGCCAAAATTTTTTCTGGATAAACCTCAAAGTTTGGGGTTGTCTGTGCAAAAACATCACGGAAGGATGACCGTTAAAAGCCACGACAGGGCTCATTGTGGGATGTACGTACGCTAAACAGTTTTGTTTCCGTAAAGCGACATCTATAGCGTGCACCACGTTGCAAAACCATAATGGTGACGTCCATTGAGACAAATTCTCAATGAAAAAGAAAAAGAAAACACCGAACGTGTTGCAACCACTCAACGACTCTCCTACTCGTCGCAAGAATGCGTAATGTGCAGACAGCACAAAACGAGTGTTGAGTGCACGGTTACACGGACGTCGACCACGGCATAGACATAAGTGTCGATTGCACAACGAGCAATAGCACACGTGCTAGTTGCATGACGTCGAACATTGAAAAAGTGCTAGTTGCACTTTACTCACGGATGCCGAATGCGTTCGTGATGCTACTGCTGGTTGCAAAAATTTTCTCGGTGTCGAACACACTAGTGAAAATTTGCTAGATGCACTTTAACCACGGATGCCAAAAGCACCCGTGATGCTAGTGCCGAATGCACTGCACATGGTCTGCAGAGGTATGACCAAAATAAATGCCGATTCCGTATTCACGTGGGTGTCGATTGCACCAAGAATGTTGGATAAGTCATCCGTGAATGGATTTCGACAAAACAAGAATGTGAGTGTCGATTGCACTCTGAACACAAACGCGATGGTGGAAATCCACGCGTGATGGTCGATTGACAAGTGCCGGTTGCACTTGGAATATGACCGATATGGAAAATACAATCGAAACATTCACATGAGTGCCGAACGCACGACTACCATGATGTGGAATGCATGGCCGATGCGTGCATCAATTAAATCGTTGACACGAGTTTCGAATGCATCGTTGTCATAAATGCCGATTGCACGATTGGCAAAAGCTGCGGGTTGCACTTTTGTCATGGGTGCCGAATGCATCGGTGATGCGAGTGCCGAATGTACTATGGACATGAGTTCTGATTGGACTAGCTATGCTAGTGATGATGGTACAAAACATGTTATAGGATGCCGATTGCATCAATAACATGAGTGCCGATCGCACCTCGTTGTATCAACTAGCAAGAACTAGCCAACTCGTTGCCTCGACAGGCTAGCTTGTGATCAACCACCAAACGAAAGGATACGATCTATGCGCGTAAATGGTTCTAGGGACAAGCGGGTCAAGCACATTATTCGAAACGCCAAAAATATGTCGTTGACGTTTGCAAGGCATCTCGACGAAGTCGAGGATGGTCATACTGTCGAATCCTTCAAATGGAGAACCGACAGGTATGGCTAGAAACAATCACAGACAACTGTGGTGATCAGAGGTATGCCCGAACCAAATTTTTATTGGATGGATCACAAGTGACGAGGACGATTTCCTCAAAATTAGACCATGCTAAAGGTGGACGAACACCTCCCTGTCCATAGATGGAACGTGCTACAAAAGCCCAGTCGGTTGAACACCAATTCCAAAACATGCACGGCTTGCATTACCGCAAGGGGTCAGCGCACATGATCAAGCACCATGAAAACCCACTTATCAATACGTGCACGACATGCACAAAAACCTTATCCACTAAGTGTTGGTGCATCGACCACGACACCCTGTTATGGATAAGTTGGACAGTCGAATGATCACAACGGTTTTGTGACATTTGAACAAGCTAACGATATCAGTTGATGTCTTGGATAAAAATGGCCACACCATTTTACCAAACAAGTAGTTTGGTGGGCGCAGGACGTGTGCCACGACAGTCGCACGTCCCATTGCGCTACAATGTTCAAAGGCAAATGTGATAACTTCATGACTGTGTCCGTGTCATGACTATGTCATGAGATGTGAAGCGGACCAGGTGTGTTAGCACACTGACTTCAATCCTCGAGGATTGATATCTCGCTGCCCGTACACAGTGTGTACGAGATGTATCAGTACCTTTCAGAGGTTCTGTGCATCATTAGTCATGGCTGATACAAACATCGGTCCGTGATTGAACGTGTCAAGGATGATACCCTTGAATACATTCTCAATGGCGAAACCATTGACACCCTATCACTCGGTGAGTGATGGATACACATCGTAGTACCCGGCTGGTACGGACGATAAAAACGTACATGAGTGTACTCACAACCCTGCTCATGAGACAAGGATTATTGTCAATGAGGGTTGTAAATGTGCCAGAGAGGCGGAGACTCTTCGATGGGTCCTCAACGATTTGAGACGCCGCGGTGCGGTGGTCGAAGATCACAAGAGTCAATTCTGGCGTATGACAAGATTGACTGAATGTTGAAAGTGAACAAATTTGAAGGCGACACCTTCAGTCTATCATCACTCGGCGAGTGAACATGTCATGGACATTGATAGAAAAAAGTACGTGAACCGATATCGATGACATAAATTCATCTACAGTTCAGTGAAAACCCACTTCAGAGAAAATGAGCGACACTCATTTTCTACTAATGGTGCTCCTTGAGAACTATGACGGTCTCATAGATTTCTACAAACCAACTACGACATAGTTGGGATCACGTCAAAGTCTAAGTTTTGTGATCAAAGCTTATGACCTTGGAGACATAAGCCGGCAGCTTTATGCTAACAGTGTGTTAGCACCTACATCTTGGTGGTCCGACCGACCACACGAGTCATAACCAACACAGAGCTACAATAATGACCAGTGTGTTAAAAATGTTGATGTGAAGGGACTCTTCAAGATGGGCCTTGAGAAACGATATTTCTCATCAGATTCTTTTGATTCTTTGAGAAACGTCTCAAAGTTGTGGCCATCGTGACACGGTACACTAGTTGTGTACGCCACGCTCTTCAAACATCATGCACATGGATTCCGGTCATACCAAGGCATGGTGTAGCACCAGCTATCCAATTTGTTGGCACAAAACCAATCTCCGAGAGAGATCATAATGACTACGGTGTCGTCAAACCATGCTTCACTGACCCGAAAGGTCATGGTGAAGCGACTCAAGCCCCTTGGTGTTGGGGATGGTTCAATTGAAGTACGTTGCCGAACGCAAGTACAATACAATTTGGATGTCGCTGCGGTGGTATCCACTTTGGTGGATGTGTGCCTGGATGTCTTCGATGAGGGCGATCCCCTCCACGAGTGTCTCGGACGAGGCATATGGAAAACGCTCTATTGAGTGGAGGTACTGAATGTCACAATAGAAGACATTGAAGCAACACGGATTGTTGCAACTTGGCAAACACAATCCATTGACGGGTTCTCGAATGGAACCCTTGGATGCGGTTACATAATCATGAAAAGATTTAGGAACTAGTTGTTCCAGGATCACCGGATGTGGTTTGGAAGTGTTAAATCACAATCACATGGAATTGACACCTGAAAGGTGTTCTTCCAATGTACCGCACTGATTGTGATCATGATACACCCGTTGGGTGAATACCATACAATGAACACTTTGTTTGTGGATTGAATCCATGGTCGTTGAGATCGGTTATCTCAGCTAACCTAGTTCAAAAGCAGTGTGCTTTTGACACGGACATGAGCGGCAGCCTACGGTACCCATTTCAGACAGAAATGAGGAGATGACGGTTGAAACCAATATCATCTAGGTCGGAGCATTGTCGTGTCTAATGACGGACATTGACGACAATTGCGCGTGCCAGACGACCAATGCCGCCTCCTTCAAAGACGGGTGCAATCTTTGAAAGGAAAAACAAGTGTGCTCAGCAACCATGTCTTAGGACTTTGGTGCCTCCCAACCCTAAGATACCAGCTAGCATGCAAGTTGCATGGGCTTGGTGGAGCTTGGTTGAGTTCAGCCAACCAATCCACGAGTGCTGAAAGAGGTCTAGTAGACCTACGCGTGGTCATGAACACGTGGTTGCAAACCGAGAGGACTGATGTCCAGATCTCGGATTGCACTTATTGACAATGTTGCAGGGGGGTACCACCTTGGCAACAACCCCTTGGAAGAGATCAAGTCAACGACATGGGAAGTGTTGTGTGGACCTGGACGGTTTTCGCGGGGACGCCCGGTTAATTCGTCGTAGGGACGCTCCTTGCAAAGGGGGAGGAGGCGTCACCACAACTGTTTGTTGAACACGTACCACACGGAATGTGGGAAAATTTATTCCATGTACCCTCTTCCAAACTGGCAAGACATTGTTGACAATGTACGTCCCAAAAGGCATCGACCATGCCATCAATACACACGTGTGATGAGTCTTCGGTGAAGACTCACCAACACTTGTGAAGAACGTACAAGGATTGTACGTGTGTCATCTTGGTAAGAGCCAAGGATCACGCGATCAACACTGGATGTTGTACGCTAATGACCATAATCACAAAAACCACAAGTGTGTGGTTGATTGTGCGTAAACGTGACGCAACCGTGTTGCGGATGACAAGAGTTCACACGTGTGATCTTGTTAACGAATCTTGTTGCATGGTTTGCATCATAAAGTACGCAATGATCAAACCTCCGTGAGCAAAGACGAACCGGGACGGTTCAAAGCAAAGGGGGAGGAATGTAGCGTACGAGCCATTTTTAGGATTAAAAATGACGTTTAAATATAGTTCCCGGGTTTTGGGGGCTCGAGACCGATGTCTCGACGAGTTGATGACCGAACAATAATCTCGGGCTAGAGTCTAGTTCGACTCTAGCCCGGATTCGGTCCATAGGCCGGATTCAAGGCAAGAGGAGTGCCGCGATGGAAGATCCATCGCGTCACTCCTCCTCCCCTCTAGTTGGCCGCTAGGGTCTTGTTCCCACGTGGATGTGCCACGTGGAACGATAGGGTTTTAGGTTGCATGTTTACAAAAATGCCCTATGACGACTACGTCCATTTGTGGCGCGGTTCGTCTCAGCCAAAAGGGCTGAGGCGACCATTTGCTGCTCTCTTTGGACTACACTTTCTGAGGGCCTACATTTTGGGTTCAGAAGTTAGTCGCAAAACGGACCACTTCTGTTACAATCTCACTTTGTACTTGGAGTTCGCCTCCAAGTGGACATTTCTGTGTTCTATTTCATGGGTGGCTATTTTTCTGTGCTACCTTAGAAACAAAAATAACCCTGTTTCTAAGGGCACATCTTTTGCCAACACGAAGAATAAATCGGCTTTTCTTTGAAAGAGAGAAAATACTACTACAAAGTAGACGGGCGCCCAGATTTTTGCGAGGGCGAGTTGCTCAGGTGGCATCACCTGCACGCGGTGGCCATTTTTGTGTGCTTTTTTGCGTGTGCCCATTTTTTTGTGGCCATTTTTGTGTGCTACTTTAGGCAGTGGCTATTTTTGTGTGCTCATGCAGCGAGCGGCCATTTTTGTGTGCTAACTTACGACATGGCCATTTTTATGCGCTCATTTGGCTATCGGCCATTTTTGTGTGCTACTTTTAAAACATTGCTAAAATTGCATTTTTCTTGGCAAGATTGTCATGCAGACAGCGTCGTCGACCTGTTGGCAAACTTAACTGACAAGTTCCCTTTAAAATGAAATGGCTGATATATCCGCGCAAGCGTCAACATAAGCCTGAGATGTCCCCGAGTCAAATGTTATCAACGCCATACCCACCGACGTGATCTATAAGTGTGCCATATCCAAGGCCCTGACGATTGGGTCGATGATATCCTTGCATGTCATAAAATGATTGACATATCCGTAAATATGTTAATCTTTGACAAAGGTGGATATGGTGTCATTTATATTCAATGTTAAACAGGTTTTCGTGTAAGCCTAAGGTAACGACGAAGACAGTCGTCACCTTTGAATATCGACAACATCGATGTTAAACTGTGAGTAGTGTTAACGTTCTTCATGTACGTTATTGACCAATGACGCGCCGTCATTTGAAATATAATTCGATGCCCCCCAAGTATTTGACACAGATTGGTGGGAGTCTTACCTTTTCCACATAGAGTCACTTCAGACGACTATTCAACATTCTTTTTTGAGGCCCATGACAAACACAACCATTCATTCTGGAATTGACATATTATCTCGTGTCAGTCTTGCACAAGCCTCGCTCGCAAGTAGGACATATGCAGACCAATCCCAGCATTACAACAGTGCATGCTTTGATGTCGACACATCGAAGTGCATGCGGTCAAGGTATCGTGTTCTCCGAGGACGTCACTGTCCACACCGAAAGAAGTGCCTCGTGCCACGTGTGTAACATGGCACGAGTCATGTTGTCTATTGGTTTGAGCTTCGCTACCGGTGGGTGCACCCTCTCGTGAGCTCTCAGTCAGTGTTGTCGCCTATCTGCCTGTATCCTGTCCACGCCGTCGGAGCTCACGTGACCGGTAGAGAGAACACAGCTATTTCGGACGCCTCTGCACCTGGTGAGAAAGGGCATATCATATCTTTCGTCATGAAATTTCATACGAGATATCCACTTTCTCTGAAGATGGCGGCACAACTCAGCTGGGTAGAGAGCCATAGACGTAGGTCCCATGGCCCACCTCCAGTGACACCATCGCGAGGCACCTCTTCAACGTTCCACATGCAGTTAGGTCTTGTTTCTCTGCCCCAAGTCCAATTTTATGACGAGGACTTGGAGCGACAACTGCAACCACCTGTCCAAATCATCTCGCCTGAACAGGTTGCAAACAACAGTCTCCGGCTCGGTCGTTGGGTCCATGGCCATGGTAATACATGGCGATTGATTATGTCATTTATCATCTCGGTGGTGTGCTTGCTCGTTTATAACTCACCATGTGTTTCGTGGATGTTACTGTGCAGGGTCCTCGGATGACGATCCGAACGGTGCGGCCCCCAAAAGGCGCAAGGCGATAGATAGGTTCCCACCCGGCATGGAGATTCCTACGATGGAAGAGGCCCGTGCCGCAGTTGAATATTACGCCATAGCCAACCGCATGACCATGCGGTGGCTATGGAGTGAGAAGACGTGTTTTGAGGCACAATGTGGACAGTGGAAAGACAAGAAATGTCCGTGGTTGCGAAAGGCGCATGTCAACGCGAGGCATGGCAACGTTGTCGTCGGCCAGTTTGTTGATGGCCACCATTGCGTTTGCGGGATGGGACATGGTGATCCGGCTAAGGCGGTGCGCTGGGTTAGTCGGCAGATTGCGTCCACGTTGAAGCGCAACCCCACAGCCAACGTGAAGACCCTGGAGGCCGTGGTGAGGAAGAGCACTGGCAAGGCGGTGGACAAGAACACCCTCCACCGCGCCCGGTCGAAGATGCAGAAGCAGATAATAGGCCCGAAGGACAAGGCGTGGTCCCTGTTCCCTGTATACTACGAGGATGTGTGTCACGAATGTTTTCTTGAACATCCTGCATTGCTGTTCGTTTTTTTGGCTTCGATTCTAATTGTCGTATGCTAGGTTTGAAATTGCACCTGATGCGTGTGGATCCCAACACCCACGTTGTTGCTGAGGCCACAGAGGATGGGGTCTTCCACCAAGCATTTTCTGCCCCCGGTGCAACCATTCTTGGCTTTCAACATTGCCGAAGGCTTCTCACCATGGACGTCACAGGCCTAAAAAACGACCATAAGCAGGTTCTCCTCATCTGCCAGTTTTTTATGCCAATAGCAACGCGCTGCGGATGGCATGGGCTATGGTGAGCGGGGAAAACGAGGATAATTGGAAGTGTTATGCTTCCATTCATCTTTGGCTTACCTCACTGCTGTGCAGGAAGGCACTGTGGTCATATGTGACCGCGACAAGGGTGTGCTCAATGTTGTGGTCGAGAAGCTGCCTCGAGCCCAGCACAGCTACTGTGCGTACCATCTGTGGGAAAATGGTTGACAAAAGCATGGCAAGTAGGCGGGGTACTGATTTTGGAGGTTGGCGCATGCACGAACACAGGCAGAGTGGCACAGGTGCGAGGAGCAACTACGTCGGTTCTCGGCACACGCGGCTGTCATGTTGCTGGGTGCAAACAAGGAGGGCAGGATCTGGAGGGAGCAGTGGAGCAGATTGTACTTCCCAAGTGGATGCGGCGAGCACACCACCTCCAACGTTGCTGAATCATTAAACGCCCAAATCATCGAGGTCCAAAAACTCTTCCCAGTCTACTGTTTCGTGGCCTTGTACACTTGGGTACAACAGTTGCTTGCAGACCGCCGCAAGCTTAGTAAGGAGGTTAAGGGCCAGTTTGCACCAACACTGGAGAAGCACATGCTCAACGCGTCCGTGAGCAGCGCGAGCTACCAGGAGGAAGAGGAGGGTTCACACGCGGCTACAGTGTATGGGCCGAGGAATCGTCCGCGACGTGTTAACGTGTAAGATAGGACGTGCACATGTGGTGGGTGGAAGGAGTGGAGGTACCCTTGCGTCCATGCTTGTGCCTTTATGATTTGCAAGGGGGAGAATCCGGAGGCGTTGGTGAACGTGCATCACACACGCATGGCGTACAACAGGACGTACAACCATTCCATGCCCGGGATCGGCCCCATCCACCTGAAACACCGAGAAGACAAGCAGTGGCGGCAGTCGGGGCCCAAGCGTGGACCAGGTCGCCCCAAGAGTGCAAAATGGGAGCGAGAGGATCGGCACAAAAAGAACTACTTCTATTCCGAGTATGGTGTGGAGGGGCACACCATGAAGAAGTACCCTAACCCTCCAGCAGTCAGTGGTAAGGCAGCGGCTGCAGACAACACCCTGCTGCGTCGACTAGAGAGCACCGAAGCTGCCATTGCAGCAGAAATAACAGCCTGACACTAGCCACGCGTGCCTACAAGTGAAGGAGGAATGGCAAGCAAAGCAGGAGCAGAAGCCTTGATCGGTGGGATAGGTGGAGTAGTGGAAACAGAGGCTGGTCCCATTGGGACAGGCTGGGCAGCAGCATAGATAGCAGCGCAAAGAGCTTGAGCCGTGACAGTACCCCTACAAGGACCAAACGTTGGGGGCTTTAACACTACAAGAGCTGCAGCAGCACCTACAGCTGCTACACCTCTTGGGAAAGCAAGTGCCTCTGGTGGACCCGGAAGTGTAACTGCTATTACACCCGCATTCGGTGGTGTAGCAGCAGTTACAGGAGCAGGTGCAAAGCCATTGTATGATCCAGAGAACGACAACACGCATGACTCTGGTGAAGAGAAAGTGTACGACCCTGAGAGGTACATTTTGGATGACTGAGAGGACGAGCAAGAGGAGGAAATGTACGAGGACCACAGAGAGCAGCATGAGAGGAAGCTTGGTGAGGAGTTGCACCAACAGCCGTGCAGGGTGCATGTCGCGTGGAAGAGAAATGGGACGACGAACCGGACGAGGTGGACAATGACACCTACATGTAAATTGTTCTTTTGTTGTCTTCCATTCACATCAACCGTGTTGCTTTTTCCCTATCGTTGTGTGTGTTACACGTTACTAATCCCAGTGTTGTTGTTCTTCCACTTCTCAATGTAGGTGAGAGTGCGTACAACATGGATTCAAGCAAGCAAGTTACATGGAGGGGGGGGGGGGGTCATGCAGGATGTTGCCCAAGACATGGAGGAGCGGCTCAGTCAGCACGTACACCAAGACATGGAGGGGCGGGTCAGACAACATATGGATCTT
>SZWC01000559.1:138040-172571 GCA_023375785.1 Penium margaritaceum | reverse complement strand
GGGGGGGGGGGGGGGGGGAGGGGCCAATGTCAAATAGCGAGAAAGGGCCAGAAAATGTTCGGCCCATATCCCGATAACGTGCTCAAACCACAAAATCTAGAAGATCTGATATTCTTGTTAGCATATGTTCCTTACTGGTACGTACAAGTAAATACACAGCAAGTTCTTGTACAATAGTATGTCATCTAAGTGAAACACACTTTACGTCCTATATTCCTCTTTTCGCTGTTTATTTCTAGCAATCATAATTAACTTCATATGCAGAACGTACGCAGTACTATATGTGAACAGAAGATAAATGTATCATAACACAATTTCGTGGCAAATACCAAAAGAAATATGTCTTATACGCAGATTGAATCGTGTGTAAAATGGCCACGATTAACTATACCTCACCTAGAGCCTTGATGGGTATGCATGCGCAGGCTACATGTTCCTGTTGGGTGGCACAACTATTCTTTGGCGTAGCAAAAAGCAGGGTGACATTGTACATCACTCATCGGAGGCTAAGTATGTTGTACTGGGGACTATGGTTGCTGAGGCGGTGTGGTTGTAGCGTCTACTTTGTGAGGTGTGTCTTTTGGTGCCTTGCATCGTTATGAATTGTGACAACTACATTACTTTTGCCATTGTAGAGAAATAATGTGTGTTTCATACATGCACAAAGAAAATTGGTGCTGAGAATCACATATTGCATGATTTTGTAGAGCGACATGTAATCTCAGTCATCTGAGTTGGCACAGACATGTAGCGGGCTGACTTCCTAAACAAGGCACTGGCACACAAAAAAATAATGGTGGCCACTTGTTGTGTTGGGCTTTTCCCCTTGCCTGAGGGCAGTTGAGAGTGGGTTATGTGAGTATGGACAACTGAGCACATTGTTGCGCACTCGTGTCTGTTTTGCACATGTATGGACATGCCTACCATCAAGTCGCTGGAAAGTGTTTTTATGTAAGCCTTCCTTGTCTGTCTCATTATGATCACTCGGTTGTATCCATACTTGTGCAGATTCCTGATGCGGACCTAGGTGGCATCGTAGCATCCCCAGGTGGTGACCCCACCCACCAGTAGCTGCCAGAAAGTATTGTAGTATTTCTACAATCTCTATGTTTTTCTTGTTACACTGAATCTGGAACCTAATTTGTATGTTTCACACATTGTTCAACCACCGGTTAGTGTTGGACCTGTGCATGTGACCAGTTGTAGCGTCCAACAAGCGATTTACATGTCGAGGTTTAGACAGTGTTGCATTCAGATGCGTGTGCGCAAAGTTGTGGCCAAAATGATTATTTTGGGCAGATTTCCGGACAAATTGGCCCTCTCGCGTGCGTCACCTGCTGTGCGCCGGAGTAGGTATTCATGTTGTGTACTTGTCAATTGTTTTTTGTCTCTACATTACTAAGCTATTGTAGCTTATGAGACTTTGCGCACCTCCGTAGCCTAAACCTTGCTATTTCTTGTACCTTCTTGCTTGATAGTGCATCAGCTGACTGAACAGTGTTGTAACATCCACCGTAGCAAGGTAAGGAAGCTTCCTAGGATTCCCTCAGCTAATGAAAAGAACGGGACGTCGATCAATATGTCAACAGTTGGATTAGCTGGCATTGACATACATCTTGCAACGCCCGAGAACCCTGCCGTGGAAAAGGGTACAATGTCATGTATATGGTGTGCACGAGTTCGTAACCATCACGCATGGGCAATTTTATTTTTACAATTATAACCACTGTGCATAGCCCTTCAAATTTGTACGTCATTTGTGTTACATCCATGACGTACATACGTCCCTCAATCCTGCGAGTGGCCATTTCTGTCACTACATTTATGGCCCACCGCTTGTCGAATTCAGGATGTTTACCTCGTTCAGCCGAGGGCATTTTGGCCAACTGTCCTGACCTCTGGTATTCCATTATAGAAGTTTGTGACAACATCAACCACTTTCCAGAAAGGTTGAAAGAAGTGTTGTGAACCATATCGATGCTTCGAAATGATTCGGTCGACTACACGATGGCGCTAGAATTTTGAGAATACGTGCCTCAATATTCATGAAGCCCCTGAACTTATCGGTGGAGCTTCTTAAAGTAGCCATTCACGGCGCAACCTCACACACGTCGCTCAAACTTAGCTCTGAGGACCCAACGTATGCCCCATCCTCATTCTTGGTATCATGTAAATGTGCTTGACTCATTTGACACTTGTCATCAAAGTACACTTACTCCTTCGTACAAACCATCCATTTGTCCCAAATCCTCAAATCATCTTTTGTCCCAAACCTTGTCCATGTGAACCACCTATGTTGTGCTCAGCCTAATGCTTGGTGTCAAAGCGTAGAGATGCTTGAGAGGCAAGCAATGAATTCAACAACTGTTGACAACCTCGCACGAGTCCTCAACGCATCTCCAGATTTCAGAAGATCATAGACATCGTAATGAAAATGGTGAACAGAGCGAGTGCAATCGGTGACGAGCAGTAGCCCCTGGTGAGTACTCCAATGATGGAGGATCAGCAGCACGTAAACTCTGAAGTACTCCAGGCAGACTGGACAGCAACAGAAACATCCAAGGTGAATGGCACAACACCGACAAACCCAACGGCCGACCCGATGACGGATCCTTTGGGTTTAGAAAATCCTTCGTCTCTGCTACTGCCCATCGAATGAATACCTGGCACAATGGGAGGCACAGGCCGACAAGCACAAAGAAAGAAAGACATGTATCAGAAGTTGTCGGGACTTTAGAGCCTCAATACCCATCGGTTCCAACTCCTCAATGCGGCCATGCAGGAGCTTCATGTTTCTTGTGTACGCAAAGCATTGCTCACCGAGAGAGTTCTCTAATGATGAAATGAATCCCTGGTTCAACCAATACTTCTCCATGCATTCAATCTTGCCAAATCCAAAGGAAGGATAGTCAGGATGTGGCTGACGATTTTGGACATGTACTTCACCATTGCTGGGGTCAACAACAACAAGAAGAAAATTGACCTCGCAGCCATGCGTAGCTTGGATTTGAGTTTGTGGTCCGGTCTAAAGATCATCCAACCATAGCAAGACACCGGCACAACAACATCAACGGCTCATGCGATCGCTCCACATCACCGACTGCAGACATACTACCTTCCGAGCAGGTTAATCCAACATGGCACGACTCTCACACCCCACTAGAAATGTGGAGTGACTTTGCATGCTACTCTTGCTCATTTTAGGAAGCTGAACAAGGAGTCTGATGCATCGTTTAGATTCTAATGCCTGCGTCAGCAATCCACCATGGCAGAATACGCTTGGAATTTCTGCAAAATCATCATTGGCACTGGCCTCCCCCCAACAAACTGTGTTTGTAGTACAATAACGGCCTCCAGGGAGACATTCAACGAGCTATCGCCATTATTTGCATCCAGGAAAACCTTCCACAAATGATTGCGACAGCCAATCGCATCAATAGCACTGACTACAGCAATCAGATGCAGGAATCCAACGGCTGGTGATCCCTAAGGAAATGTTCTTATCGTGCCAGAGGAAATTCCGAGCCAAAGGAGACCTCGTCTTCAATGGAAACTGACGCTTTCCATCAATGCGATCATCGGCTCTGTTAAACTTGCAGGAAGTTTTGTCATATCGAACGTGACTGTCAGAAACGGCATCACTAGACCAAAAAAGGAGGGAAGTCAAAGAGGGAAAAAAAGGAATTGAGAAACAACAAAGGGTAGGAGTAGACGGTGAGGCTCCTGTGCGGTCGAAGAACTGTGCATTGATCGATCGCCCATCTGAGCAGATCTTTTCGCCACTGACAAGGGTTCATGAGATTACAAAGTTCGACGAGGGGTATGAGGAAGACCAACCAACGGTACTGCTACGGGTACAGAGAGTGGCAGATTGGTACTGACACTACTGGATGAAGGAGGTTCTCATAGATTTCTAAGCAATGACATGGTTCTGAAGTTGGGTTTGCAAGTTGAACCAAGGATGTATGAAGGAAAAACAATCTATGGATGATTGTAGATCGGTTGACTCCGCAAACTACTCCGACTGCAAATCAGAGATTTGCAAGATGTAACGGTCTGGACAACTTGATAAATGAGCGACCACAAAATCATCCCCGGGCAAGATTTCCTCTTCCGGCACCATCCATAAGTGGAGTAGAGCTGTGAATCAGTCTACGTCAGCATTGCAGGCAAAAACAACACCAACCTTTGATCGACCCACGAGACAACGGCCATGATAGGAAGCAGTAGAGGTTGACGCAACGAAGGAAATTGCAATAGCCACAAAATGCCAAACGATATCTATGGACGTGGGCTAGAGGTGCTTGAAGCATGGAGCTCAAGTGTTGGCTTGTCCACCTGGAAGCATGGAAAGTAGAAGATATTGCGGCTGCCAAGACAACGGCGATGACCTTGATATCTCAGAAGTTTGCGGCAGTACCATATGAGTTTACAACACTCATCGAGATGTTTGAAGGGTTGTTTTTTGGACGAACTGTCCCGAGAGCTACCTCCACAGCAAAATATCCATCAATAGATAGACNCAGGCACTCACCAGACCCTCCACGTCACCATACGTGGCGCCTGTACTTTTTGTGAAAAGGAAAAAAAGAGACATGTGGATGTGCGTTTACTACCTAGAGTTGAACGACATCACCATCAAGAACCGCTCCCCTCTCCCGTGAGCAAATGAAATCTTTGACCACCTCCGAGGAGCCAGGATTTTCAGCAAAATCGACCGACACAACGACTGTCAGCAGATGAGTGTATCTGATAAGGACGTGGAGAAGACAGAATTCTACACTCGATACGAGAACCTCAAGTTCACGGTTATGCTGTTCGGACTCACAAATGCCCCCACAACATTCATGGTGGCGATGAACAACATCTTTTGCCCATATCTCAACGTTGTCTTTGTGTATATCAACGATGTTGTGGTGTAATGCCCCAACCCAAAGGAGCACATTGGACAACTTTAAAAAGTTCTCAAAAATGATTTTACGAAAAAAAACTTGAAATGCGACTTCGGTCGTCATTCGAAAGAGTTCTTTCCCCGGAGCATCATTGACGGAAAAATCACCGGGGACCTGAAGAAGGTGGAGGCGGTCGCTGATTGACCGACGTGGGATGCCCAAGTAGTTTTGGGCTTCTACAATTACTACTGTCCATTTGTAAAAGACTACGCATGAGTGGCATTGCCTCTCTCTGATCTCACCCGGAAAACCACTGGGTGGAATTCATGAGACATTGAAGGAGAAGAGTTCAAATGTTTGAGAAATGCTCTGACTTCGACGCCAACCTTACGACTGGTAGATCCAATGGTGGACTACCGAGGCATCCGATCGAGCCATCAAAGTCATTCGACTCCAAGACAACCATGGTGGAAACAACCGGTCGCGTGTTTGCCAAGAAAACTACGTGACCAGAGCTCAACTACATGGCGCTGGAGAACGAAATGCTCGGAGTAGTGTGCTTGTTCAAAACATGGCTGTGCTATTTGACATGCCGATAATGTGTCGTCCAAACCGACCATGACCTTCTAAGATACCTCAAGTTTCAACCAAATATAAGCTGTAAACACACTCAATCGATGGAGTTCTTCATGTCCAAATTTGACTACGACATCGAGTACCAGCCTAGGAAAACTTATCCGGTGGATGCTCTGATTCAAAGACCACAATCAATGGCCGAGATCATCACGTTGCTCGATTAATGAGACATGTACCTCACGATGTTGTTCGCGAAGCGCTACAACGTGTTCGGCAGGTACAAACACGACCAAGTTCTAGTTTGACAACCCCCAATAGCAATTTACTCGCCAATATATCGTTCCACTGAACGAAGAGGTATGAAGAATGGTATTGGAGGCATGTAATGAGACGGATCCATGTGGACATTCCAGCATGGACAAGACGCTCAAGAAGCTGGCAAAAAACTACTAGTGGGACAAGATGCAGATCCAACTATATGAGGCCACCTGGTGTACTCCAACCCCTACCGGTCCCGACGGAACCGTGTGCCGACATCAGCATTAACTTTGTGATGGGACTGCCCACCACCCCCGAGGCTTCTGACACTATCCTCGTCGTGGTGGATGGATTTTCTACAATGTCACACTTCATGTCTGGAAATTCCATCCGTCACCGCAAAAGGGACAGCACGGTTGTTTCTAAACCATATTGTATCGTTCATAGCGTGCCATGTACCATCATCAGCGGTATGGATTGCCGCTTCACTCGTTGTTTTTGGTGAGAACTGATGACATGCTATGGCCTTCGGATCCAGCTATCAATGGCATTCCATCTTCAAACTGACAGGAAAACGGAGTGGACCAATCGAATAGTTCTTAACACGTTTTACAAAACGCACGTCACCAATTTGGCAGCAAAACTGCCGATTGCCAAACTCACATACATCTCTACCACTTCCACCGTAACTGGGGAAATCTGTTTTGAAGTAATGTACGATAAACGTCCCGCCATACCGGCAGGATTACAGAGCCAAAGCAACATCCCCGCGCGCGACATCCACTGTATGGACTTTGCAAGTGTCTGGGAGGAAGCACGGAAGGGTCTTGCAATGACTCAAGCGGCTATGAAAAGTGCCGCCGACCAACATTGCACCAATGATGTGTTCAATGTTGGCGGTCACATCCTCCTTAGCTCAACGAACATTAAACTCCAAGGACACGACTTTGCAAAACTCAAATTGTGTTGCTTGGGACTGTTTGAGATCAAGCAAATGCAAAACCTTATCTTCGCTTGACATTGCTTGTCGGACAACATGGCAGTGCACCATGACTTCCTCAACAACAAGCTCAAGCACTACCAGGATCCTAGTACGCACTTCCTTGGCAAAGACGTTGTACCCCCACCTCCTGTACAATTCGATACAAAGTATGTGATTGAAGTTATCTTGGGACTTTGACACCATTGAAAAGTACCAAATATCTGGTGAAGTGGCACAACTACGACGCCGCACATAACAGCTGGGAGCCCTACGACGACCTCTGATACATCCATCATCTGACCAACAACTAATACCGTCGTCACCAGCCAATGGGTGCTAATGTGCAAAGATGTCACGACTAAAAGGGGGGAAAGTGTTACGTTCCTGACGTACAGGATTCCTTAAACCTTGCAAATGGGCATTTGTTATTAGATTTGTGGCCCACCATGCGTTGACCTCAGGTCTTTCACACCATTTGGTGGAGGGCATTTTGGCCAACCACCCCGACCTCCGATGTTCCGTTCCATAAGTTTCTGATAACTTTGACCACCTTCCAAAACGATCAACAGATGTGATGCAAACTACATCGATGTTTCGATGTTGTTCGGTCAACTTGCAACGGAGCTAGACATTCATGAAGATATGCCTCCATATTCTTGAAGCACCTCAAATTCTTGGTGGAGCTTCTTGAAGAATCCACTCACGGCACGACCTCGCACTTGTCGCTCAGACTGAGCGACAAGTGCAAGGTGGTGAACCAAGGTCGTGGACACGAGCGCCAAGGACCGATCATATGCCTCACATTTTTGGCGTTGTATGTATGTGCCCGACTCACTCGACACTTGTCATCGAAGTACACTTACTTCTTAATGCAAACTATACATTTATCCCGAAAACCTCAAACTCTGTTTTTTACTACACCTAATCCCTGTAAACCACCTATGTTGTGCTCAAAGTAACAGTTCGGTCGAGGGAGTTTTGGCGACCTACGTTGACCTTCGGTCTTCAAATCCCAAAGGTTTGAACATGTTGGACCAATTTCGAGAAGTGTTCAAAAAATTGTTATAAAATTGTTAAGGCCAAATTTTTTATGATGCTAGATTTTAACAAAGATACACTTGGATGTTTTCAGATTCCCACGACTTATCGGTGGAGTTTCTTGTGGAAGCATATCAAAACGCGGTATTACACACATAACTCGGTTCATGCACCAAAGACCCGAATGATGAATTACTCATTTTTTGCTAGTGTCCACATGTTTTGACAGTTTTAACACTTCTCATCAAACTTGTTACGTACCAGACGTACACAAGTCCCTAATCTTTCCGAGTGGGTGTTTCTGTTATTACATAAACAACCCATCGCATTGCGAGAACAACGCTTTTCACTCCGACAGTCAAGGGAAAACTGGCCAACTACCCCGCCCTCAGTGCATATTCCTGACCCTTCCGACAACTTTGACCACTCTTGCGAAGCTACGAACAGAAGTATCACAGCCTGTCAGTCGACTTCTCGACGCATCAAGTGGAATCTGGATTTACAAAGATGCATCTCGCATATTCACCGTCGATTCTTGAAGACCCCCAAATTCTTAGCGGACCTTCTCAAGTTTGAGCACTCATGACGCAACTCCACACGCATCGCTCAACAATCGACCCAATGACCCCGACTACACCTCATTCGTATCTAGACACTTGTACATGTATGTTCGATAATTTTGACACTTGTCATCGAAGTACATTTACCGTTAACTATAAATTCCTCAATTGTCCCAAATACTAAATTCTGTTCTGCCTCGCAACTTCTACCTGTTCACCATCTACACTCTGTTCAACATAACATTTGGTATCAGAGTGCAGTGGTGCTGGAGAGGCATCCGACTACTTTACCCATCCAAAGGACTACCTTGCACAAGCCGTCAGCGCATCTCGCAAGTCAAGACTTTGCAGAATTCGTTACCACAACGTGAAGCAAGCGAGTGCAATCCACGACCAACAGCGGGTCTTTGGCGACGACTTCGGCGATGGAGGAGCAAAACGTGCCGATGCATGCGAACCGTGAAGCGAAAGCGAATGCTGGTGTGGTACGCTATGCAGCAGCTGGAACGACCCCTATGGCTTCGATGGCCAATCCGGTCGCGGACCCAATGGCAAAAAACCAGCTGCCCCTACCAACGGCCTCGACGACGATAGAAAGACGACGGGTGGCACTGGGCAACAAGCACGGATCAACGAGAAACTGGCGAACCGGATATCCGCGCTCGAGGAGATCGACAACCACCTGCTCCAACAAATCAACGTCGCGATGGAGGCTTTTTGCAACACAAGCTTGAGTGAAGCAGTGCTCATCGAGAGAAATTCAAAACTCTCAAGCAAACCCAAAATTCGTCCGATTCCACCAAAACCATTCGATTATGCAAACTCAAAAGGACCGACGGTTCAAATGTGGCTGACAATTTTGGAGGTGTAATTCACCACTGCTTGGGTCAATGACAACCGAAAGAAATTTGACCTCTCGGCCGCGCTTTTGCAAGGCACGGCGCTAAGTTGGTGGTCCAATCCAAAGACCATCCAATGGCAATAGGAGACCAGCAGAGCATCATCAACGGTCAACGGCGCCAATCTCATATCGCCTATCGTGGGCATTCTATCCTTAGAGCAGATCAACCCACAGTGGAAGGATGCGCTGATGCCACCAACAGAATGGAATGAATTTTTGCGTGATGCTCGCACGTTTTGGATGACTAAACAAGAAAGTCCGACACACGGTACAAGCTCCAACGTCTACGTCAGCAGTCTAGTATGGCGGAGTACACACGGAGATTCTGCAAGATCATCATCAGAGCAAAAATTGCCCCAGATGAACTCTGTTTTGATTACAACAGCCTCAAGCGAGATATCCGGCAAGCAATCGCTACTTTTGGCATCCAAAATGGCTTACCGCGGATGATTGCAGCAGCAGAAAGGATCGACAGCAACGACCACAACGCTCGGATCCAATAATCCTATGGATGGCGACCTCCTAACCACAGTTATCGTGGAAACCAGTCGGCGGACTCTTCGACTCCGATGGAAGTGGACACCATCGACTCGAGAGATACGCGAACCTGCTACAACTGTGGAAAATTCGGGCTCAGTGCTTGCAACTATCGGAGCAAGCAACATGCCAATAAGGAGGAGAAGTCGCAAAACAATGAGTCAAGAAACAAAAAAGGGCAGAGTAAAAGGCGTAACTCTTGTTCGAGAGAAGCAATCTGCACCGAATAATCGCCCATCTCAACGGCCTACATTGCCAATCTGAACGGCCTACACCAAGTAATCGCAAAGTTCGACGAGGGTTACGAGAAACACCAACCGGCGATACTGTTAAAATTTCAGCCTCAAAGATGCAAAAGTCGCACAACAGTACCGGCACTATTGTATGGGTTAGCTTCAAACAGCTTTGTAAGCAACGACATGGTTCACAAGCTGGGTTTTGCAAACCAAACCAGGAGTGTTAGAAGGAAAAACCGTTGACGGGAGACTATAGATACGGAGACTCCAAGAACCAGTACGACTACTAGTAGGAGATCTACTGGATGTTACGGTTTGGAGGTCTTGTCCAATGAGCGATCACAAAATCATCCTTGGACAAGATTTCCTATACAAGCACAATCCGCAGGTCGACTGGAATAGCGAGGACATCTACGTGGAGATTGACGGTGCGAAAGGAAAACTTTCGTGTGCCCGACGGAAGCCAACAACGGAAGCAACACAAGTGGAAGCAGAAGAGGAAGCCGCACAAGTTGAAATGCGACCACTTGTATAGCCGATATCTCTTAACATGGCCAAGCATTGTGTATGATGAGGAGCTCGTGCATGGCTCATACATCTTGAGCCAATGGAAGAAGTGGTAGTGGCAGTATCTGAATCATCATCGGCCCCTTCAGCCTCATCGGCATCAATGAAGTTCGCGATGGTACCCAAAGAGTTCGAACCACTCATCTAGGAGTTTGCAAAAGTCTTCCCCCACAAACTCCCAAGAACTTTGCACCTGAACGAGACATCGACCATCGCATCAAACTGATGCCGGGCAGCAGACTTACAGTTTGAGAGGCTTATCGGATGAGCGACTAGGAGTTGAACGAGCTGGAAAAACAACTTGATGAGATGCTTGGTCAGGGGTTCATCCGCCCATCCACGTCACAATACGCCATACCAGTACTATTTGTAGAAAAGACAATAGATGAGATGCGGATGTGCGTGGATTGTCCGGCTTTGAACGACGCTACCATCAAGAACCACTACCCTCTTCCCCGACCCGAGAAATGTTTGGACCAACTCCGAGGCGCCCGAGTTTTTAGCAAAATTGACTTACGCAGTGGATATCACCAAATACGCATGGCAAATGCCGACATTGAGAAGACGGCGTTCGGAACCCGCTACGGGCACTTTGAGTTCACGTTCATGCCGTTCAGACTTACAAATGCCTTGGCGACACTTATGGCTGCAATGAACAACATTTTCTGACCATACCTCGACAATGTTGTTGTGGTGTACCTTGACAACATTTTGGTGTACAGGCGCACCCCGGAGGAGCACGATGGACATCATCAAAAAATTCATCAAAGTTTTGGAAGGAGAGAAATCTTTGGGAAAACTCTCGAAATCTGACTTCAGTCATCATTCGATCAAGTTTTTGGGCCACATCATCAATGGCGGGCGGGTCACCATGGACCTGAAAAGGGTGGCAACAGTCGTTGATTGGCCGATGCCGATGGACATTCAAGAAATTCAGGTTTTTCTTGCATTCTGTAATTACTACCGGCGGTTCGTACGGGATTATGCCTGAGTGTCAGCGCCTCTTTTTGACCTCACTCAAAAAGAGAACGAGTGGTAGTGGGGAGACAGCAAACAAGAAGTGTTCGCCGCTTTGTGGAATACTCTAACCTCGGCGCCAGCCCTATGATTAGCTTATCCAACTTTCCACTACGTCATGGCCACGGATGCATCAGACCAAGCCATTGGCGCAGTCCTTTTGCAAGACCATGAGAGCGGTGAACAACCGATCGCGTACGTATTTTGAAAACTACGAGGTAGTTCGATCGGTATTTCCTTCTCAGGTACGTAGTACATTAAAAGGAAATGATGGGGGTAGAGCACGCGTTGAAGATGTGGCGATGCTATCTAGTGTGTCGCCGATGCATCATGCGCACAGACCACCACACGTTAAAACATTTGAAGACGCAGCAGAGCCTTAGTCGTCGTCAAACCCGATGGATGGAGTTCCTTGAATCCGGGTTCGAATACGATATCGAGTACCGGCCAGGCAAAATCAATCTGGCGGACGCACTCAGCCGACACCAGATTTAGTGACAGGTATGGCAACACTACAGCTACAGCAAGACCCGTACCTTGAGCAATTGTTTGCACAAGGCTACGACCAACACGGGGGATATTATGAAGCAAAATTCTGGTTCGACGTATCCTACTGGTGACAACGCATCACTTGCCAAGTGGTCGTTCCCCCGAACGATGAACTTCGCTGTATGTTGTTCAAAGAGTCCCATGAAAACGGACCAGGTGGACACTCTGGAGAGGACAAGACGCTGAAGAAGCTGGCAAAAAACGATTGGTGGGACAAGATGCAGTCCGACATGATCAACTTCTCCAAAACTTGCGACACATGTCAGCGACAAAAATTCCGTCGCACGAGGGCACCCGGACTTTTGCAACCATTCCCTGTTCTGATGAAACCATGGGCGGACATCTCCATGGACTTCGTCACAGGATTACTCGTCACACCCGAGTGATATGACGCAATCCCTGTGGTCATTGACAGGTTTTCCAAAATGTCCCACTTGATTCCGACAACGACCACCGTCACCGCCGAGGGAACATCGCGACTGTTTCTGAACAACATGGTGCAGCTACATGGCGTACCAAGAACCATAACGAGCAACAGAGACAGTCGATTCACGAGCCGTTTTTGGTACAAACTGATGACTTGTTTAGGCAGCGAAATTCAACTTTCAATGGCGTCTCATCCTCAAACCGACAGTCAAACCGAGCAGACAAATCAGACGCTCAAACAGCTTCACCCAACACTATGCCATCCTCACGGGACGGATTGGGCACAAAAATAGCCAACGGCCAAAATCACACATATTTTGACAGTTTTCACTGGAACGGGCTAAAAATCCATTTGAAGTGGTGTATGGCAAACTTTCGGCAAACCAACTCTACTACAAAGTCGAAGCAGTATTCGTGCAGTCGACATTCAACGTCGAGACCTCACCGCCATCTCGGAAGAAACACGACACACACCCCCAAAGACACAAGTAACGATGAAGCGAGCAGCTGAACTACATTGTAGCAATGACATATTTGCCACTAGCGACAGAGTCCTCTTTAGCTCTGCCAACATCAAACTCCGAGGATCCGACTATTCGAAGCTCAAACCCCGATGGTTGGGCTTCTTTGAGATCGAGCACATGCAAACCCCTATGATTGCGCAAATCCAACTCCCCGAAACTATGCAAGTTCATCTGATATTCCATGTCAGCAGACTCAAGCAATACCGCGACCCCAAAGAGAACTTCCCTGGCAGGGATGTCCCTCCTCTGCCTCCCATTCAAGTGGACAAGGACACAGAGTACGTCATCGAGGAAATCCTCGGAAATCGACGACAAGGCAAGACGTTACAATATCTCGTCAAGTGGCACAGCTCCAACAACGCGCATAACAGCTGGGAACCTTACGACAACCTCTGAGACGTTGATCATCTCATCGACAGCTACTACCGCTGTCACTGTGCCACATCTGTACGCGCGCCAAGTCGTCGCGGCTAAAAAACGGGAGGGGGGGAGTGTTACGTACCAAACGTACACGAGTCCCTAATGTTTCTGAGTGGGAATTTCTGTTGTTACATAAACAGCCCATCTTGTCGTGAGAACCGCGCTATTCACTCCGACGGTCGAGGGCAAACTGGCCAACTGCTCCGCCCTCTGTGGATACTCCTGAACCTTCTGACAACTTTGACCACTCTCGCAAACCTACAAACAGAAGTATCATGACCTTTTGGTTGACTTCTTGACACATGGAGATGAATTTGGTCAGAAGATGCGTGGAAGCTTCCTAGCGACACAGCCATTGACTAGGCATCAGTGCCTAGTCAGACAGTGACGACAGTCACAAGTCGTACACACAATAGCAAGGGTCTGGCTAGGAGACACAAGGCAAAGTGTCATAATGCTTCAATAGCATTTGTAGAGAGATTTAACAAATGACAGGTCCATAGCATAAGTACCTGGCATGGCATACAGCCGGTGTGACACGTAGCAGCAAAAGATCTTTTCTAAAACCGGCCCAAAACCACTGTTTCGGCGGTAACTCGTCGCAGACATGTCAGAACGCTACGCCGTTTGAACCAAGATGTGAAAAATCACAAGAAAAATACTACGACTGGTTGCATGCATGCATCCAGCATCAAACGGTGGACCACACCAAGGAGGTCGTAGACACGCTCCCCCAGAGTATACACGTATCAGGCCAGATGCAGCAGTAGTGTCCGACGTGTGCGGTCTCGCACGATCTCCATGCCAAGAAACACCACTGTAGGACCAAGGTCCTTATTCCTATAGGCAATCTGGAGGACAACCTTGGCCTCCTTCATTGCCTCCATGGAAGGAGACACGATCAGAAGGTCGTCAACATAGACCAGTATGGCGGTGAGCCGCTCATGTGTTGTCGGATAAAGAGAGAGGGATCTGCCTCGCTCTGTACATATCACGCATGAGTCAAGGTGCCAGTGATTTCCTAGTTCCAACACCGAGGAGACTACTTCAGGCCATACACGGACTTGAGCAAGCACCGGACCTTGTCATCGTCCTCAAAGCCAGGTGGCTGATCCATGTAAAAATCCTCATCTAAAGAGCCATGGAGGAATGCATTTTTCACGTCCATCTCGTGCAGGTCCCACTCATGCTGAGCCACTACACCGCACAGAGCACGAGCTGAAGTCATGCGACCGTCAGGGGCAAAGGTATCAGTGTAATCAAGGCCCTCGGCCTGAGAGTACCCCTTGACAACCAAGCGAGCCTTGTGGCGTTCCAGTGAGCCATCCGACTTCACTTTCTTGCAAAAGACCCATTTGACCTACATAGCCTTCCTTTAAAGTGGGAGGCCGACTAGCTCGTAAACTCCGTGCTCTCGGACGCCACGAAGCTCATCCTCGTAGGCAGCACGCCAAGCGTCAACATCTTGTGATTAGAGTGGTTCCCACGGTGTGCCTGGGTCAGGCGCCATAGAGGGAGAGCTCTGAGTGGCAAGAGCACACGCCTCAGTGCTAGGTCTGACAACCACAAGGTCAACTGCTGCATCACAAGCGATGTGAAACTTGCGAGTGACGAGATTGTGCCCTACGGGACACAGTGGATGTACCTCTGTGTGCTCAATGCGGACCCTCAAGCCTAGGCCCTTTGTGCTGGGATCACCACTCGCGATGCTGCGAGTGGGGCGCCTAGGTACGAGACCCGACACTCACTGGACTTTGGAATCCAATGGTCGAAGACGACCGCCAGGCTCACGTGTGTAACCTAAACTCAAGGGGCACACCTCAGGCTCAGAGACAAGCATGACCACAGCTGGTGAGGGCTGAGGCAAACGAGCAGGTGATACAGTGCGAGGAAATGCATGTGTGGGAGACACGGGACAATGTGTCACAATAGGAGAAGGTGAGGCAGGACCACGCACAGAGGCGAGAGTATAGGCGGACATAGGTTTAGGATCATGGGTACCTGTGGGGTGCGAGGGAAAAGGGGTAGAAGCCGGCTATGTTGGAGAGGTCTCTGGGCCGACACCGATGATCGTTGGGTTATCAAGAGCCGGAGACCAAGAAGTGGAGGGAGCTCGAACGGACACATCAACTGGGTGAGAGGTGCTCACAGGGTCAGACTCCCCCATCCGTCGAGAAACCTCACACGTGGTAACATGTGTGACAGACAGTCACGTGATTGATGTCAGATCACGATAGGTGAGAGACTCAAAGAAGAGCGTGTCGCATGACTCAATGATGCAACGACGAGCAGGATCCTAAAAACGCCAGGCCTTTGACAACATGGAGATGCCTACAAAGATACACAAGCGACCTCGCGGGGAGACCTTCGACCCCTGCTGGTCCTCAATGTACCATAGAGAAGCCATGAACCCCCAGACACGAGCGAGGCGCATGTCATCACGGTGGCCAAACCAGAGCTCGTACGGTGTGACGTGGTCCAGAAGGGGGCCGTGTGGGAGGCGGTTCCAGACCCAAGTCATGTAGGCAAATCCTTCAAAGGCAAAGGACTCCCGGAGACCGCACTCAGACCACATCGCAAAAACTCCATCCTCCATGGTGTAGTTTTAGCGCTCAGAGAAACCATTCTCCTGAGGAGTAGCAGGAGCGGAGACCAAGTGACAAACCCCGTGCTCAATCAAGAAAGTGTCCATCTGGCCAAGAAATTCACCGCTGCAATCCGTCCGGAACAGGAGCAGGACTGGCGCTCAGCCATCACTAGCCAGAGATAATCCGCAAGAGCGGCATCACTCTTCTGGCATAGGCTATACACCCACCGCATCCGGGTGAAGTCATTAGACAGGGTCAGGACGTATCGACTCCGATCAGACAGAGACTGAATAGGGAGAGGACCGAGAAGGTCCAAATGGACTAACTCGAGAGGGCGACGTGCGCGAGAACGAGAGTCAAGGTAGGTGCAACGATGCATCTTACCCTCAGCGCAGAAGAGACAGTCAGTCTTGGGCGGCTTCTCGAAGGAATCCACGTCAAGACCAAGTGCGGGCTGTGTTTGAATGAGCTTTGACATAATGTCGGAGCCCACATGACACAGACGACGATGAGGCAATCACTGGTACTTAGCAGACAAAACGCCAGTGAAAAAAACACGAGCAGGGGAGGCGGGGGAGCAAGGAGGAGGAGAAATCCAAGAGACGCGATAAAGGTCATACACAACAGAGGCACAAAAAACAACGCTACTGGTGTCAATAGTAGTCACCGTTGCGGATTCTGCAATGTGCCCATAGAAAGTCCCATCAGTGTCCAGGCACGTACAGAAAGCAAACTGAGATCGGGCACAAAAAGCACCTCAGAAAGATACAGCGGGCTAGACAGACCATGGAATCACACAACCCCAACACCCTGGACCGGCAAGGATTGACCAGAGTTTGTGCAGACAGAACAAACAGACACAACCGGACTGAGAACAACAAAGCCAATATGCCTCCGCCCTTTGGGCTGGAGCATCCGCGCGACAACCATGTTGGACGTCCCCAACCTCCTATGGTTGCAGTCCATGAATGCCACCCTGCGAGAATTTTGTTCACTTTTCTCGCATTTTGGTGGTGCCCCCTGACATGCGTCCACCCGTGTGAGCTGCCAGCTCGCTGTAATACTCGTTGACCACCCCTATGGACAACCAAGATTCGGGCTCCCATGAGTTATGTGCAGGTCCACACCGGGCCCAATGAACAAGGTATTCCCTAACAATCCGCGACCGGAGTACGCTCTCGGTGCTGGAGTAGGCAAAGAACCTCGTATTGGCCATCGGCAGCAAAGACTACCGGTGATGGCTGAACGGTTCCCGCTGCTGTGTATGGAGCCAACAAGCTCACATAAAACACGTCACGTATCTTCATACTTGGCGGAAGCAACAATCGGTATGCCGCTGGCCAGATACGTGCAACGATGGAAAATGGCCCAATCCACTTCGGTAGAAGTTATCGCGCCCCTAACGACTTTAACCAAAGATTCTTACAGCTTAGCAATACTTTGTCACCGATGTCAAACAAGACCTCACGGCGATTTTTGTCGGCATATGCCTTTTTTCATTGTCGGGCAGCTTGAAGGTGACCCTTTGCCTCCTGTAACAAGGAGTCAATGCGCACGGCAAAGGCTTGAGCAGAAGGAACCTGTCCTCCTATAATCCCACTCTTCACCAATGAAGAGGGCACCACTGGATTCTGACCAATGTTCAACACAAACGGTGTGAATTGTCTAGACACGTTCACCGTGTTATTCATCGCAAACTCTACCGGTGCTATGAATTCGTCCCAGTCATTCATGGGAGGGTCCACGTGCATACGAAGCATTTGCTCCACAGTGCGGTTCATGTGCTCTATTTGTCCGTTAGTTTGAGGGTAAAATGCTGTTGACATCTGCGACTCACTGCCAAAGTACTCGTGCATCTTTTGCCAGGACTTAATAGAAAATCTTTGATCTCGATCGGAGATTATGCGCAGCGGCAAGCCGTGGTACTTTATGACACCCTCAAAGAAGAGAAGAGCGGTCACCTCTGCATTCACGTCACTGGTTGTAGGAATGAAGTGTGTCATCTTTGTCAGAAGATCCACAACCACTACTATTGCATTGTGACCACGGGCGGTGTTCGGAAGACCAATAATGAAGTCCATGCTCACGCACACCCATGGAGTCCCAGGAATAGGAAGCTGTTGGGGGAGTCCAGCAGGCTTCTCATTACTAGACTTATTCCGAAGACATGGGTTGCATGTCATGCAATACTTACGAAAACTGGCACTCCATCCTGGCCACCAATAGTGGTCCGATAGTGCCTTTCCGGTCTTCCGAGGTCCCACTTGACCTGCGACTGGCAGGTCATGGAACTGGGAGATAATCTTTCCTCGAAGGTCTCTCGAGTTTGGCACAACAACTTGTTCTCCATGCCAAAATATTCCTGCGGCCTCCATCAATCCGTACTTGTCCAAGCTTTGAGAATCTTGAAACCAATAATCCACACAGTATCCCAACCCGATCATGTTTACAAAACCGTTGTAATGGATAATCTCTCGTGGTGGTTGTCGTAGACGTTCAGGGAGGTCTGGTGTTGGTATTGTTGCTGTTGCAATGGCCAAAAAACACCCACCAACCTCGGTGGTTGCTTTGATTTCCATAGGTTGTTGGCTTAGTGGATCGGCCATATTGATGCGTCCTGGCCGATATTCCCATGTGAACAAGAATCGGCTCAAGTATTCTCTCCAACTCGCCTGCCATCTTGACAGTTTCGATTGCGCTTGGAAGAACACCAAAGGGTTATGGTCGGTCACGACCGTCACACCCCTTTCAGCACCCTCGAGGTAGTAACGCCACATCTTGAAAGCGTGTACTAGTGCAAGGAGCTCTTCATCCCTAGTCATATACTGCAATTTTGCGGGGATGAGCTTACAGCTCTCATATGCAACTGGTGACCGTTTTGCATGAGGAAGGCTCCGATTCCTACTACCAACGCATCACATCAAACCTCCCACAGTTGCGATGGGTCTAGAAGAGCTAGGATGGGTGCTGTTGATAGAAGCTCTTTGACTTTGAGAAAAGCATTCTCACAATTGGATGTCCATTACCACTGCACGTCTTTTTGCGTGAGCGTGGTTAGCAGTGCTACCACGGTTGAATACCCTTGCATAAACCATCGAAAGTAGTTAGCAAGGCTGAGGAAAGACCGAATCTGCCCAACATTTTTCGGGCGTGGCTAGTCTACAATGGCTTGGATCTTTCGTGGGTTGACACGAATGCCGTCCTTGCCGACAATGTATCCAAGGTATTCGAGCTCATCTCGTGCAAGCTTGCACTTGCTCACTTTTACGTAGAACTTCTTTTCTTGAAGGATTGCAAGGACTTCGTGCAGATATTCTATGTTCTCTTCTATTGATTTGGAGAAAACGAGCATGTCATCCACATAAACCAAGATAAACTGACCGAGTTGCTTGGTGAATGTTTCATTCATTTCTCTTTGGAAGGTTACCGGGGCATTTGTAAACCCGAAGCAAAGTAATCGAAGCTGATAGTGTCCCGTGTGCGTTTGAAATGCGGTTTTGGGCACATCATCTTCCGTGATGCGGATTTGATGGTACCCTTGAGACAAATCCAAGGACAAAAATACTTTTGCCACTTGGAGTTGGTCAAAAAGGTCTTCACCGTCAGCTTGTTCAACGCCCGGTAATCCATGCACATGCGTAAACCACCGTATTTTTTGTTCACAAAAAGAATCGGCGCACCGTATGGCTAGCTACTTGGCTGGATCCATCCTTTTGCAAGGTACTCTTTGATTTGGTGTTTGACCTCTTGCCTTTCTGTTGGACAAAGATGATACATGGGTCTGAACGGAGGGTTTGCCTCCATTTGCAGTGGAATCGTGTGGCCCATGTGTCTTTCTGGTGGAAGCCCAGCCGGTGGGTCTTGGAATACATCCAAGAATTCGGCCAATAGGGATTTGATCCCTTGTGGCATGTCTTCTTTCACGTCGTCCTCCACTTTCTACAGCTCAGCTAAGAAACATTGACAACCTTGTCCAATACGTCTCTTGACCTGCATTGTGGACAAGCTGGCATGGACTTTGAGTTGGGTCGGCGATAATTCCGTCCTCGGAATCAACGTAAAGAGATGTTGTCCTTCCCGGAGGATCAAACGCTTTAAATCAAAGCACATTAGAGCCTTGTTTTCATGGACCTAGGGATCGCCTAGAACCACGTCGAACAGGTCGAGAAGGTTGAGTACCTTCAACGTGACACTCTGTGTGTACCCTTGAATACAAATTTTTGCTTTACAAGTACCGATCACGAGTACCGTACGGTAGTCACCGACAACAACTGCGCCATTCGATGGCTCCTACTTCCGGCCGACCTGTCGGGCAAAAGCTAAGGCTGATAAAGGAGTCATCTCCTCCAGCATCAGCAAGAACGTTCACGAGAGAACCAGCTAGGTGTCCTTTGAACTGCATCCTCATGTTACCTGCACTCTTTCGAGTAAACAGGCTCGACGATGACAAGCTGAGTTTGTGATAAACACGGAATCTAGACGGTGGACGCTGCATAAGGGTGCACACCGGGTCGGATTTGCGAATCTGAGGATGGATCCGGATCTGCGATTCCGAATCCGTTCCTGGACCCGGATTCGCAAATCCGGGTCTGGATTCGCGAATCCTCGTGGATTTGCGAATCCTCTCACGGTTCCATGTGCTCAGCACAACACGTGAAAATACAAAACGAAGTCAGCCAGATCGACTCCCTGTCGTAGCAGATTTTTTTTTGCCGTTGCTGGCAGGGCACCGACAGATGCCTTGCGACTGTTCAAATGCACTGATTCGTGCGTTTGAACTGACGAGGAGGTTCAGGCTCGGTTACAAGCCTGGCGAGGTTTGCTGGTCACAGATTGCTTCGGCAGTCCTAGAATGACGAGCCTCTCAAGGCTCGACGCCGAGGCTGGCTTCGAGCCTCAGGGTGCTTGCCGAAACACCCGTGGCTACCAGCTCCAGCATTCACGGCGAGCCACTTCCAGCCACTGGCTGGAAGTTGCATGCGCCGCAAAGCCCGTGGGCTAGCTCGGCGAGGAGTCGACCTGGACTCCTTGGTATTTCATATTACCATCCGCCCCCCTCCCCCCCGCCCCCCACCTCCCCTATTCCCTCCCCCCACCCCCAAGGACTTGGACCCGGGATTTGCGAATCTTGAACGAATCATTTTCTACAGATTCAGATTCGTGAATCCGGATCTTGGACCCGAATTTGCGAATCCGACCCGCAAACCCAGGATTTGGTGTGCACCCTTAACGCTGCAGCTCCCATGATTTACCTACTCTAGTGCACATCTTGTGGGCACGCGTGAATTCGGCTAGCACCTTCCAGTCTTTAAATTTTGCTGGGTCAAAAATATCGACTAAAGGTACCGCAAACGTGATTGAACTCATCGCTTTGAGGGCGTTTGGTTCAATCACTATGTTACACAATTCTCGCACAGTGGCTGGTGTCGCCATCACTAAGTAGGTTTAGTCATGCATCTCATCTGGTCATGCAAGATTTAGTGAGAAATGTCAATCAACAAATGCAGGATGAGGTTCAATGAGAGAAGAGAAAACAACGGAGAAATTTGAACTCATCAAAAACTGAAATTGTTTAACATCCTTGTCTGAAAACCTGAACCTACACTTGTGATCCATTTTTACCCTTGAGTGGTCCCCACTAGCGTCACTCAGGGATGAGGAAAACCTGCCCCACGGTCTTGTTCGTTACCACAACGGGGCCCATTGCCGCGACAGCAACCCTGTCCACGGCCCTGTCCGCGGCCTCCTATTGCACCCTCCCCACGAGATGATGCTGCTACGGCTAACGCCGCGACCTCTTGTCCACCACCAGCAGCCTCAGGACATCGAGCCCTGAAGTGTCCGGGCTGAATGTCGTCGTGGCAGAGTCCCTCACAGGAGGCCGTGTTACAATGCTTGCGTACCACATGTAGCTCGTCATTATCACGGCCACGCTTGTGGTTGGGGGGATTGCTCCCACCAGTCTTCTTGGCTGAGGGGTTTGACGGCTGCTTGCCCTTGATCCCGCCCCGCTGCCCGGTTGTCCCTCCAGCCCCTAAAGCATCCATGTGTACATCGCGACCTTGCTGTGCACGCACGTTTGGCCGTGCATCTGAGTAGTGCTTCGGGTTCACCGAAAACACTTCGCTCATGTAGTCTCGCACCGCATTCCAGCTTATCGAAGCTCTGCCCGTTACGGTCGTGGTGGTCTTGTCCTTCAGCTTCTCGGTGGCAAGACCATCGCGCAAGTACTCCAAGAGAAAGCACTCTACGTACTTGAAGGTCTGGATACTGTCGCTCTCGGTGAAGCTTTCGGTTTCCTCCACGAGCGTAGTAAACTCGCTCAAGTAGGCCTCAAGCGTGTTACCCAGCTGCCTGAAGTCCTTGATCTTGTGGAAGGCGAGTTGCACCTCCTCGCGCTAGGTACACTTCTTACGCATGATTGCATAGAAGGCTTCTCATAGCATGGGCTACCCCTCAAGGTGAGGCCTTTGCGCACTCCACTCCTTGAACACGTACTTGAAGAGCTTGTCTTCAAGTCACGTTGTGGCAAGGTTGCCCAACTGACTGAGTGGAGCCTTGTGGACGCATAAGACGTGCTCCATGCGTTTCAGCCAATCGGTCGGCTTCATGCCCTTCCCGAAGATCTCCACACTGTGGAGAAAGGACGTGTTAATGACCAACTTCGAATTCGTTGAGGTAGGTAAGTCGTCGATGCAACCGACAGTAGCATCTGCAACTGCGGCGTGCTGTGCTTGTTACTTCATTCGCACCAGGGTCACGCTCTACAACGCATTGTCGAGGTCGTTGCATCGGCGGCTTGCGTCATGGGTGGTCAGGCGCTGTAGCTGGAAATCACGGTCGAGGTCCGTGATGCTCTGCCTAACTTGGACCAGCAGGTTGGCAAAAGCGAACTTGAGCTGTGATGTCATCAGAGCATCGGCGATAGCCTCCAGCAAACTCCGCAAGCCTACGACGGTCATCGCCAATTGCCTTCGTGCCAACGTCGTCCAGCTCGTTCTCGCTGGAAATTCCCGCATGGCTGCTTTCGACACCCTTGCTGCTCTCGGCAATCTTGCTGCCGTCAGCAGCTTCAAGCGATGCGGTGAGTGCCTCACCCTTCTTGACCAATCGGCTTGAGTCGCCGCACGACGATGGTGATGATCGCGATCCTCATCGCCTTTGCCATCGTCGGTGCCGTGCTCTTTGTCGTGGTCCCCCTCTAGGAGATCCTCCTCCATCGCGTCGTCCGTCGCATGGCGGTCGTCCATGTGCACGTCGACGTGCTCGTCGAGCACTTTTCTGGCCTCTGTACGCTTCTCGGTGTTGCTGAGGTCGGCGTCGGTTGCCTTAGGCGGTATAGTTGCCTTTAGGTTGGCAACCGTGCTTGTAGCGGCGGCTCCCAATATTTGGAGTCCGCCAAGGGCGTGTGGTGAAGCCATCACCACCTTGCCCTTGTCGGTCTTGGATGGTCCGGCACTTGCCATCTCTTTTCCCGTACAACTAGCATGTGAAGATCGTTGTGAGGATCACCCCACAACTTTGAGGAGGAATCGCCTCCTAAAATCTTGCTCTCACGATCGGTGAGACAATTATAACTTTAATTTCTATTTTCCTAGGACACCACGTCAGCACAAGGGTGTGGATTTTGAAACTAGCGTTCCTAAGCTGAGACTCATGGCAATTGGTAGCAACTAGAATCTAGGAAAACATGATATTTCACTATAAGGAAATGACAAAAAATGTGAGTACCGTTCACAAAGCTAGGGTAAAGAGTAGGAGGAGAACTACAACAATTCTTAGCAAATGTTTTACTCCCTCTTCTAACTTCTTGTCCTACTCCTGTCTTCTTGTCTTCCTTGGCCTCCTTTTGATTCTTCTTCGCGCGTCTTGCGCCCCTTGGCGGAGTCCTCCTTAAGCCGGCGGCATTGGGAAAGCCGTTGAAAGTCCTCAAGGTGTCCACCTCCAAATTTTTAGTGTGTTCTGGGGCCGTGAGAGCCCCTGGCCTTGGGAAGAAACGATGTCCCAATTTTTGGTTAAAGGAGGGAGGGGGGGGGCTTGGAAATGGAGGCAAATTGGTGGTTTTGGGGGTGGGCACTCCCCACCCCGTCCCAAAAAAGTCCACCTAGCTCCCTGGAGTGAAGAAGAAGCTCCACGTTGGGAGGCTGAAGTTAAGAGGCTGAGTTGAGAGGCTGAAGTAGAGCTCTTCAAGAGATTTCAAAGGCACTTTTTGGTGCTTGAAACAGATTAGTATGGACACCATATGCTCCTTTGGCGTTTTTGCAACTGGTTGCAGTTGCCGGCGGCGTTTTACATATGGCGCAGCCGCCGTTTCCGTCGAACCCTTAGTCGTAGGGATCGTCTAGCTATGAGAACCACTGGAACGGGTCGAATCTCCAGCTCCTGATCTAAAGTCATTGTCGGAGTTTGTAGAATGGCATTCTCAGTTCGCGTCAAGAGTTTACCCCTTTTGCAGGACTGAGGGGCAATCGTCATCAATGACCCAGAGGAGGAATACTTGAATCTTTTGAGTCTCCGGCGACCCATATCCGTTTCTAATCTTACCCTTGGTTTTGGGACCCAAACCGGGGGTCTTTACCTCAAACTCGTGCATTCGCACGAGTTTTTCGGTCTTCAAACTCAAAGTTCGTCCTAAACGAACTCCAGTTTTGTTTTATACACGTCGGCGCGAAATCGTCCCGTGCGTGCCACGATCGGCGATTTCGCGCCGACTCCTCTTGTGCGCTCCCTCGTTCATCACTCTATCGCTTGTCCTCGCTTGCTCACTTGGAAGGAGGGCTAGGGGGGGAACGAGGGCACGAGGCCATGAGGCCACGAGGCCATTGCCCTAGAGGCCCTCGTGGCCTCTCAGCCGCCGATCGGGCTAAGGCCACGATCGGTAGCTGGCGGCTGGCCGGCTGGTGGCCGGCTGGTCGCTTGACCGGCCGCCGGCCGTCTAGCCGGCCGGCAGCGAGCTAGCCGGCGACCAGCAAAGTGCTAGCCGCCGGCCAGCCCTCGCTGAAGCGACGGGTGGTGCGTAGCCAACCTTACTTCAGCGAGGAGGGAGGGCCGAAACGGCCCTCCTGAACAATAAGGATCTCCCAGCACTTGAAACCATCCTCGCTGACATGCCGTGGGGATAGGGTGTCAAAATCCTTGGGTAGCCGCTCCGTAGGGAGCAACCGCAGGTTGAGAAGGACGAGGGATGGGGAAGACATCGGGAAGAGGAAAGTCGTTGGGGTGGAGATCAGGTGAGGATCGAATCTCGGTAAGAAAGGAACAAGACATGTGTGGGGACCGAGAGCTCGTCTAGAGCTAGCGGAGACGCTCCTGAAGCACACGAATCTCAGTCTCATGAGAGCCACCCTCCATGCCTAGCATGTCTGGTGCCTCATCCCAAGGATCTAGAGATGGCGGGTTGCTTCGTGCTCCTGACACTGGAGCTGGTGCTTACTACTGTGCGGAGAATGCGACACTGACCGCACCCTCAGAGGTCTGCCGTGGGGTCGTGGTTTGATCACGAAGAAGCTCAATGAGCATACGTGTGGCGTCATTCTGCTGCTGCTGTTGACGACGCATCTCGTCTTGCTGGCTCTACAGGTCCTCAATAGCCTACGAGTTTGGGCTCATGACCCCTGACGAGGAAGGAGAGGGATCTAGGGGTCTTTTGCCCGTATCACCGGCCGGAGCCATGTCAGCGATCAGTATGAACCGGGATGTCAAACTGGTCGGATGGAAAATATGTCAGCGTTTCTCAACGAGTTGAAACGCTGGCAACTTTTGAGTTTTCGAACCAAAACTTTGACCAAGTGCTGACGTCAACAAGGGTTTGCTGATGTCAGCTCAGATCTGATGACGTCAGCAAGAAAAATGCTGTCGGGATGGCCCTCCTTTTTTCCGACAACCCTCGTGGTTGTTGCCTTGCTGCGCGGAGGGCAACTGCTCCGCAACAGCTGTGCAGAAGCTGCACGGAGGCTCGACGGTAGCTTCTGCTCAGTTGTTGCTGTTGTTGCGTCGGCACCTGCAACAGCAGTCGCGCGGCTGCATGCATAGTTGTGGCAGCAGCTACGCGCTACTGCTGATGCTGCTTTGCACTACGGTTGCTGCACGCTGTTGTATCCACGCGTTGCTGCTGCGCTGCTCCTCTGTTACTCTGGTGCTGTTGCTGCTAATGTATGCTACTGCTCTGGCTCCTCAATGATGCTGCTCCTGCTCGCCGCTGCTGCCGCCACCGCCGCTGCGCAGCGCTGCTGCACGCTGCTCATGCTGCTGCCGCTACTTCGCGCTACTGCTGCCGCGCGCTATTGCTCCTATTGCCCGCAGATGCCTCCTATGGCAGCGGCTTGCTGTAGCCGCTGCTAGTGCCAATGTCAGCAGCTGCTAGCTACTATCGCCTGCTACAGCTATCGCTTGATGCTGCTCGTGACCGCTGCTGATGCACTCTCATGTGCTGAAGGTGGGTGATGTCGACAGCAGTCGGCTATCGTCAACACGTCCCCGTGATCGGCTGCAGCAGTGACGCTCGCTCACTACTGTTGCGTCTCTACTGTGCAACTCAGCGAGAAATGTCTCACCGCTTTGATACCATGAAAAGATGTGTGGAAGCTTCCTAGCGACCCAAGCACTTACTAGGCGTTAGTGCCTGGTGAGATAGTGACGACAGTCACAAGTCGTGCACACAACGGCAAGGGTCTGGCTAGGAGACACAAGGCAAAGTGTCAACATGCTTCGATAGCATTCGCAGAGAGAGTTGTCAAATGACAGGTCAATGGCATAAGTACCTGCTATTGTGTTTTGTGTCGTTCCTGTACAGTTTACAATGACCACTCGGCCGTGTCCATACTCGTGCAGATCCATGAGGCAGGCGGCCCTAGTGACACCGGCGTGACGACAGGCGGCGGACTACCTGCTTGGAGCTGACCGACCACTGTTCCAGAGCCCCAGATGCCACCCGGACTCTTTGCTGTGTCTTCTACGTCTTGCAGGCGCCTCTCTGCGGACTGGCCATGAGGCCTATTTGCATGTTTTTGCATTGTATGCTCACTGTCAGTCCATGGATGCATGCATGTGACCAGTCGTAGCGTTCGCCTTTTGATCCTGCACGTCTAGGTTCAGACGGCGTAGCATTCTGACATGTGTGCGCAGAGTTACGGCCAAAACAATGGTTTTGGGCCAGTTTTAGGACAGCTCTTGGACTGCCGCGTGCGACACCCGCCGTGCGCCGCGGCAGGTATTTATGCCTTGGACCTGTCATTTGTCATTTCTCTCTGCATATGCTATATTGAAGCATTCTGACACTGTGCCTTGTGTCTCCTAGCCAAACCCTTGCCGTNCGTTCGCCTTTTGATCCTGCACGTCTAGGTTCAGACGGCGTAGCATTCTGACATGTGTGCGCAGAGTTACGGCCAAAACAATGGTTTTGGGCCAGTTTTAGGACAGCTCTTGGACTGCCGCGTGCGACACCCGCCGTGCGCCGCGGCAGGTATTTATGCCTTGGACCTGTCATTTGTCATTTCTCTCTGCATATGCTATATTGAAGCATTCTGACACTGTGCCTTGTGTCTCCTAGCCAAACTCTTGCCATTGTGTGTACGACCTGTGACTGTCGTCATCGTCTGACGAGGCACTGACACCCGGTCAGCGGCTGTGTTGCTAGGAAGCTTCTACGCACTTTCTTATGGTATCAGAGCAGTGAGACAGTTCTCACTGAGCTGCGCAGCAGAGACGCAGCAGAGCCGCAGTAGTGAGAGTCACCGCTGCAGCAGAGTTTCTGGTATCTGCTGGAGACGGCCGGTCACCGTCGACGTCCTCCACCCACCACATGAGATCGCAGCTGCAGAGGCAGCAGTAGCGGCGTGTACCGCCACACAGAGGTGTGTGGTGGCTGCGGTGCGTGCAGCCGCCCTCTCACAGCTGTAGCAGTAGAGTAGCAACAGCAGAGGCGGCGACAGCAGCAGCGCAGCAGCAGCGTAGGAGCAGCGGCCGCAGCAATAGCGTAGCAGCAGCGGCCGCAGCATCAGCGTGGTGGCAGCGGCGGCAGCAGCAGCGCAGCAGCAGCGTCGGTAGTAGCAGCGCAGCAGCGGCAGCGGCACAGCAGCAGCAGCGGCAGTCGCGGCGGAAGCAGCAACGCAGTAGTGGCAGCAACAGCATCGCGCGGTGGCGGCAGCCAGGAGCACCGCGCGGCGGCGATAGCCAGTAGTAGCTGTAGCGCGCAGCGGCAGCAGCAGCAGCGCAGCCGCTGCTGCCACCGCTGCACACGCAGCTACGCAGCTTCTGCTGCAGCTGACAGCACAGCTGCAGCAGCAGCTGGGCGGAAGCTCCTGCGCAGCTTCCGTGGAACCGCCGCGCGCCACCGCGAAGCAGCACCACACGCGCACAGAACCGCGACAAAAAAGAAGAGGAGGGGACGAGCTGACATCAGCATTGTTGATTGCTGACGTCATCAGGTCAAGCTAACGTCAGCAACCACTTGCTGACGTCAGCATTACACTTAGCCAAAATTTCACCCGGGAAGTCAAAAGTTGCCAGCGTTTCAACTTTCCGAGAAACGCAGATGGTTTTGAAATCTGGCAAACTTGACCTGTCGTCCCATAGTGAGCGGCGACATGAGTTCGCCCGACGACAAGGACAAGGGACCAGGTGATCCCTCCTCCTCTTCTTCAGGGGTACTGAGCCCTCGCTCGCAAGGCCATTGCAGACATGCGCAGCNCTTGCTGACGTCAGCATTACACTTAGCCAAAATTTCACCCGGGAAGTCAAAAGTTGCCAGCGTTTCAACTTTCCGAGAAACGCAGATGGTTTTGAAATCTGGCAAACTTGACCTGTCGTCCCATAGTGAGCGGCGACATGAGTTCGCCCGACGACAAGGACAAGGGACCAGGTGATCCCTCCTCCTCTTCTTCAGGGGTACTGAGCCCTCGCTCGCAAGGCCATTGCAGACATGCGCAGCCAGCAGGAGTAGATGCTTCGTCTGCAGCGAGAGCAGACTGACGCGATCCGCACGCTGACTGAGCTCCTGCGTGGTCAGTCCACGGCTCCTTCCAGGATTTCTAAGGGAGCTGCCGGCATTGCGGCCTCCACCCAGCACTCGGCCCAGGTGCCCGTGACAGGTGCTCCGCCTGCTTCACCTCCTAGTGTGGTTTCTCCACCACCTGTAGACCTCCTTGACGACGAGCCATTCATGCCAGGCTTCGAGGATGACTCCCAGGAGCGGGAGATTTGTCTTCTTCAGGAGCGCCTCCGTCAGCTGCAGACGGGTATCCGACCTCCACCCGTGTCCCCGATACGACCGTCACCTGAATTCCCCGGTGATCACCCCTTTCCAGGAGCTTTCCCCGTCTCTCGCCCTTCTCAGCCTGCGGTTGCTCTCCCCACGGAGCGGCAGCCAAAGGACTTTGAGGCACCACCTCCACGGTACATCAGCGAGGATGGATTTGACTGTTGGGAGATCCTGTTTCAAGTGTGGGCCACTTCCGAGGGAGTGTGGCCCTACTACCACAGCCCATACCAGTCTACAGATCCAGCACAGGTGCTGACAGCAACCCGGGCCATGCGAGGACTTCTCCACGCCATGCCACGCGAGACTGTCGTTGAGTTCCGCCCCTTCCTCGGCGAGGCTGGCACAGGCACCGGAGCTGATCCTCGTGGAGGCTCGGATCTGGCGTTGTCCCTACTCGCCGCAGAGACGCACGCCACGCGTGCGTCACACATTCGTGCGTTCCACTCGCTCCGTCACGGACCAGCGGAGCCTGCGGCGGATTACTGGCGATGCGCCATGCGTATCTACACGCGTCTGGGGACCTCAGGGGGCACACAACTGTGGGCACTTCGGACGATCATGCTCGGAGTTCGCCTGGAGTATACCGACATATTCACACGGTACAGCGAAGTTGCTCTCGAGCCCTTCTCAGCCACCCTGTAGCTGCTTCCTTGGGCCCATCAGCTTTTCCTCCAGGTGACGTCGGCCCGTGAGGCATGAGAAGCACATCAGGAGACTTCACTTGCTGCAGCAGTCCTCGCCTCACTACCATCTGCCCTCCTGCAGTCACCCTCATCTACCTCCACCATGACCTCATCTTCCTCCTCCTCTTCGACCCCGGATACACCCACGTAGACGCAGGGCGTTGCAGCAGCTGCCCAGGGGAAGAAGAAGAATAGGAAGCGCGGATCGGGTCAGCAGCAGTCGTCATCCAGTGGTAGCAGTGGCCGTTCCGTGCACTGCTACAACTGTGGAGGTGCCCATCGCTACACCGTGTGCCAGCAGCCGCTTGACTGGGAGCGCATCACTCGCGGACTTCAGGCTGCCCATGCTGCTCGCACCGCGTCCGGCACGTCGACCACACACTCCTCTGGACGCGCGGCGACCATGACTGCAGCTATTCCTGCATCCACACCGGCAAGCAGCAGTGATCCAGACCCACGTGACCGCACCATCGCCGAGCTTCGTCATCTTCTGGCGCTTCGCTTTGAGGGACGTGCGAGTGTGTTGTCATCGTCGAGTGGGTCACAGACTGCTTGTTTGTCCGTCCTCGTGACTCGTGATGACACGTGTGGGTGAGCACAGTCCGCATGTGATGATGATGGGCCTGACTGGATTGACTGGATTCATGAGTCTCACCTTTGTGATGTACGTTGTTCCTTCCCACTGACGGCTCAGCGTCCCTCTGATGCCAAGTGTTCCATTGCTCGTTGTACAGTGACGTCCACCAGTCGTGACTCCGGTGGCACTTGGATCATCGATTCCGGTGCCACCCACCACATGACGTGTCACCGTAGTGACTTTGTGGTACTTGGTCCTGTCACGACTGTCCGTTCTCTTCGTACCGGCTCTGGTCATTCCTTACCGGTCCACGGTCTTGGGGTTGTATGCTTTGATGGTCCGTCTGGCCCCCTGTATCTCTCTGACTTGCTGTTTGTGCCTGATCTTGAGCTCAGTCTGCTGTCTGTGCGTGCCTGCACTCTGATGGGCCTCTCGGTTGAGCATACCGCTGATTCAGCGACTGTGACTGCTTTTGACACCCGTAGCATTGTCCTGCGTGCTTCAGTCGTAGATGATTTGTACCGCATTGCTCAGCCCTCCTCCCCTTGCTCTCCCTCCTCCTCTGGTCGCGTTTTTGTCACTGGTGTTCTATCCCCAGAACACCAACGGTTGCTCCACCAACATCTGTGTCACGTGGGCTCCGACACCGTGTCGAAGCTCATCCGGACACAGCCCGCTCTTGGTCTTGACGTGGCTTCTTTCAAGAAGCCACCCAAGACTGACTGTCTTTTTGGCGCTCAGGGAAAGATGCACCGGTGCACTTACCCTGATTTGCGTTCCCGAGTGCTGAGGCCCCTTGAGTTGGTTCACTCGGACCTGCTCGGTCCTCTCCCGGTCGAGTCCCTGTCCGAGAGGGGCCGGTATGTTCTGACGCTGACTGATGACTTCACCCGGATCCGATGGGTCTACAGTCAGCGTCAGAAGAGCGACGCCGCCCTTGCGATTCGGCTCTGGCTCGTGATGGCTGAGCGTCAGTCTCGCCACACGCTACATACCTTTTGCTTGGATCACGGCGGCGAGTTCCTCGGTGAGATGGACTCCTTCTTTGCTGAGCACGGCATTTTTCACCAGGTCTCCGCTCCTGCTACCCCACAGCAGAACGGTGTATCTGAGCGTTGGAACCGCACCATGGAGGATGCGGTTCACGCCATGCGGTCTGAGTGTGGTCTCCCGGAGTCCTTCGCATTCGAGGGCTTCGCCTACATGACTTGGGTCTGGAACCGCCTCTCGCATGGTCCGCTTGCGGATCATGTTACACCGTACGAGCTCTGGTTTGGCCACCGTGCTGATCTTTGTCTCGCACGCGTCTGGGGTTCCCTGGCCTCCGTGTGGTACACCGAGGACCAGCAGGCGTCCAAGATCTCCCCTCGGGGTCGCTTGTGTGCCTTCATCGGCATCTCCCCGCAGTCAAAGGCCTGACGCTTTTGGGACCCCACTCGCCGTCGTGTCATTGAGTCCCGTGACGCACTGTTTTTTGAGGCACTCACCTACCGTGATCTGACTTCAATCACAGCCCTCTCTGCGGCTCATGTCCCTTCCTGTGAGGGTCCTCGGCGGATGGGGGAGACTTCTCCGCCAGCGACCATTTCTCGTCAGGCTGATGTGTCCGCTTGAGTCCCCTCTCAATCTCCAGCACTTGATGATCCGGCTATCATTGCCGTTGGTCCAGAGATCCCGCCTGTTCATCCTGTTTCACACCCCACAGGTACCGCTGTTCTCACGCCTCCTCCTGCATCACCACCTGTGTCCACTGGCACTCCTGCTCCGGCGTCTGACCCAACCCAGCCCACTCCTGTCCCTACGTTGGCTGACACTCCTGTCTTAGTGTCCGGGCCAGCCTTGCCCGTTGTCACCTCCAGCTCAGTATCCCCCACACACGCATCTCCTCGCACGGCATCTCCGGCTGCCTCGTCTCAGTCCTCACCAGCTGTGGTCGTACCTGTCCCTGTGGTCGTACCTATTCCTGAGCCTGAGGTGCGCCCCTCGACCTCCGGTTACTCCCGTGAGCCCGGTGGTCGCCTTCGACCACTGGATTCTGGAGCTCAGCGAGAGTCGGGTCCTGGACCCAGACGTTCCTCTCGCAGCATCGCGAGCAGTCATCCAGGCACAAAGGCCTTAGGCCTGAGTGTCCGCACTGAGCTTTCAGAGGTACACCCANAGTCTACGAGCTGGTCGACCTTCCCCCTGGGAGGAAGGCGATTCAGGTCAAGTGGGTCTTTCGCAAGAAAGTGAAGCCGGATGGCTCACTGGAACGCTACAAGGCCCGCTTGGTCGTCAAGGGGTTCTCTCAGATTGAGGGAGTTGATTACACTGACACCTTTGCCCCTGTCGGCCGCATGACCTCAGCTCGAGCTCTGTTCGGTGTAGTGGCTCAGCATGACTGGGAACTACACCAGATGGATGTGAACAACGCGTTCCTCCATGGCTCTTTGGATGAGGAGATCTACGTGGCTCAGCCACCAGGCTTTGAGGACGGTGACAAGGTCTGGCGCTTGTGCAAGTCCTTGTATGGCCTCAAGCAGTCTCCACGGTGTTGGAACCGGGAGATCACTGGCACCTTGACTCGCGTAGGATACGTACAGAGAGGCAGACCCCTCACTCTTCATCGTACCGATACCCGAGCGGTTCACCGCCATCCTGGTCTATGTTGATGACCTTCTGATCGCGTCTCCGTCCCTGGAGGCCGTGAAGGAGGCCAAGGCTGTCCTGCAGACCGCCTACAGGATGAAGGACCTCGGTCCTGCATCGGTGTTTCTTGGTATGGAGACCGTGCGAGATCGCAGACATCGGACACTATTGCTGCATCACGCACGATACGCACGAGTCGTGGGGGAGCGCTTTAACGATCTCCTTGGTGTAGTGCCCACTGCTTCCACACTCCTCACACCCAATGGGCAGGATGCCCTGAAGGTGGATGACCCTACACAGCTGGGGGAGACAGTGGACGTGACCTTGTACCTCTGTCTTATCGGATCTCTGATGTACCTGGCCACCACCACGCGTCCCGACATCGCGTTCGCCGTCAACCTCCTTGCTCAGTTCTCGCAGGTTCCACAAGCGAGAGCTCTTCATGCGGCTGTGCGAGTGGTACGGTACGTGGTCTCCATGCCATACCTCGGACTCTGCTTTCGTCGGCAGTGTTCGGTGGTCCTTGACGGCTACACTGACAGCGACTGGGCTTGGAGGCCTGACGGGCGCAGTCGCACTGGCTACGTGTTACTGCTCGGTGGTACCGCTTTGTCTTGGCGAAGCGAGAAGCAGGGCTGCATCGCATGTAGCTCGTCGGAGGCAGAGTATGTGGCTTTGGGGGCAGGGGCTGCTGAGGCAGTTTGGCTACAGCGCTTGTTCCTTGAGCTTGGGCAGTCAGTACTCGCCATTGTGCTGCGTTGCGACAACCAGAGTGCTCACGCCATTGCGGAGAACTCTGGTGTTTTTCATGCTCGCACAAAGCACATTGCGGTTGAGCATCACTTCGTTCGTGATCTGGTGGACAACGCATGATCTCCATCATGTGGGTTGGCACTGACATGCAGCGTCCTCATTTCTTGACGAAGGTACTTGCCCGCGGAAAGTTTCTGGTGGCCATTCGTTCTGTTGGGCTTCGCCCCGTGCGTGACGGTGGTTGAGTGTGGGATGTACGTTTGCGTTTCTTCTGTCTGTGTCACTCACTATGTGGTTGTACCAGTGCTGCACGTGTATGGACATGCGTACCATCGGGTCATGGGGGAGTGTTGTGTTTTGTGCCGTTCCTATAGAGTTTACTGTGACCACTCGGCCGTGTCCATACTTGTGCAGATCCCTGAGGCAAGCGACCCTGGTGGCACCGGCGTGATGACAGGCGGCGGACTACCTGCTTGGAGCTGACCGACCACTGTTCCAGAGCCCCAGATGCCACCGGGACTCTTTGCTGTGTCTTCTACGTCTTGCAGGCGCCTCTCGGCG
>SZWC01000559.1:76319-94914 GCA_023375785.1 Penium margaritaceum | reverse complement strand
ATGGGCTGATGTGCTGATGTGCTGATGAGCTGATGTGCTGATGTGCTGATGTGCTGATGGGCTGATGTGCTGATGTGCTGATGTGCTGATGTGCTGATGTGCTGATGTGCTGATGTGCTGATGGGCTGATGTGCTGATGTGCTGATCGGCTGATGGGCTGATGGGCTGATGGGCTGATGGGCTGATGGGTTGATGTGTTGATGGGCTGATGTGCTGATGGGACATCAGACCAATCCCATCAATGAAATTGCTTCACTATCCAACACAGTCAGGAGCGCAACATGCCAGTGCTTCGTTCATAGGCGTGGCATGCAAGTTTGGGGCAGGTGGCCAAAGCCAACCTTAATACACCAAAAAAGCAAAAGGAAACACCAAGCGGTAAAGTGAGCTCACCAGGGCAAGCCCACCTATTGGCATACGCCAGGATGTCCACTGCCTGGGCAAACTGTGCCGCCACGTCACGAAGCCGCACTGCCACGTCCCAGGGTCGTGCCATGAACGGGTGCTTGTTGTCCAGGTCCCAGAACACAGCCGCACGAGACGGCAGTGGCTGGGCTTGCAGCTGCTGCCTCTGACGTCGCTGCTGCTGCTGCTGCGGCTGCTGCTGTTGCCGCCGTGCCCATTGCTCCTCCCGTTGCTTCGCCGCGCTGCCTTCGCTGTCGCTCATCCTTGCCCCTGCTGATGCTGCTGTGATGGAAGGCCGACAACTCCCGTCCCTTTGCTTCCGCAACCTGCCGAAGTTTCCAGTAGAGAGCTCACCGCTGCTGAGCCCGCCGATTCCCGCAGCAGCCACTCTCGCTAACAGCCTGACTGGCCAGGCTGTGTGCTCCAGCCCACGGCATCTCCAGACGCAGCTCAAACTGACCGATCCGGTAGCCCGAAAATGCGTTTCCAACTGTTGCCTTGGACGCGGAGGAGGAGGGCCGTGTCCTTGACAAAAAGACACGGCTCTCCTTTCGCAAGAGGAGAATCGGCCCTGCGGGTCTGCTGCGGTGCCGCAGCAGCGCCGGCAGGAACTAGCCCAGCAGTCATCTGAGCGGCGTCGGCAATGAATGCCAGTGCGTAACGGAAAGGCGACAGCAAACCCCGTCATACCCAGAAGCGTAGAGAGCTGGAGGGAGGCGGTGGCGGAAGCGGCGGAATTCAGCCTTGGTCACCTCCCCGATACGACGCTGCGATTGGAGGAATGGTTCCTGGCTTCTAAGAGGTCCTGCCTTCCTACATATTGCTGCGGACGCCGCCACAACAGGCGACCCAGTTCTGGCTCGCTTCGCGGAGCTTTTTGGGTTACATAGGCGTCGTTCGGCGGCCCTTTTTTGGGTTACATAGTAACCTATTACAATCGGTTCGTGGCCAAAAGAAGCTTCAAGAAAATCGTGATTGGTGGATCGGTCGTTTTTCTGCCATATCCACCAATCAGGGCGCAAGAATCAGTCGGACTATATGCCCCACGACGTCCGCGGACGCCCGGTCGAGGTCGGTCCAGACGAAAAGACTCATGGACATCGACCTAAGATTCCGGACAGACCCTGGATAGTACGGAATGAGCAGTCCGACGCTAGGGTGAAAGGATACGGACTATACGTTTAGGCCCTCCAGTCGCTCCCCCTTAGCCTCGCCCTGTGCTGTTTCACAGAACTGGTCGTAATGCTAAACTCTTGAGACTAGTGAACCCGGCTTCAAGCAGGGTCAAAATGCAATTGAAAGAAAAGAAATTCAGCCACCGTCATGCAAGAAGGTAAATTGATCACATTCTGCCTATAATTACGTCATATTATTTTTCATAAGTAAGGAAACATTCAAGATTCATCCAAATTTCTCAAATGTAATTGTTTGTTAAGTGAAGCTCATAACAAACGTGTGAAACTAGCATTTTCACAATACAAGAACAAGTTAATATCATTTAAACTAATTAATCATAAGATAAAACCATATTCATAAAAGAGAGAAGAAATACCTTTTGAGGTTCTTGTTCAACATGTTGGTATATTGTTATACATAATTATATACTTTCAAGCGCATTTGTTCACTTTTTGGTTGATTTTTTTTTGCTTTTACATCCACAAAAGCTGGGGGGAAACAAAAACAAAAAAAACTAGCGTAGCTTGATGTAATTTAGAAAGAGTTCGCCTAAACCATACGCAATGGGCAACAAAAAAATTAGTTTGAACGAATGCGGGTGACAGTTTGGCAGTCCATTTACAACCAGTTTTTTTTCCATGGATGAAGTAAATTCTCATGGCAAACCTTCCATTATGTGGTCTAGATTGCATGCAATTATTTTGCCCCTTAAGAGATACCAATATGAATAACTTTGCTCGGTTACCATGTAACCCTGTGCACGCTTTGCGCGCAACACCTGCCTCTTGTTTTGTTGTTGTCGTGGGTCCAAGCCTGTTCCCGCTTGTCGGTGGCGGTCTTGCCGGACGGAACATGGTTCGGGCCAAAAACATTTATTACCGCTTTTTTACCTTGTGGGGCCAGGTTCGGCAACGAGTCGCACAAAAATTCATGACAAAATGCACTACAACCTCGCCGGTTTCCGGATATTGCAACACGTTTTTTTGTAGACCTTTTGTAGCACATTGAAATTTCCGCCCGTCTTTCAGCCGCTAAGATTGTCCGATCTACGTTGAACTACATGGATGAAACTTCTAGTTTTATACTGGAGGAGCCCACGGGGCTTCGGCTCTGCCAGCGCTGGGCGCCATCGAGTTTATCGGTGCGGACATACGCGAATCTTCCCGGGCCTTACCTACGCGATGCGCCCAAGCAGGCAGGAATGGTGAGGTCGTCGGTTCGACTCCAGCATGTGCTACAAAATGTTGAAGTAGGCGACGAAAAGTGCGGCAAGACACCCCACAAAAGCGGGGAAACAAACATACACACAACAACAACAACAAAACCCACAACAGAGGGAAACTGGCTCGGACCCACGACAACAACAAAAAAAAATGGGCCGCCAAACTAGGCCATAGTAACCTTATTGCATTCACTTTCTTTGTGGAAATCTCGATTTTTTGGGTTACATAGTAACCTATTACAATCGGTTCATGGCCAAAAGATGCTTCAAGAAAATCGTGATTGGTGCATCGGTCGTTTTTCTACCATATCCACCAATGAGGGCACAAGAATCAGCAGGACTGTATGCCGCCCCCACGTCCGCGGACACCCAGGTGAGGTTGGCCCAGACAAAAAAAAATCATGGACATTGACCTAGAATTCCGGACAGACCCCGGATAAAGCGGAATAAGCAGTCCGACGCTAGGATGGAAGGGTACGGACAATGCGTTTAGGCCGTCCAGTCGCTCCCCCTTCGCCTCGCACTGTGCTGTTTCACAGAACTGGTCGTAACGCTAAAACCTTGAGACTGGTAAACCCGTCTTAAAAATGCAATTGAAAGAAAAGACATTCAACGGGGGAGTGACCATATACCCACAAAATTCTTGATATCTACCGTCGTATCCACGTTTCGCACATTAACCACGCCATATCCAATTTTGGAACTTTTTGCTTCTTTGTTAACGCTATATCTATTGAGCATGCAAAAAAAAGCTATATCCGAATGTACACGCTATGTTGACGCCGCATGCCATCCAGCGACAACATGCTGAAGTCGTCAACATGAGAGAAAAATCACAAACCCCTCTATTGAGGGGTTTGCGACTTTTCTCACAAAGGTTTGCGATATCTTTGGGTGGAGGGTCCGAAACACCCCATGCGTTGAAAGGGAACCTGCTGGGCCCTGCTACCGCGGGGCCCAGCAGGAGCCCGCGCAAGAATAAAACCCTAAATCCTGAGTGTAATTTGGGGTAGGGTTTGAAAGCGGTTTGCAAGGATGAAAAAGGGGTTTGCTTCTCTGGAAAAAAAGATTGAAAAAGGCGTTCTCGCTCGATCGCGATCAAGCGATTTGCCTTTTCTTCTTTTTTTTTTCTATTCGCAAACCCCCATTTGCGGATGTAGGGTTTCTATGTTTGCGCGGGCTCCGCCCACGCAAACATAGAAAACCCTAACATATGCCACTCTTTTTCCATTCATGTATCCACTCGTCAATGCTCTTTCATTTCTGCTTAAATCTCTCACTGTGTGGTCTTCTGCTTACCTCCATGTACATCAGTGTTTTTACTGAACAGCAACTGAACACGATAACCGCCAACCAGACACCCAAGGACACCACCAGGACTACTTCGCTTGGTGCTTTCGCCATCTACTACAACTGCTGCATGAAGTACAGCAAGATCACAACGGTACCAGGCAGAAACCTCAACGGCCATGCCTATCCTTACTGGTACCTCTCAGCAACCGAGGTGTCAAGTACTGGCTTCTGTCAGGACACTAGCTTTCTCTGGTTAGTGGCAGGTGCAACATTGGCTGCCCTCAAGGCTAGAAAAGTAGCAAATTGAAACAGAAACCCAGCATGGTTGAATACGCTGGCACAACAGGAACTCTGGACTGCCATGTACGACCACACATTCTACAGGTCATCCGATTTAGTTTACGTTAGAACCCTAATCTCCATGTGCTCCAGTCCACAGAGCAAGGATTGAAAGACTTACACAATTTCACTTGCACTACACTCAAAGGAAAAATGTTTTCACATGCGAGACAACCCCAATATCACTAAATCCACTTCCGCAACTGGAGGATCCTCCCATGGCTGCCATTGCAGCCCGCCAAAGTGTCGGGGACGCACAGATGGTACTTTCCGCTTCCACATCTTCATCCGCATACTTCCTGGGTCGTCGATCTCTCCAAACCATTCATGATGGCCCTCGCAATCAAGCCATGCGTGCCACTCTTCCTTGAAAACGCACCACTCCCGCTTTGCAACAACAATCTCATCAGTTGTCATTGGACGCCTCCACAAACCACCCCATCCATTACCCTCCATCACCTCCCACATAGCTAGCCCCGACAACGACATGTTCACGGTTGACTTTTGCAACCTGCACCATGACAAGGTACAGCACACCAGAAAAACAATTGCAATAAAAAATGGATGGATACCACACCACACCACACCACACCACACCACACCACACCACACCACACCACACCACACCACACCACACCACACCACAACACAACACACCACACCACACCCCACCCCACCCCACCCCACCACACCACACCACACCACAGCACACCACACCACACCACAGCACACCACACCACACCACAGCACACCACACCACACCACAGCACACCACACCACACCACACCAAACCACACCACACCACACCACACCACACCACACCACACCACACCACACCACACCACACCACACCACAACACATCACACATCAACACACCACACCACATCATACCACACCAAGGCATAACACAGCACGACACAATACACCACACCACACCATACCACATCACTGCTCATTGCTCGCCACCCCACCACACCACACCGCACATGCGCACACATGCATGTATGCACAAAAGCACACACGGACCCATGAACGCAATCATACACACCCATCCACCCCACTCACATGTCCACGTCCACGTCCACATGCACGTCCACGCCCACGTTTTGCACCATATCATTACGACCACAACTACATATTCACCACAATACTCATACCATGTACTTCCATGACAATGTCCAACACTACATCACAAAAAAAAAGACACAAGACTATGTAACCCGTTGCACTTTCGTGGAAACGTTTTGGTTTTTTTTTTTGGTGGCAATAGAGACTCCTTGGAGGTGGTCACCCTTTTTGCTGGCACCATTACAGTGGGGGCTTACAGCAGTGCTGTGCCCCTTATGGATGAAACCATACCAGCGCCGGTACCCATCAGTTGAGGAACTGCAGGGTTATGTGGGACTTCCTTCCAACTAAGGGAGGTCACCCACTAAACTTCCACCCCCAAAGGTATCTATTCCACTGGTCATAACCATGTGAAAAGGGGGTACCGAGGCTGTTTTTCAGGCAGTCCTCTGTAATGCCCAGCCCCCCATGTGATCAGGTTTGTTGTTTAAGATGTGGGATAGACGTGGGTGGAGGATGGCGACTGGTGGGGTTATCCTTGTATCAATCTTACACACAAGGGGGATCATGGTCAGAGAGTTGAGGAAGAGTGTTAGCTTTTTCTTTTGAGTCGAGTTGTGTAATGCTTGGATGTGGGTGTTGATTTGCTGCATGAAAGCCTTGATGATGTGTGAGGCAAGCGGTGGGGTTATTTAAACTTATCCTGTTTTCCAGAAAGATTTGACAACGATAGTTCCATATTTCCGTGAAGAAGGTTGCTTGAAGCAGTTGCCAAACTGCAAAGATGGGGTGATTTGACGCAAAGATGAAGGGGTGAGTACGATTTTCATTACAAATATGAGCTAGACTGTGTAGTAACTTGTTCCCAATCTGAGTACGTTTTGCACATTCTTGGAAGGCGTGGTTGATTGTCTCCCGAAAAAGGTTGCAGAGAGGGCATATGTTAACGAAGGGTGGTGGAAAAAAATTGATACGTTCTCTTACTTGTATACATCTGAGAAGTATACGGAGTAGTTTGTCTTTGATCTTTGGTGGGAGAATGACGGATTTGATTATTGACGTCGTGGACTGAGTGGGAACGAGAGTGCCGGACTCCTCATGCCATTTGTCTTGGTATTCTACTGGCTTAATGGCTTGGTGTAACAGCACACCATATAGTCTCATCAGCTTCAGCTTACTTTCTTTTATTCGCCAGGATGGTTGTGAAACATTGTTGGCGTATCCGAGGAATGTTTTTTCATGTGAATGGACCGGTGTTAAGTGGCTTATATCATGGATTATCGTTGCAGGTTTGTCCGTCTCGGCAATACTCATGTCCTGTTCTATCGTCATTGTTTTGATGTTGTACTTGTCTTCATTACGAGTCACACGATAGATAAAGACGGGTGGTTTGTCCGTGTAACTTGTCAGGCTCCATTACTCAAACTGGTCATTCATGTCGTGTTGTATGTCCGATATGCATTCCGACCACGCACGTGGTAGATTACTGCGGATTTTCTGAAGGATGAGGAGTTCTGCAGGCGTGAAGTCTTTTGGGTCGAGTGGGATGAAGTGTTTTGTGTAAAGGTTTCCTTCTTCTGGGAAGAGATGCTTAACTTGTATTTCCTTTTCATAGAGGAAGAATTCTCAGCGACGGCCTCCTCTACAGCATTGGGGATCCCGTACTGTTTACCAGTCCGCGGGGCCAGTCCTTTATCGCTGTCTTGTTCTATGTCGACGACCTGCTCATCGCATCGCGGGAGGCAGCTCCCATTCAGCGGGTCAAGGACCTGCTACATGCTACCTACAAGATGAAGGACCTTGGGTCAGCACGAGTCTTTCTGTGCATGGAGCTTGAGTATGATTGCTCCACGGGCATCTTTCACGTCCATTGGGCCGCCTGCATTTAGATCCTATCTGGGCGCTTCGCTGAGGACCTGCCCTCCTACTGGGAGCATCCTCACCCATGTGACCCGATGGTCAAGCGATGCTCAAGAGCTTTGACCCACCCGTGGTGGGAGAGCCAGTCGATGTGACCATATGTTTACGTTTCATCGGGTCACTGATGTTCCTGGCGACAACAACGCATCCAGACATCGCGGTCGCCATCAACCTCCCAGCACAGTTATCTCAAGAGCCGCGTTACCTCCAATTTGAGGCCGTGATCCGAGTAATGCGCAATATCATCTCGACTCCACAACGAGGCATCATGTTCTGTTGAGCCCCGTTTGTTGTGGTGATAGGCTACACTAACTATGACTAGGCCAGCACTCCGAACGATATGATTCATATTGGCTGGATCTTTGTTGTTGGTGGCACGCTTGTGTCTTGGCGTAGTGGCAAGCAAGGCCGCATTGCACCTAACACTGCTGAGGCTAAGTATGTGGCACTTGGTTCTGGCGCGTGTGAGAGCGTGTGGCTGCGTCGCTTATCGTCCGAGTCGCGTCAGTCAGTCTTGTCCATCATGTTGCGCTGTGACAATGAGAGTGCCATGGCCATTGTTGACAATGACAATGTGCATCACACTCGTACAAAGTACATCAATGTCGAGTATCACTATGCGCGTTTCCTATTGCATGATGGCAGCATCAACATTGTGTGGATTGAGACGGCATGGCTGTTGTTGGCTGACTTCTTGACCAAGGCACCGAAGCGTGATTCGTTCAAGAAGGTTGTGAGTGCGGTTGGTGTGTGTCCGTGCGGTCCTCTCTCTCCCTCTCTCTTCTCCTGCCTCCTTGGTCTCTATGATTGCTGCCCTTCCATGTGCAATGCGCTTGTGATTCATGGGGGAGTGTTGGTTTTTTTGGATCTCTCATTACACTTTGTTGCATCCTCTCGGCTTGTTCACATCGGCGTGCAGATAACTGACGGTGAGATGTGACGCTGCAAGAGTGTCGTCTGGTGGAGCCGACGCACGCTAAGGCACACGTGCAATTTGCTAGAGCCTCCTCTTCTCTTATCCGAGCTCAGCTCCATCGGCAGACCTCCTCGGCACCCGTGCTGCCGGCAGTCTTTGTCGCTACTTTTGTTGTCTACATGCGTCTAGTGTTGCGCTTGACAGCACCATTTTATTCACAGTGCAGTATCATGCATAGGGTCCAAGTTTCATGAGTTTCAGGCACTCTTGGTGCCGAGGACTAGAGTAGACACCGCCAAGGCTTAGGCGGCTATAACTCTTGACACCTATTTTTCAAGCTGATTTTGACTGCACGGCTGCGTTTGTAGCGTGCGCATTATGGCATGAGCTAGAAATGCTACGAAGCAAGTTGGGGCAGCAGCGTTCTTGATGCAGCATGCGGGCTTCCACGCTCGTTGCTTAGTCTACTGCCCCCTCAGTCTGCCGCTCTAGAGTCTAAGTCAGGATGCTCTTGGTTTGTTACTCAGAATCGCGTGCACTGGTGTTAGCACCAGAAAGCAGCTCAAAACTGAAAGTGACTGATTAGGAATGAAGAATGAACAACAATGGGAGACCCCTGCAAATTCTAGCTCCCCCTCAGCTCTGTAGAGCTTGTTACTCAACTAACCAGCCAATAGATCTAGACCTATTTTTTGGCAGGCAGGGTTTTCTTGGTGAGCCCTGCCAGACGGTCGACGGCCCAAAACCCGGGCATCGTCCGTTTTGCCTGAAAACTGGAAGACACCATAATGCCAACACTGTGAACGCAGTTGTGTGGTCAGAAACAGTTAGAAAGATAGCAGCGACAAGTTACTACAGCCCAAACCCAGGCAGTACCTATGATGGTCCATGATGGTGAACAATGCCACGCAACATCAGACATGGACCCTAGACAGAGTATGACGTTGCAGACACGAGAGTATAGTCAGATCCAGCGCTAGACGCATGCAGACAACATCTGCGGTGACAGTGACCGCCAGCGGCCCACCCGCCAAGGAGGCCTGCCGATGAAGCTGAGTACGTTGCCACAGGGAAAAGGCTCCAGCAAACTGCGTATAGGCCTCAACGTGCATCGGCTCCACCGGACGACACTCCAGTAGCGTTGAGCCTCGCCGTCAATCAACTACAGGTCAAAGTACACAAGCCGGGAGGACACAACAGAGCACGATGAGAGATGCAAAGAAACCAACACTTCCCCATGACTCACAGGCGTAGTGCATATCGGCAAACAGCGACACATTCAACAGACAAAATCCCCCAGGGCACATAGAGATGCAGGCCACAACAAAGAGTGCAACTCACAGACGCACACCGATTGAACTCACAGCCTTCTTGAACGAGTAGTGCTTCAGTGTCTTGGTCAAGAAGTCAGCGAGCTGTTGTGCCTTCTCAACCCAAACAATGCTGATGCTGCTCTCATGTAACAACAAATAGACATACTGATACTCAACATTGATGTGCTTTGTCAGTGTGTCATGCACGCCGTCATTTTCGGCGATGGCCATGGCACACTCATCGTCACAATATAACGTGATGGATGTGATCGACTGACGCAACTCGGACAACAGACAACGTAGCCACACGCTGTCACATGCGCGTGAACCAAGGGTTACGTACTTAGCCTAAGTAGTGCTGTGTGCAATGCACCACTACTTGCAACTACGCCAGGACACAGCCATGCCACAAACCAAAGATATCCAACCTATGCGGCTCTTATCGTCCGGACTGTCAGCCCAGTCACTGTCGTTTACACCACCGCGACAACAGACGGTTGTCGGTTGAACATGAGGCCACATCCTGGAGTCGAGATGACATAGCACAGTACTCGGATCGTGGCCTTGAAGTGGAGGTGACGCGGCTCCTAAGAGAACTAAGCCAGGAGGTTGACGACAAACGTGATATCTGGGCGCGTTGTCGTCGCCATGATCATTAGTGACCCGATGAATCCCAGATACAAGATCACGTCAAATGGCTCCCCCACAACGGTTAGGTCACAGCTCTTTAGCTTCTCCTGGCCATCAGGTGACATGGGTGAGGATGCGCTCGGCATGAGGGCCCAGTCCTCAACGAAGCGAGTGGATAGAGTCTGTACATAGGCAGCCTGATAGATGTGTAGGATGCCGTGGGAGCGATCATACTCAAGCTCCATGCCCAGGAAGACTCAGACAGACCCGAGATCCTTCATCTAGTAGGCGGTGTACAACAGGTCCTTGACGTGTTGGATGGAAGCCACGTCTGGCGATGCAATGAGGAGATTGTCGACGTACACCAGGACAACAGCAAAGGTCAGGCCTCGCGGGGTGATGAACAGTGCAGGGTCCGGACTACTGTGTAAGAGGCCACCGTGGAGGAGCGTGTGACTAATCTCCTAGTTCCAGCACTGAGGCAACTCCTTCACGCCATAGAGGGCCTTTCACAGCCACCAGACCTTCCCAGTGCCGTTATCGAAGCCTGGAGGTTGTACCATGTAGAGCTCCTCACCCTCTAGCGAGCCATGGAGGAAAGCATTACTCACATCCATCTGATGCATCTCCCACCCGTGCTGGGAAATCAGGCTGAAAAGTGCCCGGCTAGTGGAGAGTCGGCCAACTGGGGCAAAGATCTGATCGTAGTAAACCCCAGGGACCTGAGCAAACCCCTTGTCTGTAAGACGGGCCTTGTGCTTATCCACGGACCCATCCGGCTTCCACTTGCGTCAAAAGACCCACTTGGCACCGATGGCCTTCCGACCTGGAGGAAGATGGACGAGGTCATACACGTGGTGCTGTTGGATAGCAGCGAGCTCGTTGGTGTAGGCAGCATCCCAATGTGCGGCCTTGGGGGAGGAGCAAGCCTCGCGTAGGGAGGCTGGATCCTCCGAGCGAGCCATGGAGCAGACTATAAGGGCGTGTGCATCTTGAGCTCTACGTGGGACACATGTGAGTATAGCCGTGGCAGCATGTCATTGCTCCTGATGGAGCATGACTTGGTCTTGTGCGGAGCCTGGGTGGAGGTCTTCAATGATGGCTGAAGTGGTTAAGCCAAGGGCTTTGATGCCAGGGTTCCCACTCACTATTGTAGGAGTGGAAGAGACACATGGGGCGACGGGGGGCCAAGGTGCCATACTGCGTAGTATGGTGGTCTGTGCACTCACAAATGACCTACCGTCGAAGGATCCTGCCTGGGCCACCTGTGTAGCGCGGTAGGGCAGTAGATGGCAAGGAGTCCGAGGTGCTTGCAGAGGTAGACGGATCTCCTGGTGCGAAGGGACCAGCAGACGCAGACGGGTCTGCCGACCACGAAGGACCAGCAGACGCAGACAAGGCTACCAGCACAGAGGGGCCAGCAAACTCGACAGGAGTTGTTGGCCCGAAGGGACCAACGGACGCGACAGGGGCTACCGGCTAGGAGGAGCTGGTGGACGCGTCTGGAGCTGCCGGCCTAGAGGGGCTAGTGGACGCGACTTGGGTTGCCGGCCCGAAGGAGCCACTGGGCGCGATTGGGGCTGCCAAAGCTGCTGGTACCGAGGGACGAGCAGACACGGACAAGTCTGCCAACCCAGAAGGACAAGCAAACGCGGACGGGGCTGCCGGCGCGGAGGGAACAATAGACTTGATAGGAGTTGTTGGCCCGGAGGAATCAACGAACTCGATAGTGGCTACCAGCTTGGAGGGGCTAGCGGACGCAACTGGGGCTGCCGGCCCGGAGGAGCCAGAGGACACAACTTGGGATGCCGGCTCGGAGGTGCCAGCGGACACGAGTGGGGCTATCGGCTCGGAGGGACCATGTGATGTGCCGCCCCAAAGCGGTAGGATGGGGAACGGACTCCCCACTCCCCCCTGTGACGGGACGGACACCGACAAGCTGGAGCAGACGAGTTCACGAGGAAAATGTTCCTCAAAGAAGAGGGAATCACGGTTCTTCACCATGCAGTGCCAAGTCGGATCCCAGAAGCGCCAAGCCTTGGACTGACGAGAGACACTGAGGAAGGTGCAAGGACACCCATGGGGGGCGAGCTTGCCTCCCTGCTACCGGGCTGGCAGCCACACAATGGCCACGCAGACCTAGACACGAGCGGGGTGGAGGTGAGCACGCTGACCACACCACTGCTGATACGGCGTAGACTGGTGGGGAAGGGGTCCATGGGGAATCCGATTCCAGACCCGCATCATGTAGGCCATGGCCTTGAAGTAGAAGCCATCAGAGAGGTTGGACTCAACTCGCATGGTGCAGACGGCGTTAGCCATGGTGCGGTTCAACCGCTCGGAGACTTCGTTCTGGGCCGGTGTGTAAGGTGTCGACGTCTCGTGGTAGATACCGTGGGAGGCAAGGAAAGTCTTGGTATCTCCCATGTACTCGCCACCGTAATCAGAGCAAAAGCGGCAGAGATGCCAACCACACTCGTGCACGGCACGGAAAAGCCGGTCCTGAATGGTTGGAGCGACATCGCACTTCTGCCAAAGGTAGAAGACCCAGCGGTAGCGAGAGTAGTCGTCAGTGAGGGTGAGGACATAGCGGCCGTACTCCCCAATAGACTCGGTAGGGAGAGGACCCATAACATGAGACTGGACGAGGTCCAGAGGAGGGGACGCACAGGCGAATCACTCGGGGTAGGTGGAGCGGTGCATCCTGCCCTGAGCGCGATCTATGCAGTCCGTGCGGTACGGCTAGGGGAAGGAGTCCGGGTCTAGGCCCTTGGCTGGCTGGGTGCACAGCATGTTGTGGATCGCAGCAGAGTGCACGTGGCAAAGGCGGCAGTGTAAGAGACATGTGTGTTGCGGGGACAGCGTGCTAGTGGCAGAGACGTTGCCTCTCGGGGTGGACGGGGAGGGGATGGGAGGATGGGAGGACAGACAAGGTACGTGCCACAGGTTCCCACGGGCGGTGGCGTGCAGAACGACAAGACCAGACGGATGAAACGACATAGTGCCAACGCCATGCGAGTGCAAAACGTCCATGCTCATGCAGTCAAGGTCAGTGACGGACAGAAGGCCGAGCTCAATACCTGGGATGAAGAGGACGTCGGTCACGAAAACATCAGTGGCAAGACTACGGAAACGAATGATACTGACGCTGCGGAGAGGAAACACCTGTCTGTAGCCCCTCCGGACACGAGACACATCGCCAACAGGACCAAGCACACCGAAGGCCTCACGAGAGGTGGTCATGTGATGCGTGGCCCCAGAGTGGATGATCGAGGTCTCGATAGGGTCCTGGACCGGAGTCGCCAAATCACTAACATTCACATGGCAGCAAGCAAGGGACGCGGATGCAGTGGACGGTGGTGCAAACCAAAACTTCAAATCATCAAGCCACGCAACGTTGTCATAGATATGGGTAGAGGGCACAGGAGACAACGAGGCGGATGAGGAAGCAGCACATGAATGCAACTCAGTCTCAGTCATCCAAGGGAGGGCAGACGGGCAGGAGGTAACGCAAATCGGACTTCCTTGGGGGAGGGCAAGGCAGGCCGAGTTGTAGCACGATGAATTCCTCCAACCAACGGTCGCGAATGGATGGTCCAGGAGAGTAGACGGAGTGCAGAGTCACTGTGCTCAAGCCCGGATAGAAGGAAGACTGCACTGGAGATGGAAACGGAGGCGGTGATGGCTGCACATGATGCTACTGTGGAGCTTGCAACGACAAGACCAGTGGGGCTGTCGGAGGAGTGGTGCTACCGGACAAGGTGGAGGCGTCAGGGCCGGCGACAACGACGGTGGTAGAGGCGCGACGGCGCTCACGCTAGCGAAGCATGGTGGCGATGATGCGTGCCTCGTCCATCAGTAACCGGCAAGTGTACCACCCGTGTCCTGGCTGGCCATAGTTGTGGCAGACCGAGCCACCACCACTAAACCCAGTCGGCCGCTACTGCTGCTGTTGCTGAGGGCTCTTGCCCTTCTTGCCCTTGCACTTCTTCTTCTTCTTCTTCTTCTTCTTTGACAAGGAGCTGGTGGAAGCAAGTGCTACGGGGGAAGCGATAGCCAGAGAGGCGATTTCAGGGGAGGTGAGGGCCTCTGTGCGTTGGATGCGGGACTCTTGACAAGCATCCTCAATCCTTAGGAGGAGCTCGTGTGCCTTGGGCATGAGGGTGCCCCGGGCTGCCATAGTGGAAAGGATGTCATGGAATTAGTGGACAAATACGTCACCGTATGCTTTGGTGGCACCAGGCTTGATGGTGTGGAGCGCAGACAGAGGGGGTGGAGCAGAGGTGCCTAGGCAACAGAGGATGTCCTCAGCCCCATGCCGCTGTCCCTTGCCGTTGTTGTTTGGCATCATAGACAATCGTAGGCACTGCCTGGGTTCGGATAGCCATAACTCTTCGCTGCTATTTTTCTAGCTGTTTCTGTCCACACGACTACGTTTGCAATGTCGGTATTATGGTATGGTCCAGTTTTCAGGCAAAACGGACGACGCCCGTGTTTTGGGCTGTCGGCCGTCTGGCAGGGCTCACCGAGAAAACCCTGCCTGCCTGAAAATAGGTCTAGGTCTATTTTTTGATTGGCTGGTTAGCTGAGTAACAAGCTCTACAGAGCTGGGAGGGGAGCTAGAACTTGGAGGGTTCTCCCATTGTTGTTCATTCTTCATTCCTAATCAGACACTTCCAGTTTTCAGCTGCTTTCTAGCGCAAACACTGGCAAGCGCGTTTCCAGAGTAACAAACCAAGAACGTCCAAGCTTAGACTCCAGAGCGGCAAACTGATGGGGCAGCAGACTAAGCAACGAGCGTGGAAGCCTACACTCGGCATCAACAACGCTGCTGCCTCAACTTGCTGCCAAGCATTTCTAGCTTGGTATCAGAGCCAGAGCGTAGCAGCAATAGCAAAAGACGGGTGTACAAGTGCCAGACATCGCCAACGGACCCCCATATACACTAGTGCAGGGGAAATACTGCCAGATTTTTTCCGATAGCATTGACCCGCGTGGTGGCGGCGTTAGATTTTTCCCCACGGCCACTGGACAAGGGGAAATGCTGCCATATTTTTTTGGCAGCATTGACTTCACATGTGACGCGAGGAGGTGAGCGGCCAGCAACGTCACGCATCGCGACGATGATGCACGTGGCAACGTCACCCAGGTGCACTAAGTGGTAGTAGCAACAAGCAGCAGCAGCAACCCGCAGCTACAGCTGCTTGTAGCAATAGCAAGAAGTGGCAGTAGCGGCCAGCAGTAGTTGCTCATAGCAGTAGCAGCCCTAAGCAGAAGCAACTCGCAGTAATAGCAACTCTTAGCAACAGTAGTAGCAACGGCTGCAAGCGGTTGCTGCAGCAACAAGCAGCAGTAGCATGCGAATGCAGCTGTTGTAGCAGCAGGCAGCAGTTAGCAATTGCAGCAACCATCAACAACCGCTACAACAACAGCCAACAACAACAGCTGCTACAGTTGCTCGCACCTTGCTACTCGCCAAGAGCAATGAGCTGGAAGCAGCAAGCTCGCTACTCACAGCGAGCAGCGAGCTCGCTGCTCATAGGGAGCAGCGAGCTTGTTGTGACCAACACAAGGGGAAAAAACCGCATCCCACTAACGACTTTGTAGCTGCTGCAGCCACTTCCATAGTCGTTGCAGCAGCCACAACAGCCGCAATAGCACTCAACGGCTTAATAGTAGCAGCAACAATAGTAGCAGCAGCAGCAACAGCTGCTGTTGGTGCAACAGCAGCCACAGCAACAGTAGCAGCCGCAGCAGCCGTGATTTAGCACCTGTAGTAGTAGCAGCTATTAGTGCTGCACCAACAACCGCAAGAGCAGCAGTAGCGGCCGCAGTAACTACTGCAACAGCAGACCAGTAGAAGCATCAGCAGCGGCAGTAGCAACGATTGCAACAGTAGTAGTACCTGTCCTCCAGCCAACACAGTAGCGGCCCTAGCACCAGGCTCTCTTGACATGTGCAGTCGTCAACGGACGTCACTGATGACATCAGCCATCCTAAGCTGACGTCACCGCTGACATCAGCAATAAAAAGAAAGGGGGAGCACCAAAACCCACCATGGATAACGACCCCAGTGGAGAGGGGTCCTCCTCTATTAGGGGGACCCCCAGCCCCCCTTTCTTATAGCAGTTGTAGCATTTGCTGTAGCAACAGCAACAACAACAGTAGTAGCAGTAGCAGCAGCAGCAGCAGCACTAGCAACGACAGCAGCAGCAATAGTACTAGCAATAGCAACAACAGTAGTAGTAGTAGTGGTAGTAGTAACAACATTCTACAAGTTTGTCACGGTGCCTCCGACCCCTTGGCCGCCATTAAGCAACAGCTTGCTGCACTGACGCAGCAACTTGCAGCACTACAACAGTTGGCATCACAGACGCACACCACTGCAACGCTGCCTTTCCTTCCCCCTAGGCATGCCAGCCCCACTATATCTATTGCCATGTATTACTTGGCCTAGCAGCAGACTCAGCGCGAGCGGCAGAATGTGACTTCAGTGCTTGGCCCCACTCTGGGTGCCGGCCGCAGGCCAAAGGACTTTGAGACCCCGCCCCCGCGGCTTCAGGCCGGTGAGATGTTCCGGAGCTGGGAACTCGGTTTCCGCATATGGGCACAGGGTGAGGGCTTGTGGGCGTACTACACCCTTCCGTATGACTCCACCTAGGACGATGAGCTGTATGACGCTGGTCGCTCCGTATGTGTCCTCGTCCCATTCGCTCCTCCGGCTTCACGCCGGGCCCTAGAGCCCTTCCTCGGTGACTTCACTATCGGCAGGACCCCAGACCCTGCGGGCGCATTGCACGTCCTCACCCGTCCCCATCGCCTATCTTGCAAGGCTGAGACCAGCCGCCTGCTGCAGGAGTTCAACTCCCTACACATGGGGGAGACCGAAACACATGAGACATGGACCCTAAACAGACCATGACGCTGAAGACGCGATGCTACAGTCAGATCCAGCGTTGGACGCATGCAGACGGCATTTGCGGTGGCAGTGACCGCCGGCGGCCTGCCCACCGAGGAGGCCTACCGCTGGAGCAAAGCACGTTGCTGCAGGGAGGAGGCTCCAGCAAACTGCTTGTAGGCCTCAACGTGCGCCGGCTCCACCGGACAACACTCTGACAGCGTTGAGTCTCGCCGTCAGTCATCTGCACGGCGATGTACACAAGCCGGGACGACACAACAGAGCACAATGAGAGATGCAAAAAAACCAATCGTATGGTCCAATTTTGAGGCAAAACGGATGACACCCGGGTTTTGGGCTGTCGGCTGTCTGGAAGGGCTCAACAAGAAAACCTGCCTGAGAATAGAGCTCTTTTCTGATTGGCTGGTGAATTGAGTAACAAGCTCCACAGAGCTGGGGGAGGCTAGATCTTGGAGAGGTCTCTCATTGTCTCATTGTCACTTCTTAATCAGTCATTACCTGTTTTCAGCTGTTTTCTGGCGCTAACTCTGGCGCACGCGGTTCTGAGTAACAAAACCAGAGCTCTCAAACTTAGGCTCTGGTACAGCAGACTGAGGGGGCAGTGTAAGCAACGAGCATGGGTTCCCACACATTTCATCAACAACACCGTTTCTCCAACCTGCTACGTTGGGTAGTTCCAGCTGTGTGTGTGTGTGTGTGTGTGTGTGTGTGTGTGTGTGTGTGTGTGTGTGTGTGTGTGTGTTATGTGTAAAGAACCGGGTTGCTGATCCTACGGGGCCACTCTCTCGATTCTGCAGGAGTGTGAGAAAACCACGGCGGCATTTGCCGGCCAGTTCGGTTCGACCCCGGGGTGACGGCAGGGACCCCACTTTGAGCCATTCGAGGGGGTGGCCCGGTCGACCGGATGCTGTCACCTAGCTCGTTTGTTACTCCCGTTTTTCTCTCGTTGACTCTTGCTACGGTTTATAGACAAGGATTCTAACTCCTTGACGTTGACACCGCCATGGCTCTAACATGTTCTCTTTCATGGTAGGCTGCTTAAGGTGGCAGTTGCCACCACCTACAGCTCGTTCATGACCCAATTGCATTGAATTTCTGAATCTGCATCTGGTGCTTCTTTCCATTTGTCATTCGGACAGCGAGGGAGCCCACCTAGCTGTCGGGTTCTAGCCAATTTTTGTTTTGAAGCCTTAAGCTGGGTTGATCTATTCCCCATGGGTTGTTTGGATTTGTGTGTTTTTGCTCCCACATGTGGTCAAAAGGACTTGTGTCTTATCTGCTTGTTGGATTATTGGGTTACGTAGTAACCATTGTCATCAAAATGTAGACAAAAGTTTGAAATCAGATTTTGGCACAGTTTTGCGTTTTTATGTGAGCCTCTGTGTGTGTGTGT